>CM054113.1:28283116-28638116 GCA_028673005.1 Tanypteryx hageni
TATTGAGAGGTACGCTGGATGAGGGAAGAAGACATTTGAAACAAATACACCAGCGTATGGTCGATATTTTATACTTTGTACAAAACGTATAGCGATATATCACTAAGAGTCGATGATTAAATCAGATAGCACGTTAAAATAATGTGGTCACAAATGATGGCAAATATGTGTAATCGCGCGGAACTCGAGAGAAAATGAAAATGATTACTTCGCAAGACCTACATCAAGGGGTACTGTAAGACGGAATCTGCGAAATGACACCCCACGAGAAGAGAAGCAAATAGATGATGTCGATTTGAAAATCAAAGCTCTTGTTATCTCCAACGGGAGAGAAAAGACGCCAGGCGGAAAAGATCCTAAGCTAAAAATATAGGCGATAATTTCGAGCAAAATGTAAAAGTCAACACGGTCGCATTTAAAGATTTTATCTCACCCGATGATAATTAAACTGGTATCAAACCAGCCGAAGTGTTTATGTTCAATGCACAGCAGTAAAAATAACAGTTATCTTTTTGTTAGATGGCAAAGAACAAGTTAAATTGAATGTTAAAACATTATGAAAACATACGAAGTAATTGGAATATCACGCCAACGAACGTAGGGGGAAAAAATCGAAAAAGGCATAATTGATCTACGGAATGGGCGTAAAACTATAAGTCGAAGGCCCATAAATCGAAAATTAACGAAAGACAAAAAAGTACAAGTAATTGATAGCTTTAATACTTACAAAATCTATCACGCTTCAAATATCACAACGCTAAAATAGCGTTTACAAAATTATCAAAAACTAATATATATATATATATTCTTGTATATATTTTTAATACGATTTGATAGTTATATTATAAATCTTGAAATGAAAATTAAGGGGATAAAATAAAAACGAATCACCAATGTAAATTTAAAACGTTACAGCAAAATGTACATATAAATAGTAAGCAAATTCTGCTTTACGAGAATTTTTCTTTAACTCAAAAGTAATAAAAACATGAAATTATAATAGTTGTTTATTTTATCGATTTTAGAAAATATCAACAAATATTTATATAAGACAATTATAGAGAGGTTTGAGAGTTTTTTAAAATTAAAATTAAATTAATTAGAAGGGAAATATTAAATCCTGTAGCAAAATCAATCCATTGAGAGACTACATCATGTCTACATTTCATCCATTCTAACTTAACAAGTTGGACTGCTATGAAAAGAATCGTATATCATTCATAAAACCAAAAATATTTTAATATAAATTCAATTTTCGCATCATTAGAGAATTAAAATTAACTAGGAATTATAGTAACTTTGAGGATAAAAAAATCGGTCAAAAAGTTATTAGAACATTTGGCTCGAATAATATGCATATGTAAGTTACAAAATGGATATGGAAGCCAAAAAATTCAAGCTATAGAAATACGAGTTCATTTAAATGTAAAAAAATGACGAAATATTTTCCTCGAATAGAATAAATCTGAGCCACCAAAAATAATGTCGGAATGGGATCATTACAAACGTATGCACCGATTTAAAGAAAATCTGATTTATTTCGAGTTGTCCGAGTGCTTATAATTATCAAAATTCCCTTGAAGATCAACATATTCGATTTAAAGTTACACATTACCATATTTTCGGCAATTTCGATTTATTTCATTTACCTCGATCGGGAAACCCAATTAATTTCGAAAAACATTTACATTCAGAAGATCAACATACGCAACGTTGATGACAACTTCGTAAGCCTATAAAGATAAGCTGAATTCAAATATAGGCATTGAATAAACAAAACTCCTCAACTTCCACGATGTTTATTACTCGCTTTCGTCGAAATATGCGTAAATGCATTCAGATGGACAGATTCATCATCTCGTGTTTACATACTAAAACGAACCAAAACATTAAGAGCCATTTCATTAACGCAAAATAAATAAAGGCTTTATAAGTTCCGTTCATCTTGATCCAAACGGAACTTATAATGCATAATTTCCATTTAATCATTTATTTAATACTTATATTACCTTTAATAGATTTAAAATCACCGCGGATATGAAGCTCTTTGTGTTCCCAAATTTGATAATTTAGCGCTATAAAATACTACAAATACATTCGAACGGATTATTAAATTGATGACGCGTATTTGTGCGGCAAAAATAACGCGTGTATGTATTAGACCGAATCCGAGTCCAAAAATAGTTGTTGCTACGGCATCACTCTCGTAATGAGTGATAAAAACTGCAAAAACGCTTGTATTTACGCGAAATTCTAAGAAATGCAAACGATAAGCAAAATTCTACGATAAAAATTAGAATCTTCATTCCTTTCCTCAGAGAATAGTACAAAACTCGCTCCGATATTACAATTCTAAAATATTTTAATGTGCAAGAGAAAATTATCCTGCACGGTGGATTTCAGATTTCTCATGTGAATCAAATGGGAAGGATAGTTCCTGGAATCGAACTCAGGACTTCAATATTTGTAACAAAACTATCCTCGGGAGCTAGTAGCAGGAGATTTCCAGTGTCATGAAAATCGGTCTATTGGTCCAAAAGTTAATAGGGAGGGACAGACGGACAGACAGACACAACGACGAAACTATAAGTCTATTTCCATTCTGGAAAGTAGGCTAGAAATGCAGTCGATAAAGATCGTCAATTCGTCATGACTGTGTGACTTATCCTCCAAGAGTGCCGAGTAGCAACTTACTTGGGTTTTTTAATTTATTATTTATATATTTATAATTCGGAAATAAAAAACATAAAATTCTTTCATTTTACATGGAGAGCATTCAAAAATAGCACAGCCGAACACATACATCTTGGCCACTTCTGGTTTCTAACCCGCGATCCTACACACACTACAATAGACGGGGATTAATAAACACAACCTCAACCTCCAAGCTCTCAAAACGAAAACCGACGAACACCTTCGAGGTGATATTTTGCGACAAAGTGCCTGATCAATTTCAGGAATAAACAGGCGTCTCAAACGGTACGAACTGAAATAGAAAGCGAGTTTTCTCGAAAGACAACAAATCCAATATTTTCAATGGATAGTAAATTATACCTCGGCAACTTTTTCTTTAACCGCGGTAGAAGATGCAAAGTATTAACATCGTCGCAATGGCGGAACCTTTTTTTTCATTAATCGCCGCTGCAACTTATTATCGGCATAAAAAATTTGCATAAATGGACCGTGAAACGGAGAAA
Source organism: Tanypteryx hageni (assembly GCA_028673005.1). Taxonomy (NCBI): domain Eukaryota; kingdom Metazoa; phylum Arthropoda; class Insecta; order Odonata; family Petaluridae; genus Tanypteryx; species Tanypteryx hageni. The sequence continues at coordinate 28,286,314 of CM054113.1, forward strand.
TCGCAAACTGAGTATATCTCCCGGCGGTGTGTGCGAGGAAGAGAGAGTGAGTGGAGGAAGGGAAAGTATGAGGAAGGAGTTGGTGAGGACGGGATAGAGGAAAGGGCGAACGCAAAGCCGACAGGTGGGTTTTCCGGATATTCTTCCAAACTGGACGGAGGAAAATTCAAGAGGAAAAACTGATGCGAAAACATTACGGGAACGGGAAATGACTCTTCAATTCAACAAGTAAAAACATCGTCCAAGCCGAAGCGATCACCAATACGATTGTCTCAGGCAGCAGACGTACGTAGCCATGTTTGATGGACGCCAGATGACTCACATTTGAAGGCACACACTGGCACAGATTTTCCTCGGAAGATGGTATAAATGTATAAAGCGGAAAACTTGAGGAAGAAAGAGAGGAGGTAAAAAGGAGATAATAAGGCTAGATAATGAAGAGCATAGAAAAAGGACCGATAGATGACGTAAGGAAGATAAAAGATAACAAGTGACAATACAAAAAGGAATTTTATAGATAATATCTATAATAATAGTTGTATATTTCGTACTTTCATTAATAGAATCAAGTACTTTTGTTGTATTTCGGGCAAACGAGCAACTCCTATGCGAGGCGTTTCTGTACCTGCGCATGCGCAGTTTGAGATTTGAATCATAAATCCGACAAGAATACAAGACGCCGGTGATTATAGTAAGAAAGGTTATAATAAAACGTGAACAGACGAGGTTGAAGTTATATACTCCTTCAATGGCGTATATGATTCCGCTCTAAAATACACTTTAAATGGCATGGTAAAACGGAATTACTGTATTTATACAATGTGAGGAAGAAATAAGCAGAGATGATTAGGATTTGATCCTAAATATGGCAGTAGCAATTCCATTGTCACCTTTGTATTGGATCGAGCGGAGAGGGGAGGGGGAAAAAGGGTAAGAGAAAGGAAGGATTGGAAGGAGAAGATAGTTGACCGAGGTGGCGTCCCACATTTTCGACTGCCAACGGCGAGAAACGCGGAGAAGTAAACTCCTCCGGTTGGAGGAGGAAGGTGGCGTCGGCGAAGGAGAGGGAAAGGAAACCTGAGGCGAATGAGAGGAAGGGGCGGTGGCAACGCTTGCCGTTATGCGAGAAACGGTCCCTTCGCGAGATGGAGGGTGGGTGGAGATAGAGAGGAGGGAGGGTGGAGATAGAAGGGAGGTAGGGTGGAGATAAAAGGGAGGGAGGGTGGAGATAGAGGGGAGGGAGGGTGGAGATAGAGGGGAGGGAGGGTGGAGATAGAGGGGAGGGAGGGTGGAGATAGAGGGGAGGGAGGGTGGCGATAGAGGGGAGGGAGGGTTGAGAGAGAGGGGAGGGAGGGTGGAGATAGAGGGGAGGGAGGGTGGAGATAGAGGGGAGGGAGGGTGGAGATAGAGGGGAGGGAGGGTGGAGATAGAGGCGAGGGAGGGAGGAGATATAGGGGAGGGAGGGAGGAGATAGAGGGGAGGGAGGGTGGAGATAGAGGGGAGGGAGGGTGGAGATAGAGGGGAGGCCGGGTGGAGATAGAAGGAAGGGAGGGAGAGTGGAGATAGAAGGAAGGGAGGGAGAGTGGAGATAGAGGGGAGGTAGGGTGGAGATAGAAGGGAGGGAGGGAGAGTGGAGATAGAAGGGAGGGAGGGAGAGTGGAGATAGAGGGAAGGGAGGGTGGAGATAGAGGGGTGGGAGGGTGGAGATAAGGGGAGGGAGGGTGGAGATAGAGGGGAGGCTGGAGATAGAGGGGAGGGAGGAGGGTGGATATAGAGGGGAGGGAGGGAGGGTGGAGATAGAGGGGGGGGGAGAGAGGGTGGAGATAGAGGGGGGGGAGAGAGGGTGGAGATAGAGGGGGGGAGAGAGGGTGGAGATAGAGGGGGGGAGAGAGGGTGGAGATAGAGGGGGGGGAGAGAGGGTGGAGATAGAGGGGGGGGAGAGAGGGTGGAGATAGAGGGGGGGGAGAGAGGGTGGAGATAGAGGGGGGGGAGAGAGGGTGGAGATAGAGGGGGGGGAGGGAGGGTGGAGAGAGAGAGAGCCGGCTGGCGCCCGAACCGGAGAGAAAGTTGCGCGACACACGCATCGGCTTTGGCGCGAAAGTGGCTACGCGGGGCGCGCTCCTCGCGAGCCACTCGAACGGTGGTGCCACTTCGATCCGCCATCTCGATTGTTTACATTCGACCGTGTATATAATCAACCTCGTTGCGCCGGGCTGTACTTTCCGCGCGAAGAACGACTTGGCACGATATTACCCAGTGGCGAATTACAAGGAGGTCGCACTTGGCGCGCGACAGGGGCCCCGTGAAATAATGGACCCCGAAAAAATGTTTTCATACATAATAACAGAAATAATGAATATCTCAAAAGACGCATTTTCATTTCGTCGACTCAACAGTTTTATCTATATCACAGACTCAAAATAATGTATTCCTTGTTCCCGCAATGGAGTCGTTCGCTAATTACGTAAAGGAATTTTCAACTTTGTTGGCAGCCCTTCCTCCATGTAGAACTCCGTGACAAAAGCTTCAAACCCCTCACTCCAAAATGTGCTGACAAAACATGAATGACCCCTCCACATAACACATAGTTTGATTTTAATTATTTTACATTTGTATAATTTTTATGCAATGCCTCGAGAATTTCTGTTCATATTTTTTTCTAATTGCTATTATGTACATGCAATGAAATGTATTTTTCGTTTTTGTTTTCTGCCATTTCTATTCAAACGATGATTGATATTTTCAAAGTAATTTTGCTTTATGTTGCGTAAAATAGGGCCTATTATATAAAAACGTTTCATGATACATGTTTTTGGTAATTTTAAACTACCAAAATTGAAATCGGTTAAAAACATAACATGTTGAGACGTCTATGTACACGATTTTCATAAGGAAACGCAATCCATTGGAGAATACATGTTAATAAGCGAAGACATTTGTTGAAAGTATCGGTCATAATGATTTTCTCGAACAATCGTTTTAATGTGTCTTTTGATTGATGCCCCGTCTACTGTAGCAGTTTGATAGGAATATTTGAATGCACGTTGTACTTATAAAACTTCCATAAAAATAAATAAGGTGTGTAAGGTCTGGAGATCTTGGTAGCCATAATCCTTTTAAAATCAGCTGCCCATTAAACGCAAATCCTTAAGTAATTCAATTAGATGTGGAAATAAACATGCATTCTTCAATGGATTGCGTTTCATTTTTGAACACCCTATATCAGTGGTTCCCAAGCTGTGGTTCCCAAGCTGTGGTCCACGGACCTCTGGTGGTCCGCGGAAAAATAACATCCTCACTGCTATGCTCCACAATTGTATTTTTTAAAATATGTAATGAATACGAATTTCACAAAATGTTAGGTGCGAAAATTACAAAAGTTTGCCGAGGGCACATTATTCCTTTGCCTCCACGTTAGATTTCCATATATATGTATAACGGAGTGTAAAAACAGCCAATAGCATGATGTGGTCCGCGAAATGTTTGGAGGTTGAAAACGGGACCGCACACTCGAAAAGGTTGGGAACCACTGCCCTATATTATTCTCTTACTGTTGCTACCCGATTGATATCATTTACCCGTGAAACCGAAGGATAGCGTCTAAAAATAAAATACCCACTTCGATAACTGAAGAGTTATCATCATCGCTAGGAAATGACAATATGCACCGACTCGTTCCGTATCTTGCAGATTTTACATTCTTGGCACATATACTTCGGATTATATAACAGGTTTACGCATGCGATGTGCCGTTTATCATCCGAAGCCTAAACTAAAGAATCCGTTTCCTAGAGCGGAATAACATCATTTTAAGACGCTTAAGCTGTACATATACCCCCTAGTCTCTTTTAAAAATTTAAAACATTCGAAACGAAAGTATTTCTGATGAGTTATTTCAGTCTTGAGAACGCGAGGACGAAGCGGATAAGCTCGATCATTTGCTATCATGTGTCGCTTGAATGACGACATTTTTCTCGCATTTCGAATCACAAACAGTATCTAAAAATGACGCCCCCTTCTATGACCTTTCGAGGTCCGAGGTCCATATGAAGGGACCTCAATTTCGCAAGGTCTTCGAGTGACTTCTTCCAGAGGCGAAACTAAAGGAGAGTCACTTACTTTCAAACATATTCTTTGTTTTCGGCTTCGGTTAAGTACTTTAAAGTAAACAACCTTTTATTCTTCAAAGCGATTTTTTAACAGTTGAGGGTTTGTAACGGCGAATGAGCGAATAACGCCCATCTAGAGATTAATTTATTTAATAGGCTTTAGATGTCAATTTATAATGGAGATAGAATTGCGCTTCTCTTTATAAAGGTCTGCCTTCTCATTTTTCAAATTAATTAATATCTTTGAAATTTAGCGCACGAATGGAGTTAAACTATAAAAAAATAAATATCTTATTGTTAGTTATAAAATGCTGCTTGGGACTTCCTCGCCGACTGATTGGCTGACTATTCCATCAACATTTTAAGGTATTTCTCTAAATACTACAGACTAGAAAAGAAAATTCCAAAGCGATCACATTTAGTAAGTCTTTTCAACACAATTTTCTTGGCTCGGTTCTCCGTAAGAAAAATATGCGCACCACGGGAACACCACATAAAATTTCATTTTAAGTCATTTAGAACTGAGATATGGACTCGGGAAATAAACAACCGAAAGAAGGAAGTTTATTTTTGTTTTCTTTGAAAGAATTCAAGTACGCTCCAAATTGACTGGAAAATCTGCTTTGAATCCGAAAAAACGCAACTTTTTAACATTGGGAAACTTTAATAAACATGAATATCTCTCATATTGTAATCTCATTACCACTGGAGTTACAAAAATACTAAGACGTGAGCGAAGCGAGCAATCAAGTCGGGATAGATCCCGGCAAGGTTCATGGGCGCAGACCCAAGAATTATTATCATTCATTAAATTATCAATATCACGCAAATCCTTGAACCCAATAGATGATCAACAATAAAACGTTTTAGTAAACCAAAATAGACTGCCTCTATGCTAAGTCAATGATAGCTGGTTGAAGTATCACTTATGCCGGTTGCCCTATATCAGAAATTCCTATATATTTGCCATTTCGTAGCTAGAGGAGTTATCCATATCATACATTATTTTTACGTAAACTGCAATCCCAGATGACAAAACAATGAACAAGATTTCCATATTCACCACAGAATTATCGAGCTCGTATTAATGGCTGAAAACAAATTCAATAATAAGCACAAGTATCAAGAATTGAAAAAATAAATACTTAGGTATCTCCAATTGACATCACAAAATTATGAAAAACATTTCTTTTTTACATTGGCGATAGCAAAATACTAATTTTGTTTCGATTTTTTATTCTTATGTGGTCATTCTTTTAAAAAAGATACCATGCTAATTATCAGAAAAGAACTGTGGTCATCATCTGCAATTATGTTTAGTATATAAGTCTGCGAAGTGAATGAACTGTACATAAAAGACAAAAATCGGCCGCGAAGTAGGAAGAGAGGGTCAAGTACAGATAACCTCATTGCCGTTCCTGTTTATTACTTGAAGCAAAATTATCGTAAACCAGTAAACCGTAAATAATCGAAAGATAAGAAACTTTGTTGAATGAAATAAAGTCTCCATTTCTAAAAGTCCTTACTTTAACTACCTACCGTTATCTACCACTGTTCTGGAAAAAAAAGCGGGATTTTCCATGTGATTTCCGTGATTACAGACATAAAAGGCATGATTAAAGTTATTTTTACACCGAAACAAACATCGCCGTCATTATCTTAAGAAGGGAGTCTCGCAGAAAGAATTAATTCTGCTCGTGAAACAAATCTTCTCGATTAAATGCTAAAAATAATACCACTGATGACGGTTTTCGATGCCTTCGTTAACTAAAATTTCGGAAAAATCCTTCGTTTTAATTAAAAAATTCTGGAATGTCTGTAACTGCTCATCAAATACCAGAAACAACAGCTGAGCGTAATAATCGGGTGAGCAATATGACTATCTTCTAATATACGAGAGCTCTAACGCCGATTTAACGTTTTCGCATGAAGTCCTTCTTAATCAATGCCACTGACTTAATCGGCGAATGAGCAGTAATTCATAAAAAGTGAGGGAAGAATTGCAGAGCAAATTACATAAGGCGCTTATTTTCCTTGTTTTAGAATTATGACGTCATCAAGATATCTTTGGCCTCATAATATAGTCTATAAAGTCCCTTTAGAAGCATGACATCAACGCCATTTAATAATATGGTTCCCATTTATGAGCAATCGACTCGTTATTTTATTTCCAATTGTTAAAAATCGGAAAAATTTTCCTATTGTTTTGATTAAAAACAATTTTCAACTCTAATTCGGCACAATATTGAACTATGTTTTCAAAAAGTATAGACCTCAGTCTTTCATCTATAGAACTGTCCTCTATTAAGTTCAACTAATTTAAAAAGGCGTCTTTATAATGTCTTGCGTCGATATCATGCTTTTCTTATGGGGTAGAAATTAAACTAAGGGGTTGTAAAAATATATCGATTATTTCTCAGCAGCTAATCCTAGATCCATTTGTACCATCAATTAGTACAATGTGTGTGTAGCCCTAATGTAGACCACCCTATCTTAAAAATTTGGCCTCTCCAAGCTGCAGGATTCCAGAGATATTTCCCGAAGAGACGAACTGACGGATGGACAAACCGAATACATTGGCGATTTTTAAATAAGCCCTAAAGAGACGAGTTATTTATCCCAAGTAGCTGAGAAGCACCTCCTCCTCCTGAGCAAAACGCACGAAATAAAAAATACGCAGCAAAACATTTTCAAAACAAAAAGAAAAATGTTCAGTAGCATAATTAAAATTCAAGGCAACGACAAATTAAAATTAAATACAATACCGATTCGACGCACTGAAGTAATACTAGATATAACATTAACATCTACTAAAAGCACACTGAAATTATTTCAATAACTACACTGATCTTTTAATGAATATAGTGCTGGTTAATTAAATACTTCATGGTTAGAAAAATCACTATAGCTCTTCAAATTAATTAAATGTTTAATATAATCCTATGCTAGTTACAAAAACTGAATAATTCCTATATAAAAATGACATCTATCCAGGGAAAATACGAAAGAATACGTTTGACCTACGCCCATGGATGTTTTTTCCAGTTTTGAAGAAAAGCGCCGGGAAAAAATAAAAAATGTTCACTCGTCCCAAAAAAATCCGCAAAGGGTGACAACACGACATTCCAAGGGATCCATTTTTTTCTCGGCGTAACGAACCTGTCAATATCGCTTCGACCATTCCGGAATAAAATAAACCTAACCTTATTCGACTGAAAATTCTCGAAGGCCCGACGTCGAACGGAAGGAGTCATCTATCGTCTCCCAATCATCACGAAACATTGCGGTGACCTTGAGTTCACGCGGGTCAACAAATGGTGAGATAAGGAGGGAAAAACCGCTTCCCTCCGCTGCAACATAGGACGACCGCAGGTCAACAATTCGATCGAGGGACTTCGCTTCGAAACGCGATATTTTTGCGGCCGGGGAACTAGAATATTCGAAAGAAACGCGGGTAGAGAGAGGCCATAAATCCATACCTGCGGCTTCCGGCCTACGAAGCAGTAGACGAGAGAGGAGTACAGTGGAAGACATTGTGTTTTCCCGAGGCTTGCCGAAAGAAAAATGGCGACATTATCCAAGCAACGGAAAAACATCGGAGGAGAATCTTACGTAACGCTGTCGGGAAATCCGTTTATATACGATAGTATATACGATACTATTTTCCTATTCACAATTATGTGAAATTATCTTCTTCTGCCAGAAAGTTTTTCCACAATTCGCCTTCTAGAAAAGCACCCGGCTTCGACTATAATCTCATCAGATTACATAGAAGCAATTCTATAAAAGTGCAATATAACGGATGGTACGATGTTTTGTCGAATTTTTCGTTTGACAACGAACCCGCTGCATTGCACGTCGATTTTTGGAATACTGAGACATGAAATGGTCGGGGAGAAACGAATTGCAGCAAAAACTCTGCATTTATATTCCGTCGTTATGTGCAAGTTAGTAAAAACGCGAGCATGATCGAGTTGATTCTGCACGACTCGGAGATAAAGAGGTCTCTCCTCTGTCGCCTAGCCTTTATAAGACATTAGCCGAGCAGAGATAACAGAATATCCGCTATCACGACGATAATTCTAAGGGGCTGTAAAATTTAACGCTGGTAAGAGAAAAGGTCGCGAGAGAACGAACCACCAATGGACCTTCGAACGATTTGCATAAGTCGAGCAAACGTCACGTCTCTGCTGTGATTTACAACCCCGCGAGATTCAAAACTTAAACAAACCACCATCGGACTCCGGTTCATCGTTTCCGAGCCACTGCATTTGATGAAATTTCGATATAAATATGCTCGAGGCCACATAAAGTCGGGTTGACAGGCGCTCAGAAGAACTAAAATCAATTTTCGCCCGATTAGGTAAACATCGAAATGGTAAGTTTTCTATTTATATTTACATAGTTCCAAAGACGAAGAAAAAACCTAAGAACTATGAATTTCGTATCAGGTTTCAACGGTTAACACTGGATTACATAATTCACTCGGTGAATAAGGTGTCACATTTTATTCTTTATTAATTTAAGATGGGTGAATCCTCCAAAAATGTTCTTTAATAGTAACGATGTCGCACTCTGTCGAGAATTTAACTTAAATAAAGTCTATTCTTTGATGAAAAATGGTGACTGGTTCAATTATGAGTGCCTAAGTAAATAAATTAGCGTGTTGTTCTCATTTTGAAACGACATGGTTTTTTGGGGCATTAAATGACCCGTTAAAAATTTTAATGTAATTAATCGAGTGAGCCATAACTTTGTGGAAATCCTATTTAGGACAATATGAGAAAGAATGAGAAAAACTTTTCTATCAGGATCCACGGACCCTAATTGAAAAGTTTTTTTCTTTTTTATGTTGTCGCAATAAAAGTTTATTCGCCAGCGACACACACTTTCAAGAGTATCATATAAAATAATATATTGCAGCTGTTTCGAAATCACGTCCGATTTTTAGTGACTTCCTTCAAACCCTTTTGAAAATCATAATCACGTATTTTTCCTTTCCAAATTTCCTTACGCTGTAATTCAGAATGTGATGGTCCTTTTCCACGTAAACCTTTCCTTGAAACTATGTTCGAAGGAAATGCCTGTGGTAACAAATGAGAAGATACGCCTGTTAATGAATTACAATGAATAATCCTGGGGTTAAAATGAATAAAAATTAAAACAAATTCATATTCTCCCATTCAAAGATCTAAGAGCGGTACATTATATCATTTTAAAGACCACCTTTCTAGTTATATATAAATTATGTAATTATTGAAGTTTATAAGGCCTTCGAACATCGTTTCCGAAGAGATGCCCTATATACATATATTCATATATATACATATCAACTAACAAATGAATCTTCGAAAGCATGATTCAAGTTAGAATACTACTTTGGTAAACTTCAAATGATTATTATTATTATAAAATGAACAAAAAAATTCTAGAATTCATTTGCTACAATGATTTCGCCTATATATTTTAATCTGTTGCGCCACATCAAAAAATTGATAAAAATCTAAAAGTTATTAATAAAACATCAGATAAATTATTTTCTCGCCAAAGCGCGAGTTAAACGTACTGCAAAACCTCCTTAACTCGAAGTTATATTCTCGTTATTAATTCATACATTCACTTTAAGTTTTATATCATAAAGGTTCGACTGTAAGTTCAACTTATCCCTTCACAACACCTACTTTAGATCAGGTTTAAAAGATTCTGGTTGAACCTCCAGTCGCGCAAATCCCGAAAATAAGTCACTAATTAAATGATAGCCTTAGACAAACACAAAACGGCGATAAAATGCATTAGTACGCGCCTTACAATAACGAAGCCAAAATAATTTCATTTTAATATTATAAAGAGGAAATTAAGATAATGTCTTAGCTTCCGCGTCCTATTAGCAAACAAGCGCGATTTACGTACAGATATTCGCACTGCAATAATAATAATATCAACACGCCTGAAATAAGTTTTTACGTGCAAAACAAGATGATATCATTGATGAAAAGACACGTGGTCCGGCTCACGGTCGACAGTGACGCAAAGATCGATCAACTGAGCAGCAGGTCAAGCGATCCGAATAAAGCAGGAGCGTAACGTTCTTCAGTAATATATTACATCGGTATAAGAATAATGTCATCTCTACGTTCTTCCAACACAAAACACAAATCCACCAATTACTTGAAAATATAAAACATGCAGGTAAGAGTATTATAGAGCAAAATAAGTGTTCATAAGAGGGTTACTTTACATTTTTATGTATGAACTAGAATATAATACTAGAAAACAAGTGCGATGAAAATACCAGAACGTAAGTGCAAATAGAGCAAACAAATAAATTATATATACAGTGGAACTTCCGTAAGTCTAACTTCAAGGGAAACAAAAAAGTATTCGAGTTATAGAAAATTCGACTAATGGAAATACGTTTTCTCATTTCTATTTTTCCCGGTAAAATTAATTCGCTTCGAGTTATGGAAAATTCGAATTTTAATCGTTCGAGTTCTGGAAGTTACACTGTGTGTGTGTGTGCATATATATATATATATATATATATATATATATATATATATATATATATATATATACACATATATATATATATATATATATACACACATACATACATACATATACATATATATATATATATACACACACACACACGTCCGCCAGAGAAGGGGCCACTTCGTCGATTCTGTGTAGTTTCGGAGATACCAGCATTTTTGTAAAAAAGGGTAGAAAATATCAATGTCTAGAAAAGTGCATAGAACGATTCTCTAGTTTATTAAGAATAACCGTATCTAGGCATTATATCCCTAAGTGAAGTACGAATAGAACTTATTTTTAATGTCGTGAATTTGGCTTCAATTTTCTCAATCCAGTTTTAAATATAATCTGTAATATTCAATAAAAAATTTATTTTTCAACATAGGAGTGTGATTTTTATTTTGTTTTACTCGTAATTTATCAAAGAATACCGCTGCAATCATAACTCGATACCGACAAAGTGGGCCCTTCTCTGGCGGGCGTACACATATAGTAACAGGTTTCGGAAAACTCCTGTTTTAATTGAAATTTTTTTCGTTTCTATTATGACTTTCTTCATAGTTGAAAAGGTACATTCTATTAATTTTAGGAAATATTTAGCTGGGAACTTTATGAACAGGCCGTTTTCTCAATGGAAATTTATTAAATTTACCATTAAATATATATATTATTAAATAAATCAACGTAAATATTTACGCAAAAATTGCTCCAACGAAAGAGAAAAATTCGCGAAGCTTGAAAATACTACAATCTAAAGAAAATTATGTATCTTAAAATTTCCGAAACCACATGTGATTATTTCTATGTAATAACTTCACGAGATGTAACATATATCTATCGGCATTTTAAACATTTCTTATATTTGTTATATATATAAACACCAAAATATAGTTTTGTTGATACATTTAACTTTTTAGGTAATATTCACAAATATTCTGGCGGTGGATCGCTGTACAGCCCGCGTGCATTTAACATCGACAAATTGAAAGGCATAAAACATCACGGAACACATCAACATTAATAATTAATATATATCACACAAAAACGATCTTATAATTTATTAATTTGTCATTTACTAATTTCATTAAAAATACACTATTGCAGATAGTACGAAACACGTAGGTCACATTTTGGATAAATTAATTAAGTTAATAATAATCATAAAACATTTCTAAATGCTGACAGCCGCCTTAGATTTCTGACAGTAATTTTCAAATACTGCGAAACCTAATACGGAGTCGAAACTTCACAAATTAAACTCCTTCACGATGTCTAATTTATAAGTAATATGAATGAAGCCTCCAATGAGCAAATCTGAATCATATGGCTTATAAACATGAGCTTTCACTCATTTAAACAACCAAACCTAAAAAATATAGGTATAAATATAATTTGAATCTCCCTGATAAAACTTACAAAAACCTCGCCACTAGGATGACATTATTACTGAAGTTTAGCCTAACACGAAAGGAAGTTGTACTATTAAATGAACGCTAAGAATGATACGAAAAACTATATTCCCATGTATTACTCAAGCAATATATATAATATTTGCTCTGTGTATCTTTAAAATAGATTAGAGTCCCTCCAAAATAGTTAATATGCCTGGAGTAGTTAAATTAAATATGTACAGCTACCTTCATAATTGATGGCATCCCTAGATAGAGATTTCGAGCTCGACTCGGGATATATCTTCTATTTGTAATAAGATAACATACATACGCCCTACTACGTATTAGAGCATTTTTCAAAAGTGGAATTTTTAATTCGCTGAATGAAGTCGATTTCCACGTTAATGCCTTGATAAGCAATGATATGTATTATACTTCTCCTAGGTGCCAATTAGTTCTATCGACACTTTTATCAGTAATTAAATTTTTTAGTACGGAACGAGCACCTATCCTCGACAGTACACATGGTGCGACGTTGCCAAACTGTGACTACAGTAGAGCATTCTCAAAACAAGTAGTCTATATTTCTAAATAGAACGAGCAGCACGGTCGAGTCACTGTGGTGACAATTCATTCAAATATTAGCTTAGCAACGCTATCTATTCCGCAAAAATATAAGCGATTAAACTGAAAAATACAATTCTGTTAATTTTGATTCCATTTTATAATTTGTATACCCTCACAAAATCAGATAAAAATAACAATAGACAAGCACAGCTGTTTTAAAAGAGATTTAACCCTATTGTATACCTATAAGAACTTATTTAAAATTTAACGGTAATTGATATGGACTGACCTGTACGCCAAGGACATGCACTGGAACAATTTAGTGAGAGAAGTTTCGATAGTGAGATGCTGTCCAGGCTTCTCAACTTGGGTAACGGTTGTTGGAACTTGAATAAATCCAGATGACGAAGTTGACACTTCACCCATTTTAATTGTTTCCTCTTCAGGCCCTGGAACAGCCACTTCATCCTCATCGTCTTGTGCCTCGGCCTCAAAATCTGAGACCATGAAATGACCTGAGTGTATTGCTTCTCTTCCAACTTTATTTTTCTGAGACATTTTGTTCGAGACATCCGAACCTTGTGTCATGATGGTCACTTTTCTGTACATGAACTCACTTTAATCGGTGAACACTGTCTTGAAAATTCTGTCAGTAACAGACACGCAAATTCCCTCCTGAACCAGGAGTATCACAACACACTACTAGCCCCTCCGCCATGTTACGACTATTAATGACGTCTGCGCTTGCCGCGACATCATTTCATCCCGTGAAAAATTTTGTAACCTAATAAATAAATGAAAGAAAAACGACCAGCGACATCGTCAGGTTAATTATCGCTATTTCGAATATTTTATTTTTCTATATGATTAGCAAAAAGTGAAATGTAGAGGATATAGAATTTAATATTTACTGATTCAGGTTTACATTATATTTTAGTTAGAGTGCTATTCGGAAAATTTGATGGGATGTACGTTAAGTTTTACAATAAGTACCTAAAATACATACAGCAATATACAATTATAAAAAGCCACAATAATTATTTGCATAGAAATTTTACTTGAAAAACTTTCTCATCTTAGTTGTTGACTCATTCATTTCGTAAGTGTCGCTAAATATTTTCTTTCGGTTATTTTTTTTACCGTACACTTCATGCTTAGATATTTTGTCGATTGAAAAATAAATTGGTTGGATATGAACTTCATTTCAAAATTTCACTGATTATATTTGAAGTTTCATTTTTCCTAACAATTACTTAAGTAGCAAGTCCACTTCAGGAAATTCCCCGCAATGAGGTAAATGCTAACCCGTGATTTATACGCTTCTACTGAGACAGACTTTCCTGAACAGGACCAACAAGTTAAATCAAACATAAGGGATAATGATTATGATATAAATAACGTTTTTTCTTGGCAATAATTCATTGTAACAACAAAAAACTTAATAAATTACGCTTGTCTACATCCGACTTGAAAAGAACAGATGAAGGTTGTCTAGCGTATTTAATGCTGTTGAATCACATTGCGTATATGACTATTTTGAAATTGGAAAAAATTGTTTTGATTGAAAAGCATTGTGCACTCGCATGAAGGACGTTCATCTTGTTAAGTTTAAAAGCTAGCAATGTTTTATTTAGTTGGACTCGGTCTCGGCGATGCTAAAGATATCACAGTGAGAGGTTTAGAAATTGTAAAGAAAGCCGAAAGGGTTTATTTGGAATCTTATACTTCAATTCTGACCGTGGGTCAAGATGAATTGGTAAAATACAGCCTGTTATTACTCTCTCATAATATCATATACCATAATATGATATACCAATATAATATACAAAATATAACGTTCTGTAAAATTTTTATTTTGTTTGACAGGAAAAATTTTATGGGCGAGAAGTTATTATTGCGGATCGTGAAATGGTCGAGCAAAATAGCGATGAAATATTGAATGGTGCAGACATAGTTGATGTGGCTCTACTGGTAGTTGGTGACCCATTTGGTGCCACCACACACTTGGATTTCATTATTCGTGCCAAACAGAATGAAATACCATTTCAAGTTATTCATAATGCGTCCATATTAAATGCCATAGGATGTTGTGGACTTCAGGTGTCGTAGCTGTTTTACTTGTTTAATATCTAGCAAGTTTTAGGGGGAAAATTCTAATTTTTATTTCGTCTTCAGCTTTATAGCTTTGGAGAAACCGTGTCAATTCCATACTGGACGGATACTTGGCAACCTGATAGTTTTTATGATAAAATTTATGAAAATAGAAAAAGAGGGCTACACACACTCTGCCTTCTTGGTGAGTAGTTACTATCCGAATTTAATTAATTAATTTTTAAGGTTGCCATGTTGATCGTATAAGCAATCATATCTGTTCACATATATACACAAGAGAATTATTCTGGTGAGACAGGACAGGTTCAAGTACACTATTGTCATATCTTTTTAGATTTCATTTGCCACTTCAAAAATAAAAGTTAACCTTATAAACAAGAGTTTAAAAGTAGAATGATTTACAGTCTCAAAATGTGCAACCTCTGCAATTATGTTGGTAATATTTCAATAATTTATATGACTCAAACTCGATTTACTTTTATAGTACATGCGTTAAAACGAGTGGAAAGTGTTATTTTGTGTTGAAGTACAGTTTCCAAGTTGATCCTGGCAATTAAGTAAAGTAGAAATGATACAAATGGAATTTATGACTGCAAGAACAAGAAATGAACATCCAAGACCATGCCTAGGATTGAGCCAATCAGAACAACCACCCTCGGCCAAGTATTTTCATATTAGTGCGAGGAAACTCGGAATCCAATTTGGTGGTTTATGTAAAGGGGTTTCCAAATAAGCCCATTTGCCCCAGGATCAGTACCATTCTAGTACAATTCGGCTTATATCAACAGTTTAGTCAAAACTTGAAGATTGTTTCTTTTAAGAAAAGCAAACTATTGGAAATGTACTCAGGCAACTTCGAACAGTATACACACATATTAGCCACAAGGTAGCAAAAGTTCATTTATGTAAAAGGAGCATTGTAATTGGTCAATATAGACCAAAGAGAAATTTGTTAGAAAACTTAGTCAAGATTTCCTACTAAAAATCATACAAAAATTTGTCACATGGTTCAACAGCTCAAAGATGCAGGTGATCAGACGCACTTCTCCAATGTGTTCACTTACTAGAGTGCATGCATATAAAATGGCAGTATTGCCAAATTATAAACTTAATGATATTAACAGCCAGAGTTATGACTAAAACCAAGCACTATTATAGTTTAAAAATAAGAGATGGTTTCCTTTAGATGTGAAATTATTAAGTTGCTTGAATAAGCAAACTACTTCTCAAGGTATTCATATTTTTTCATTTAGATGAAAAGAAATTATTATTGAAATGATGACGATAACCCAAAGTGGCATAACGAAATGTTGGGCATTAAGGCAGCAATTATATTCTGGAATATAATATTCAAATAAGCTTATTTTTTTACAATAAATCCCTCTCAGATGTTGTGCTAACATGGTCATAACAGTCCAACTGCAGAGAATCAGAAAGACTGCTTTACAATGACCATCCTAAATTTGATGTACGTACTATCAAGCCTTTCCTCTTCACTGTTGTTTTCTTTGTCTTGATTTGATTTGATCAAGGAGAGAACAGGCATTGATCGGAATCCTTACTGCATTATTTTATGTTTGTAAGATTGTACTCATTTTATGTATTCCCTACTGACGGGTGAATTTACAGAAAAGGCCACCACAGTTTTTCTCTAACTATTATTCTGCAATTAGCTACCTCATTGTCAGAAAGCTCCATCCCTCACATTTATTATGATTTTCATGAACAACATTAAGCCGCTCAATCATAAATATTTTGTTCCTTACGACTCATTTTATTTTCACAATTGTATCTAACTTCCTGATGTTAGTAGCAATGGTGACTGCTGAGTTATCATTCCTATGCACAATGAATATTTCTTTGTCTTTGTCAAAAGCAGAGACAAAATCCCCTCTCACATGAATTGTCAGGGGAAGTGAGAAGTAGCTCATGAAAAATTGTCAAAATGACATGATTTCCTGAATTGCCTACTATAGCTTAAAAATCAAGGCCCACTGACTTCCTAGGCCTAAGCCATCAGTTGGCTTCTGGATAGATCCAGCATATTGTGAGAACGGAGACAAATAGCCTGATGATGATGCTAGATGGCAAAGCTTGAATCCAAAATGCACTCACTGTCTTGCCTTTTATAAATATTTTGCATGATTGTCGACCAAAATAAGACTTCTTCATCTGTCAAATCATCAACTTCTGGAGGAATAACTACCATATCACCTTCATTGATAACCTCGTACTCTTCTAAAAATGCTAATACAGACTCCCTGAGTTACGTAAGGAATGCGTTCTGGCACCTGTTATGTAACTCAAAATTTGCATAAGTTGAAAATTATTACAGATAGTATACAGTACAGCAGAGGGGGAGAAATTATGGCCTGCGGGCCAGATCCAGCCCGTGAAGGCATTTTATTCAGCACTTGAAGCTATTTTGAGAAAGCGATCTGTGGAAATTAAGTACTGAAGATCTTTAATCAGACAGTTAAACTGGCTTTATGCAGGGTATATTTATCTATTCACATTTCATTACTAAAGTATTGTTTTACTGTGATTATTTTCAGCTATTTGATATGACATAATTTCCATGTAGCCCCTTATCTGGCCCGCTGAGGTAACTGCTAATGCAGGGAAAAAGCCCCTGGGAAGTGTGTCAAACCAAATCTTAGTGTGGTGGGATTAAAAAACCCAAGTGCCACCCTTTATTATCAGTCACTGGGGAAGCAGAAACTGATACCAATTTTCGCATTCACATCTAAACTTTACCCTCTGCATATTTTCCCATATTCGATAGATATGAATATGTTGTCTGCTTTCAGCGACAATGAGTTATAGGACAAATGCAATTTTAGTCCATAAAGCACTTTATGTTATATCAGGCTATGAGACCAACTCATTTGCCACCCCCAGAGGTGCTGCCCTAAGGTGGTGCCTTACCTGCTTACTGCCTAGGGACAGCCCAGTACTCATTTTCTTGGTTGGCACTTTTAAAAGACCTTCAGATTCTGTTGTCTGAGTAAAACTGTGCATGGAAGGAATGAGTCATGCGCTTGTTTACAGATGAAACGGTTCCATTTACATGAGCATTCTTTCACCTACAATTGTCTTCTCATAAATCATCTAGGTTCTTATCATCACTTTCAAAATCCTCTGTCTCATCTTTTCCTTTGCAAATACACACTCCATCGCTCGCAGTTGGATGATAATTTCTATTTTCCATAAGATAACATATGAAAAATCAATTTAGCGACGTGCAAGTTTTCATTCTTTTGCTCATAAAAATTAGAAACATTGTCCCGCGATCTTCAAACTAGGACTATTTTAAATGAAAATGAACCAAGTTTTTTAGTCTGATCACCGATTGTCTCCCTCTGTCCGCAAACGCTCGAATTTAACGTTTAAAATTACTTATTTTGACAAAAATTAGTGATTTAATGAGGATTTGCCTTGACACCATGTTATTGTCGAAATCGAGATTTCATTATTGTTTCAGTACAAGATTTTAAGTTAAATTATAAATAATGTATTCTGTCCTGTCATGTTGACGGGCTTTTATACTGGTAAAAATATAATTTTGAAAGTTATATTTAGTTCTCGAGTTAAGAGTGCCCACAAAAATGCATGGAGAAAGTAAAAATTTTGTCTGAGAACAAAGAGTGTTATAATGAATCAGCGTTGTACGGGGCAGCGTTAAATGGGTTATTACTGTATACGAACTGATATCAACACACTGAAAAACTCATAATAGTTTATAATAAATAGTACCTACTGATATACCTTTATTCAGAAAATAACAGCGAAGGAGGTAACAATGACAAAAAACATCACTGGCACTGAAAACCAGCCAAGTAACATACAACTGGCACTGACTGTGTTGTAAACAAATGAAAGTCACGAGAAATCTGATCATCGTTGAAAGTGTCAAGTAACCGTGAGACAGCCCAATGTTGGGAAATGCATCATTATTTTTTCTCATCAAAATGATGATTTTAAATGGACAATATACAACACTTGATTCAAGGCATAAAATTACATGATATCCATAATACTATTCAACAGCTTTATGGTTCTAATAAAATATTTAAGTTATCAAACTTAACAGAGATGAATACTCAAGCTCTTCAACATTGTAAATAATTATTTAGTCATCCATAAATGAATAAAATTAAACAAAATTTTTCCAGTAGTTCATCTATCAGTATGGAGTAAAAGCAGAAATAAATTATTAATTTAAAAAATTTTTTAAATTGTTGAAAAAATTTTTGGGACATTTGGCATTAATGAGTTAACTTCTAAAGGCAAATGCTGAGATGAATTTAATATATTAGAAAATTGGCATTATTGATTTTAAAATTTTATCTATTTTTTAAGTTAGAAAATTTGAGTGAACTAGGATAACTAAATTCTATAGAAGAACAACCAGACATTCAAAGGAAGCAACTTACTTAAATATAAAATTAACAAATTTTATATTATGAGCAGCCCACTGAATCGGAGACTGTCCAGGCAGGGTGAGGGGGCTTGCGCGACCCCTTTGTTAAATTTAGACTCATTCAACGAGCCCTTTGTTAAACTTGATCGGGCATATGTACTATATGTATATAGTAACGATATATAATTTCGTCCATTTGGTCTTTTCTTTTCTCAAGGCGAATTTGCACGATTTACTTTAGATTTGGATGTACATACATCAACAATTCATCGAAAGAACAATGTACCGAAAAACAATTCACAACAATTAAAAATTATTTTTCTCATCTTTCAATGAATTGCTCATTCGATAGATTGATATTTGGTGACTTATGCTTTTGGTGAATTGTTTATGATGAATTGTCTTTTGATGAATTGTATTCAATGAATTGTCTTTTTGATGAATTGTCTTCGGTGAATGTTTCCGCAAACCTTGGTGTCAACATGCCACACTGATTTTCATCTAAGAGTTCGAACTAAGAGTCAATCACAAAGAGTTAACTTTTGAAGTTTAAAATAATACTTGAGATTGCAAGTGTATTGCAGCACTAATAAGGGCCTTTTCTTAGTGGTTTACCTCTCAGAACTTCAGATTCCAAAAGTGAAGATTTATATTTTCCCGTCCCTCAACGAGGGCCTCTCACAGTCATTTTAATGAACTGTAAGTACATGGTTTGGTGTTTTATTTACAGAAATTTAGTAACATGTTTTTCCTCGTTATTTTACATGAATATTTATTTTTACTGTTTTTCTGTTAATAAATGCAGGTGTTTTTTAGAGACTTATGGACATATCTAACACAACATTTGAAGGAATGGCAAAAAGAATGTTTAATGTAAATTTCCTCAGTGATTTAGCTCTGATGATAGATGTTTTAGAAGAGATATCCATGTTATCAAATGCTTTACAATCACGGTCAATAACTTTACAAAAAGCCGACAAACTTATAAGACGCACAATAAGAGCAATGCAATCTCTTAAGGAAAATATTTGTAACACAAAGTTTTTCAGTTAATTAAATCTGATACTTATAAATGCATATCATTTCAAAGCAGTACATCAAAGATAACAAACTCTCTTCCTAGAGGTCAACTAATTCAAAGTGTCATTGATAATTTGACAGCCAGACTTTTATCGACAAATCACTTTTTTCAAACCAGAGTACACTGAATTTGGGAACGATTCAAATAATCATAAGAAATATGAATACCTTTTAACACACTTTGATTTGTTGGAACCAACCTCTTGGAGCTTTGAGGAAATACTTTCTCCATGGCTAAAATGGGAAAAGAAATTACAGCAACTAAATAGGTTGGTAAAATTTAAAATCAATATTAATAATTTCAAGAATTTTGTGGACTAAAACCTCCAATCAAAACTGCATGTTCCTTTTCCACCTACTATTGCAAAAGCTAAGAAGATCGCTAACACAATTGCAATCAGCAGCGCATAAGCTGAATGAGGTTTTATTGTAATGAACGGTAAAGCTACATGAAAGGAGTAAACACAATTAGCCTGTGTTCAATCTGATCACTATAAAAATATTGGGGAAATCTTTAACAGATTGTGAAGACCTGGATACGCTAACATCGTCTTGCTGATGATACTAGAGTTTGACCCAAGGTTGTTGTACAACCAACAGGAAATCAAAAAGTGATATGGAACCTTATTTAAATTGCAAATGTATAATAAAAATTGAGGCTATCCGTATGAAAACTAGACAATCGACAACTGTTAAAAATGCCAGAAAACGCATTTAAAGTTTACCAATTTTTAAATGAGTAAAATTTTTCATCTAATAAATGCATCTTATTTAATTTCTCTCTTCTATTTTACCTTATGTCTAGATTACAACGGTATAAAGGATAAAAACATCAGATGGATGTTTTAGTGAAAAATGTATTGTTGTAGGAGTCTGCATGGAACAATATGCATATGAGACAAAAAAGATTATCTTATAACGAATAACTAACAATTAGACAAAATTGGAATGTAACTCATCGAATAGAAGTGATAAAAAATTACAGAAATATATGGAGGCAACACGGTGAAATAATTCAGGATTCTTGATATTCCGATGACATTTGACAGCATTATACTTATTCACTAACACTTTTTTTACAGAATGGATTTTCAAATTTGTGCACTAATTCTCAAAGGGAGAGTGCATGCTGATCCGCAAAACCAAGTTGCGCGATGTAATGTTTTGGGTTCAATAGTCACTTTAAATGACTAAAAACTGTCATCCTACCTCTTCCTTCATACTTCTGCCGAACTGGCTACACTATTTTCACTTTCGACAAACCTCTGATCATATTGCGCTAATCATTACTCTTCTAATTATCACACAAAATATTTTAAATCTTCAAGAAAATAGGTTACATTTAAATCCATTTAAGCTAGAAATAATTAGTCATTTTAGTAGCGATCATTAGATTATATCTAATTATTATATTTCAAGTCTGGTCTTCCATTAATGATCCCATTATGAGCTTCCTCCTTTAATGACAATTGTTCGCTCCCGATGATAACAGCATCAATTAAGTGGGGCATTGCAAGATTGTTTATACAATAAGTTCATATCTCAGTATTGTACTAAAAAAATAGGAAAATTTGAACTTGGCAATAGTACAATCAACATTTCCGATACTATGCCACTTTTCTAGTTCTTGCACAAATAGGCCTCATACAATTTTTGAGATAAACACCTAAATGTTAGTTTATTTATTTATAATTTCAATAAATAGTTGTAAATATAAATTGACAAATAAGACATTGTATTCTCATGTGTTTATTTCTAATTAATTCTTTCACTGTTAAAATGTAACGAGCCAATTGTTAACAGATTGCCATCATACCCCTGCATATAGCAAGCCCCTTGTTACCAGATTGGCAGCTCACCCCTGTGTCCAGGCTGAGTAACAACATTTGGTCATTGTTAAGTTACCCTTACATGCATTAATTACTTTCAGATATTAAAGTGAAGGAACCAACACTTGAAAGTCTGATGAAACGTAAGAAAGAATATGAACCACCAAGATTCATGTCTGTGGCAGAAGCTGCTGATCAGTTACTTCAAATTCTGAATAAAAAGTCTGGCAGCAGTGATTTCGGTGAGATTTTTGAATTGATAAAATGCAATAAAATACTTCAGCATAAGCAAATAATTACTGTATTTGTGATCTTATATCGTAATTACTTTTTAATGCATAAAATGGATAAAACTAAAGTCTCTAAAAAATAAGATCATAATATTCCTTTGTTTTTAATGAATTATTTGTGCTTAAAGTGGAAGTCTTATTTTTTTATTCGATTTTATGCTAAATGTACCTATTGATGTCATTCTAGCCTATACTGAAAGCACACTATGCATAGGAGTAGCACGGGTTGGTTCACCAACTCAGC
Organism: Tanypteryx hageni; assembly: GCA_028673005.1. Classification (NCBI taxonomy): domain Eukaryota; kingdom Metazoa; phylum Arthropoda; class Insecta; order Odonata; family Petaluridae; genus Tanypteryx; species Tanypteryx hageni. Next base: position 28,308,896 of record CM054113.1, read on the forward strand.
AGTTGGTGTGCTGCACAATGAAAAGAATGAAAGAGGCTGATTTAGGTAAACCACTTCACTCGTTGGTGATAGCAGGAGGGAAACTCCATCCTTTGGAGGAGGAGTATCTAAAAACTTTCAGCTCTTATGAGAACCACAAAGAAATTGATTGTAAATAAATTAAGTTGGAAAATTGGCATACATTTTTCATTCAACTTTACCAAATGACCTACTACCTTGGCATCTTCTGTAATTTCAATGCCCAACAAGCCATCTTGATTCCAAGAGCAGTATTAAGAGAATAAATTTTTCCTATAAAAATTTATGTATAAACAACAGCAGAGTTATAACCTTCTCAAAAGTGTTCCCAACAAACATTAAACTGGGCTTTTATATTATGAATGGTAGAAATCCAAGATAAATTTACTGTTTCTTTGGGTCTCTATCACCAGGTCTCTCAATTACCACCAAAAAATATCATAAATATCCTCTACAATATACATACCTAAATTGTATATATTTTAAAGTAAAATATATATGCAAGCATCCACCAATGACATCATGTCTCCATTACACAAAGTAATTCATGTCTGTCCACTGTTGGCTAAAGAAACAACAAAAATCTCAACATCAAGGTAATACATACATAGTTTCTATCGTGGCAGTACAAAAATAATAAAACAATGCTAAGAGAAGGTCAGCCATACAAAGCATTCAAATAAAATTAGACTCACTAGGGATACCCAAAAAACTTTGTGAAGTCAGTAAGAAATCTGCATGATTAAAAGTCATCTTAGAGTTGAAAATAATGATACACAGCAATTATTTTCAAAGTTTTATGTTATTAATACTGTAGAGTTGTTTCTTTTTATTGAAATATATTCATTATTTTCCTATACATTTAATTCAACCATTTATTTTGACTCGCCTAAAATTCCATATTTTTCTGTTAGCGCCATGTGCTTATAAGTGGGAGGTTAATGGTGTCAGTCCCTTTGGTTCTGTTGCGATGCATTATTAACATCATTGTCAGTGAATTGCCAAGCACACACAGTTAATTTCAGGGCAAAGTGTACAATGAGACCAAATGTATATATGTATGTGAGAAAGTTTGTGGAATGTATATTGCATCATTTATTTATATGTGCATTTCAAATCATCTAAACGTAGGTTATTGGAATGTGATGAGGAATTCACTCTTTAAAAAAATATGAACTTTTTATGAATGTCCTTGTAACCTCAGCTCGCACTTAAAACTGGTAGATTATAGTTTTGCGAATAACAAAATATTCCATGATGCATAGAGACAGTCTTCATTTTTAATGCTTTTTTTAATCGCTTGTTTTCACCAGGGGCATAACTAGGTGTCTAAGGACCCGGGCACAGCCTAGGCAAAAGGCACACACAACACTGCTCAGTAACTCAAGCTACAAATTCTGCTTACTAATGAATGACTGACATGATCAAAATAAACTATTCAAGAACAAGCACTTAAAAAAATACTTGTCTCAGGTATCTCCAATGGCCACAAGGAGGTTGTTAAAAATCCAGATGCGCATATATATAGAGGTATGACTCGTTTAGCGCATTTTTGATATAGCGCGGTTGGCATCTCGAGACTAAAATTTTAATTTTTGGAAATTTTTAAGATAATGCTCCTGGTCCCAGCATTTTTCTCACGTACCTTCATTTGTACTTCACTCTCTGTTCAGAGATAGTCATTCCACTCCAATTAAAGACAAGTTGTTATTTATACGTTTATTAACTTGATTTATATTTCACTCGTTAACTTTTATTATGTTTTTTCACATTGGTTTGCCGCACTTCCACAGTCTTTTGCAGTGACGCTAACATCGGAAGTTTTCAAGTTCTTAACGTTACTGTTGAGATGTGCAGGGTTGGGTTCGCTTTGGATGGGTTTTTGCTTAAGATTGGCTTAGATTAGGTTCATGACAACTTTAGCTATCTTGAGTCATTTATTAGTCTGATGTTATTTTGCTGTTGGTACCTATGCTATAGTTACGTGTCTGAAGCTGCGACATTATTCCTTGCTGCGGCGGCGCCGCTGAATCGTAATAAAGCATGTATTCCGTTTTTGTTTACTTTTGCGCTGGCCAATCATCATGAAAGATCTTCGTAATCATGAAGAATTTTAGGAACATGTCAAGGTAATACACTATATTGATGTTTTACCAAGTATATACCAGAAATACTAATATTTTGTATATCTCATTTATTTTATAATACGTTTTTTCATCCCAAATGTTATTAGAAAATTGTGATTTTCCATCATAAAGAATTAGTTTTTTGAAGCTGCCGTACACCAATAAGTTCATAATATATAATTATTTAAAAATAATTGTCATATACCGTATTAACTCGTTTAATATGGGGTTGCGGGCATTACCCGCGTGCGGGACGCGGGTAATGCCCGCAACCCCGTTTTTAGAGCTAAAAATCTGGAAAATAAACTAATTCGTGTCATGTCCGCACATCCAAAATTTTTATATTTTACAGCAATATCTGTTGAATAATCTATCTGAAGCCGAATTTGATGATATAATTATGGCAACAAGCAAATATTTAAGAAATGACTTCAAAAAATTATTTTTTATAATTTTTTAACGTACGTAAACATTTAAAATAAGATAAAACTCCTTCAGCCATAAAAATGTTTCAAGTTCGAGAACCCAATACATTTCCCTAGTTATTAGATAAACAGGCTCAACCAGGATCAACATAAAGACATGTAAATAAACAAAATGACGTAATATCGTCAAGTGGATCTATTTTAATCTTATTTATACTGTTTAAAATGTTTTTCGCTTGTCTTAAAGAAATTACATTAATTAATTTTTTAAACAATGATACAATAACGAATAAAATGTTTCTTTAATTCAAAGGGTAAAGGTCCAATGATTCTTTAAAAATGTTCGAAATCCATGTAAACAAACAAACTGACGTAATATCGTCAAGGGGCTCGCTAGTATACACCCAATATTACCACTCGCTCAAATGCGGTGGCCATGGTACTGACAATTCTCATTATTTGAAAGTCGCGTTTTTTCGTATTAACAACGGATTTTTCGGAAAATTCGGAACGTAATTGAATTTTCACGGTAACCAAAATGAACTTCTTTCTTTTCCCATCACAACCGCTTAGGTCCCGACTTCGTATCTTGATTCTAACTAATTTTATAATGCCCGAAACTGGTTCCAATGCTTTTCTTATGGAGTGCAGGGATGTCGGAAAACCCCCCTTAAAAAATGTATTTAACGTTTCCGGTTGAATTTAGTACCATTAAAGAACAGGAGATTTCCGCATCTTTACAAATTATAGATGACGAAAATAGCCCAAACAGTGGCAATAGGATATAACCAACCTACCAAAAAGTTCGCCTAGGAAGATTACGGTAATACAATATAAGATATTTAAAAAGTGTATACTTATCCATGCTCCATGCGTGCATACATGCGAGGGAGAGGCGTTCTTTACGGTTTATGTAATCACGTCAAAAATGATAAATATTAATGGCTTAGTATAATGTCTAATAACTGGTATGCCAAAGAAATATCGAAGTTTTGATTCGCCGATTTATTTCCTAATTGGTGTACGTAAAGAAACAATCGTCAGTTATTTAAAACTTACCTCACTCGAATAGTAGTAATGTAATCTTTATGTTCGCGTCCAATCCATCGTCGTAAATTACCCATTTCTTTTCACTTACAAAAGCTGTGTACACAAAGAAAATAGATAATGTAATCTTTATGTTCACGTCCAATCCATCGTCGTAAATTACCCATTTCTTTTCACTTACAAACGCTGTGTACACAAAGAAAATAGACGTATTTACGTTCATTTCGTCGTCGTAGATAATAATCATTTCCCTTCATTTACCACGTTTTCTGTGCACCAAAGAAAATTAAATGTAAATGGGCGTTTACAGCAGCTATTGTTTACTTCAGTAGCCACGAAGATTGTTTTCGTTGGCAACAATTAAAAAACACTGGAAATTTTTTCTAACAAGTTCAAAGTGAATTACGACTTTCTCGCTTGATTTTCTCCTTTGATAAAAATGTACTGAACAAAACTTATGCTATTTCACTAGTTGTACAATTTGGATTGAAGACTTTTTTGTTATAAGTGATATGTTACGAGATATAAAGAAATGTTCATTTGTTGTCACCAGTAAAGTGGCACTCCCGATTAGGCTACGTGAATCATTAATACCATTTTCTTAGCCCTTACATCCTAAATGCCAAATTTCCTGCACAACCGCACAGTAGTTTCGCAGATTAAACATGCGGGCGGACAAACAGACGGATGGACAGACAGACTGAGGGACGGACGGACACGATCTGAACATAAGGCGTCCTTTTTACTTTTTGTAAAGAACGCCTAAAAATTGCGGGAAAGAGGGGAGAGGAAATCTAATATTCCGAAAATTTATGTGAGCATTCTAAAAAAAAGCGTTTTTCGAATCTACTTTTGCGTCTTTTGTAACTTGTTGATTATTTTCTTCACATATTTCTCCGTCAAAAATGTCTTTTTTTACCCAACGCATGTATATTTTAGTTTCGGATAATAATTGCCGATTTTTCATATTCATCTCAAGTATTTCTCACATTTTGAATGAATTGTTCCTAGAAAACTGGGGACAGGCTATTTTCTTAACTATGATTATAGTTATTACTTAAAAGGGCGATCTGAGCCATGAAACTTGAAATTAAAAAACTTGGACGCGAGCCGATTGCCAGAAAATTTAGAAATTTCGGATCGATGCCTTAATTACCCAAAAAATGAAAACTATTATCTTATTTAAATGAGTAGTTCAAATGCTGTCGCGTTGGTTTATTTACGAGTTTAAAAGTTGGTGTATGGTGATTTTTTTTAACGCTTGCATTATGCAAGCACCAACAACTCGTATCAGAAATGATGCCAGGGAAATATTCAATTCTTATTTACCGATTTATTTTCTAATCGACCAAACAATCTAAAATTATTTAAAACATCCCTTACTTGAGTTTAGTAGTTGTAATATTTACGTTTATGTTCTTTTCTTCGCCGTAGATAATACATTTCCTTCCACTTACAAAATCTGTCATTTACGCGTAATGAATTAAATGTATTTTATAATTTTATCAGATATCATTTACGTCATTAACCAATAAGATTATTTACGTTGACAACAATTAGATCGCTATGCATGAATATTTCTCAACGAATTACGAATTTATTGTTAGATTTCTTGATAATGGCTACTCCTACGATAAAAATGTATAAGAAAATAAATACTCTACGTTACTAGTTCTACAAGTTTAATTGAAAACTATTTTATTATGACCAAAAATTTACGAGATATAATGGAAATTCCATTTCTTGTCACCAGTAAAGTGGCATACATCAGTGGTTCTCAACCGAGAGTTTATCGGGGACCGGTGTTTTAACCGAAAGTTGTTCGCGGACTGGTGTAATATCTGAATATTCCATCAAGGACCGCTAAAACCAAGTTAACCACCAACTATTTGACAATTTTACACTTCGACAACTGAAATCGCAAGCCTCTCATTAATCAATGTTGCCCATTATAGAACTTTTATGAGAAAAATGGAATGTCGCGGACCGGCCAATACTTGACCGCGGACCGGCAGCGGGCGGTTGAGAAACGCTAGCTTACATGATTTATGTGATTTTCTTAATGACTTTGACTGTGTCCTTAATATCAAATTTCATAAAAATCCGCTCCGTAGAAGCCGAGAACGAACGTGCGGACGGACGGACGGTGCTTATGGTGGAAGCGAAACGCGGCTAAAAATGGCCTTTTACTTGGAAAGGTTGCCGATCCATGCCCTAAGCACTAAAACTGCTATTAAACTATTAGTTACCGCCCGATAATGTGCCGATTCACAAGGCATTAACAACTGGTTCGGCGGCTTATTACATTCTTAATAAACCTGTTTGGCCGAACCGGCTGAATGGCACCACTGGTTTCGCCAAAGACATCTAGCATGCATTATCGTAAGGAAAAATGTGATGAGACTGGGAAATCTGAAATGATAAAATTTTATAACGCCACGAAAGGAGGTATGGACAGTTTGTATGAGAAGTGCGCCAACTATTCCTCAAGCAGAAGAACATCTCAACGGCTGTCTTCTTCAGAGTAGTTGACATTCCTACGGTGAATTCTTTCTTTTGTCTTAGTCCTACTGTGAATCACCCACAAATCACACGATTAACGTTCATGAAGGAGTTGGTTGCACAGCTTGTAAGACAACACAGGAAAAAAGAATGGAAAATTCCAGGTTAGCACAGGATTTACGTTATTCCTTTCAACGAATATTGAAAATTCAAGCACCCCATCGCAAATTGTAACCGAAGAAGAAAACCTTAAAACAAGGAAGTCTTGTCAAATGAGCCCACCTTCTCTGAAATGTAAAACTGCCTACCTTTGCTATAGATGCCAGAAACCAGTTAGTCTGGAATGTACAAAAAATCTGTAAGGTATGTGTGGTAGATGAATGAAAGCTATTTGCCGCTCTCTTGTAAACTGAAGATTTCACCTAATGCCGATTTCTTCCCATTTAATTGTTCCATGATTTTTGTTTTTTCTTGTTAGTAAGCTTATTAATCTGCACTGTGTGATTTGTATTTTGATAGATTTTTGTGTTACTCAGTTAGTAAAAAGGTTTTTTATTGTCTTTTTTGAGCCGTTTCCTTGCACCTTCGAATAAGCAAAAATATTATACACAATTCAGGAAAATCTGCGTAAAATAACATATATTTGAAGAATATACTTCTAGTAACAAGAGAATGTGGCTAACTTTATTACCTACTAAAATTAATACTTTTAATTTAAAGTAAAGTTCAGAGGTCTGTGAAACTGCACCTAGCTGTAACAAAAATCCACCTAGCTGATTAAGGGTTAAATTAGATATACTGGTATTCCTCGTTTAGCGCACATTTGTTTAGCACAATTTCGATATAGCGCAATATCGATATAACCGGAATTTCCATATCTCGGGATAAAAACTTTTATTTTTGGAAAATATTAAAAAATATATTTCCTAAAGGCTACTTACTGTCCGTTTTTACGGTACCACCTTTTTTATTATCTTCACTTCTATGATCAAATAGTACTCAGTTGTTTTGCACACTAATTTAAGGCCAATTTGCTTTTATTTATACGTTTATTCGCTTTATTTCTATTTAACTTGTTCACTTTACTTTGTTTTTACGTTGGTTTGCCGCGATTCTAGGAGCCATTTGCAGTGATGAGAACATTGGAAATTTTATACTTTTTAATGTTACCTTTGGGATGGGTACGGTTAGGTTCGCTTTTGGTGTGTTTTTGCTTTGTGTTGGGTCAGGTTCACGACTAAATTTTAACTTTCGTAATCGGTATTCATTTGTTATTCTGATGTTATTTTGCTGTTGGTACTTATGTTACATTCCCTTGCCGCTGGAACGTAATAATAGACATGTTCCGTTTTAATGTTAACGCTTTAAAAAATCGTGTTTTTACGTCGTCCGTCCATGCGCAAAATTTTAAAGTGTCGAGAAAAGCTGGGATTCTAAGATTTTCAGGATAGTATTGGTTGGTAACAATAAAAGCGAAGCGTAAATACGTTCAGTTTACTTTTGAAAAGAAATAAAATCATATTACAACTTAACTGCGGTGAGGTATGTTGTAAATAACTTTTGATTGATAATGGGTTTTACGTTTCGTTCTTAATAGCAAATTTCTAATGAAAATATAGTGTTACATTATAATAAATTCACGCGAACATTCTAAAAAATGGCTGCTTTTGCAGTTCTTTGTTAACTTGTTCACTTCTACGCTGGCCAATCACCGTCCCAAGGTCTTCAGTTTCGACGTAATTCGTTCAATTGTGATGCGGCGGTGTTATTTTGCTTCATGTCTAGTCCCAAATAAATATTTACAATATATAGGGGAAAATAATTTAAATTAATCAGCAATAATAATAAATATTACGTAAATATTAATAAACTGGCATTATTTTCAATAATATTCATGTGTATTTAAACATTTTTTGTTTAATTTAAAAACAGCAAACCGTGCGATATCGTGAACAAACATCTATTAATCCTAAAAGCATAACTGTTGAATTTTCGACACTTAGGTTACCCCTCTAACGGCAAGTGTCGCTTGGTCAACACAATCATTTGTTCTTTATTCTTGCATACAGATAGCATTACATACTACGTCTTGAGATCCTAGTGGTTATATGAGTTATGTATTGCAGTTTCGTTCTTCTATTGTTTGTCTTTGCCACTTTTAGTTGATGTAAAGCATTGGTTCCCAAAGTGTGATCCGCGGATCCCAGGAGATCCGTGTGGGTTTCTCAGGGGATCAGTAAACAAATTTCCTTAATGGCGGATACCAGCGCGCGGGACCATAAACAACGATGTCCCAAAAAAGACTGGGGGGAAGTTATTCCCCAAATATTTTTTTATGAATCGCCTTCCTACAACGCTCAGAATATCAACATTTCAGTGGTTTCTATCAAAGGATAGTGGTTTATATGATCGAAGTTTATGAACAGTTATAATTCATCACTTCCTGAAATTTCTCTATTCTAGCTATTTGTTAAAAGTCCTTAAAGAATCTGTACTATTACCACCGTCATTTCTTTTACTGTCGAGCATGCCTGGGAATACCGGTTGCGGAGCACAATGCTATATTTCCGTCCCAAAATCTGTGACAGAAATTGGAAATTCAAAATACGTCAGTCGAATAATAGGTAATACCGGTGTGCGGTTAGCGTTCTAGCTTATCACCTGGCAGGGGAATCCTGTGAAACGATTGCCACAACCACTGAAATCTGTTCGAATAAAGAAGTTAACATTGTGAGTTTCATTAATGTTAGGAGCCTTAATTCCAGATTATTTGAAATCCTCTGAGAGGAAAATGTGAGTGATACTACACTGTTGGTGCACACAAAAGTGAGTTTGCTGCCACGAGAAAAGGTCCTCGTAAGAATGTTTGAACTTCGCAACGAAATCGCTCTGATGTTTGTTGATCGTCTTTCTTATCTATTCGGTCTGCTAACATACATTTCATGGCTTCAGAAGCTAGCATAATTGGCGGATATTTTCACAAAGTTCAATGAATTACAACTCCCAATGTAAGGCAAAAATGCCATAATTTTCACTGCAAGAGACAAAATAGATTCGATACTAAAAACTCCATTTCTGGGATAAATGCGTGAAGGAGAATAGCTTAGAGTGTTCTTCAACTCTCAGGCAGTTTCTAGAGAAGACAAAGTGCAAATTTGATTGCAAGGTCCATGGTCACGTTGTCCAGAATCTGCGCATTTAAATTGTACTTTTTTGTGGTGTTTCGCCCCACCTGTTGAGGACATCAGTTGGGTGTGAAAACAGTTTTTATTGGTAATTAAACCAACAGTTTTTCTGTGAAGGCTTATAAGAGTCTAATTGACATTGTGACTTGCATACGATGATTTTCAGAAGTTCGAGAGCCGCATGACACATTCTGCGCTCATAAATTAACGAACAGTAAAACATAACCTGTATCCGAAGCAATTCGGATATAATGAATGTCCATTAGGCATCCCAGACACGTTTTCTTGTCCGAGGATCCGCGAAAAGTTTTCGGGGCGAAAAAGGATCCGCGGCAGATAAAGTTTAGGAAACAATGACGTAAATAAACATGTTGGTCAAGTTTTCGTAATCACAAATATTTTTACGAATATGTCAAGGTAATGTAATGGATTGATATTTTATCAAGTAAATGACGGAAACATTTTTCATATCTCACTTTTGTATAACATGTTGCAAAGTAAAAGTTATTAGAAATTAATTTTCATTCTCCATCAAAAAGAATTATTTTTTCGAACCTTAACGTCCATAATGAATAATTATTTAAAAACTAGAGATATGTTACATGAATTTCAATTCACCCAGAAAGTGAAGTGCTTGAAATTTATTACATTAGAATACTGCTTTGATACTACTGATTATCAGGCGTTCTTTACAAAAAGTAAAAAAGAATTAATTAATGATTCACGTAGCCTAATCGGGAGTGCCACTTTACTGGTGACAACAAATGAACATTTCTTTATATCTCGTAACATATCACTTATAACAAAAAAGTCTTCAATCCAAATTGTACAACTAGTGAAATAGCATAAGTTTTGTTCAGTACATTTTTATCAAAGGAGAAAATCAAGCGAGAAAGTCGTAATTCACTTTGAACTTGTTAGAAAAAATTTCCTGTGTTTTTTAATTGTTGCCAACGAAAACAATCTTCGTTGCTACTGAAGTAAACAATAGCTGCTGTAAACGCCCATTTACATTTAATTTTCTTTGGTGCACAGAAAACGTGGTAAATGAAGGGAAATGATTATTATCTACGACGACGAAATGAACGTAAATACGTCTATTTTCCTTATGTGTACACAGCATTTGTAAGTGAAAAGAAATGGGTAATTTACGACGATGAAATGAACGTTAACATAACGATCATATTACTACTATTCGAGTGAGGCATGTTTTAAATAAGTCGATTGTTTTATTAATTTCAATCGATTAGGAAATAAATCGGTTAATCAAAAATTCGATATTTCTTTGTCACCACTAAAGGCATATCGTTTTTCAGTTCTGAGACAATGGGTCGAGAGAATAAAAATAAGCAAATGCTTATGCTTAAGATTTCTATCAATTTTTAAGCAAACGCTTTATTTGGGGTGAATAAAAAAATAGCATTTGCTTTTGCTAGAAAGAATAAGCATTTGTTTATTTTTAGGAATTTTCTTAAGCATTTGCTTAAAATTGTGTGAATAAACCGAGCTTTTGCATAATGCTTTAAGCATATGCTTATCCTTTTTAAAGTGAGGTAGAGGGCTTGCTAAGATATTTTGAAGTACTCTATTTTCATGATAACCGAGCCCAAATATAAATTGATATGGCAGTTTATGGTGACACAAAGGGTTAAAAAATACGAGAAAAGGCGACTTTCAACAACCAACGATCATAAAAATTTATATGGTTTCTCTGAAGAAAACGTGAAGTATATCTCCAATCTCTTTCTCAGAGAATATCAAGAGAGACGTGACAGAGCACTGTCTTCCAAACAGAAGATAGAAATATTTTTATGGTACTTAAGTGATCCCGGATTTCAAATAGGAGTCAGGGAAGATCACTACGTACAATGCATAACTGTATGTAAGACAGTGAAATTTGTGTCGTCCAAAATCACTACAAAGGCAAATGACTGGATAAAATTAATATAACTAATTGAATAAAAATGTACCCATGATTTGTGATACTATCGAATTAGGTTATAAAAGAAATACATAGTTAAAGACAAATTTATTAATTATCATTTTAAACATTACCCTATGATATAAGGCAAAAAAATCTCCAAATGCTGTAATAAAATAATAAAGTTGAGATACTCCACTAAGATAAGGGAAGGGGGGAAAATTTTTTTAAAATTAAAAATTGAATATATGAAAACCTCAACCAGACACTCCACCTGCTGTTTAGAGGCTTTTTAAGGCCAACGTCAGGGACAGCAGGTCAGCCAACCAAGGTTTACGGGAGACTCCTCCGTGCCAGAGACCTAAAAAAACGCTCAACATTCACACAGATCAGGTGTGCAAAAAAATTGCAGTGACCCTTGTCGTAAAAGTAAAAAAAACATTCCTGATTATTTGTCTCAGTCCTATCTCTTTCCCCAAATCCTTAGTTTTAAACAAAATTTCATTAATGCTGTCTGTACCCAAAGAAAAGTAGGAGAGAATTCAATCCAATAAATGTAAAATAATTAGAAACTTACAGATTGATATTCATATTTAAAGGTTCTCACCTCAAGCAATCACCAGAATCACAGCTGTGGTGGCAGTTCTAGTAATTCTGGTATCTGCCATGTCTTAACTGATTCAAGAACCAGAGTTAATGATGATCGACCTGATCCAAGCTCTCCTCTTCCTCCATCTCCATCTCCTCTTGGCAAGTACAGCAACGCAGCTGTAGCAGCCAATGGAGAGCCATGTGCTCAAATTGGACGGTATGCAAACAAAAGAAATTATCACTCATCAAGCTTTTTGTTATATTCAATCTCTTGGGATATTTTCAATTCAAAATAAGTATTATCTATTATAACTATGCAAGGACAATTTTTCAATGTAATGAATTTCTCATTGGATCCCTTTTGGATTATTAGGAGCATCTTGGAGAAAGGGGGCTCAGCTGTTGATGCTGCCATTGCCACTATGCTATGTGAAGGAGTAGCATGTCCACAAAGCACGGGTATTGGTGGTGGCTTTCTTATGACCATTTATAGCAGGAAAGAGCAGAGAGCTGAAACACTGAATGCCCGAGAAACAGCTCCTGGAGCCGCATCTAAGGACATGTTTCATGGAAACATAACACTTTCGACTGTTGGTAAAAAAAAGTGTATTGATAAAACTAAGTTAATTATAACCTATATTGGATGTAGTTGAAAACTATGAATCGTACACAATTTATAGAATAGTTTTTACCATCATTAAGTAAGGACTGAAATTAAGAATTGATTTGCTTTTTATAATATCAATACATTTCACCCGCCTATAACATGGAATTCACTATAGCACAGCTTGATTTTTAATACCAAGTATTCAGATAACATGGCTTACGGTTCATACAGCACGGTTTGCTCAGAAATGAGACTCCAGCTAGCTAAGTGAAGTGAGATGAATTGGAGAGGAGAACCTCCTTAATAAACTTACAATTAGAGACCAACAACAATACTCAGAGAGAGCAGAGAGCTGAGACACTGAATGCCCGAGAAACAGCTCCTGGAGCTGCATCTAAGGACATGTTTCATGGAAACATGACACCTTTGACTGTTGGTAAAACTGAGTTAATTCAAACCTACATTGGATGTAATTGAAAACTATGACTCACACAAAATTTATTGAAAAGTTTTCCCCCTCATTAAGTAAGGGTGTTGGTTTTCTAAGCTAAGCAGCACAGGGCAGAAATTCTGCAAAAGTAAGATTTTTTCAGAGGTTCCTCAGCTCCATACTTATGTGGCTTGAGGAGACCAAGCAAGTCAGCACTCTGTCTTTCAGAAGTAGCATTAAGCAGTTGGCCCTCTTAGTGTTCTTTGCCAAGATTAAGTTAATGTCTGCACCAGATTTTCCTCCTCACTTCTGTGTGTTTAGTATAGAAGGCAACGGGAAAACCACCAAACCATGAATGTATATTTTCTAGTCATCAAACCAATCAAATTATTGATAGGATCTGTCATAACTGTAAAATTATTGAATAAATAAGGTATTTGTCTTTACAAATATAATTTTGTAAATCAGCTTTAAAAACGATTTTTCCACATAACTGCATGAATAATTAACTTTTATAAATAATAAAAATGCCAACAACACTGTCATTATTACCTTCCAATAGGTGGACTATCAGTTGCAGTTCCTGGTGCATTACAAGGGTACTGGATGGCATATCAAAAGTATGGACGACTTCCTTGGAAGGATTTAATCATCCCAACAATTGTCCTATGTCAAGAAGGAGTGCCAGTGAATGAATATCTTGCAAATTACCTGAAGAGCAAGGAAGAGGATATCAGAAACAGTCCAACAATGAGGTCTGTATGAAAATTGAGCAAGTACTGTCATTACTTACTGGAAAGACAAAGCTAATATCAATGTTTGTTTGTTTGTTTTTGTGTGTATTTCTGGCTAATCAACCTCTTGGGTTATTATAGCCATAACTCCTTACATGCCAGAAGGTCAAAATTTCCCTAGACAATTTCAACAAGACACAATAGGGGAAGAAGTACTACACACTTAAAATAATTTCCGTCCCTTTTGATAGATCACGTAAAATTCTCCCTTTTCTTTAGTTCTTTGGCCCTAAAATTCCCTTCATTTCTTTCACCCAACAGACACTCAAAATAATCCAGCGTAAGAAAAGAGAGATGTAAAAACCATGCCTCGGCTACATCTGCGTCCCACAAAAATGGTAATTGAATCGCAAAAGAAATTAAAGAAATGGTGGATTGTTAATTTTAATTTTCACAGGCCGAAATGCCGACATGCGTTTGCACTCTCGTCCCGTCCTCCGAAAAATCTCGGTACACATAGGTTGTTCTCATTAATGTGTGTGTATATTTTTGGCTAATCAACCATTTGGATTATTAAAGCCATAACTCCTTACACACCAGACACGCTCACAAGGGAGGAGGGAAACCCACTGAAGGCATTAGCCTACTCTTTATGAAGAGCACCAAGGGGGTCAACTGCTTAATGTCCCTTCCAAAGGATGGAGCACTGACTTGAGTGGTCTCCTCAAAGAACACAAGTATGGGACAGGACGATCCCACATTGAAAATCCAACATCTAACAGATTTGAACCTGCTAATATCAATGATATATTTTAAGTGGAAGGACATTTAGAAAGGATATTTTTGTAGCAGCAAATCCCATACAGCCAAAGGAGGAATTAACAGAAAAAAAATCCACTGATATCCATAACAATGTTTGACTAAGGGCCCGTGTTGCAGTACTACCTGCAAACATCTGGAGACCCTTGCGTGAAGAGATCCAATGCAATAGTTCCTATGCCAAAAAATTGTTACAAAGAGTGTTATTAGTTGAACCCCTTTTATTGCCCCTCTTAAAATAATTTTATAGCTCACACCATTTTCATATCCAAAAGCACATACCTACATGATTTATACTACTGGTACACAATACTTTTTGTTTTGTTCATTATTTCTGTTGGTACTGCATATCATATGTTCTGTGGTTTGTTTAATATTAAGTAATCAATGCACTGGCCATGCATCAATATCGAAAGAAATTAATCACAAACATTATACATATAGTTTAGGTGATCTGTCATCGTCATGCTGACGTCATCAATGGCACATTTTAATGCGTTTTTAACAAACTTCACGATTAGGTGGAAGGTTGAAATTTCACAGGAATGTTTGATTCTGATATAAAAATAAATGACGAAGAAAATAGGAAAAAAGACCGGAGTTCGACTTAAGGGGGCGATTTCCATTTCCCTTAAGATAACACTTAACAAGCGACTTTTTAAAGTGTAGGCTTATATTCTTTTGGAAATTAAAATTAGAAAAAATTGACGTTTGATTTTCGAATTTTAGCTATGTTTTAGGAATATTAATGAAGTTTCTTATTCTATTCATCTTTTTCTGTCTACCATTCTAAATCTCTCTCTCTCGACTAGAAAAAACGGAAATCATTAAAACTTCAACAATACCGCCGCTAAAAATTCGAAATTGTTTAAACATTTTCAAGGTTTATGTATTTCCGAATGTGCTACGGAACTAATTTTTTTATAGTTCGAGTTTGTAAAAAAACGAAATAGGTATTATACAAATTTTGATATTTCAATTTGTTTGGCAGTTAAAAATTGTTAAAGTTTAAACAAATAGGTAAATGTTTAGACACTATGCGGTGGGTTAGGGAGTTGAAATTTTAAAGTTTTTAGTTTAGTCTATATAAATTAATAAACATTTAAATTTATCCATGAAATCGTTATTGCGGCCGTTAAAAATTATTTAAATTTAAACAATTAGATAAATGTTATTTCACTTCTAATTGTGATATAAATTTAAAATTTGCCAGAAATGTGTGGCAATGTGGAAAACGTATAATATTCATAAAATTGCATAAATTATCAATTGTTTTACTCCATTATTTTTCCATAAGAAGAAAACAAAAATCAGTGCAGAGGAAAAATCTTTTGAATTAAAGAAATATTTCCCATGATGAAATCTCTCTGAAAAATTAATGTTTTATCAAGGTGAGATGAATGCTTGCAGAATGCAAACACCTTTTACTAGTATATAATGATGAGCAAACACAAATTAAACAACAGAATAAAAAGTAAGAATAAGAATCTAAATTTCTTTCAGCGTGAAATGGTACAAATCCCGAGTCAAAGTCTCGATCGTAAGATATTTTAAAATGTTAAAGAATAAACGTCTATACATTAGTGTTTTGTCGTTCCGGAAGGATTTGTTCCAACGGAACCAATCCAGCTCCGGAAACAGCCGGTACGAATCCACAGCCTTGAAAAATCTCGTTCCTCGGAGGATATCGTTCCGGACTCAATGGTTCCTCAGACTCCACTCGGATTCGGAAATTCTGTTCCTCAGACTCACAATTATTTCTCTTAAACTAAAAGCCATTGGCCCAAAATTTCGAAAAGGTATTCTTATGTTGATCTAAACTCTTCACTGGTAGAAGATGAACGGAATCTGTGAGTTACCGTCCGTAGTCTCTCCTTGTCAGAGAATTTCGTTCCGGAGTTGGATGAACGAAACCGGACATGCGCAGAAGTGTATTTCGTACCGGAGTGATATGTCTCTCTTCTTTTCGCAGCGCAACAAATGTTTTTTATTGTTTATTGGGATTGCAAGATTTGACTTCTGTACTTCGAAATGATTGTAAATAAAGAGATATTATGGGTGCGTGGGATATTAATAGACGAGAAACAACCACACTTACAACAACATAATTCATAATAATTTTATAATACTTTGTTGTTTTGGAGGAAAAATATATCGTCAAAGATTTTTACCATTCCTCCACAAAAATTCTTTAATTTCTTAATTTAAATAATATAATAATTTATTAAGAATTTATTTTAATTCTAAAATTTTTTAAATTCTTCCAGCAAAGGTTTTTACCATTTGAAACATGAGAGAGAGAAATATAGGAGGGATATCAGCGATGAAAAGGATTGCGTTGGCTTTGCTGGGAACAGTATTTTTTCTGCTTCATAGCAATAAATGGAGTGCAAAAGAAGTGGAATTTGGAAGATGTTTTCGGGAAGTTTTTCAGAATGAAACTAAACACTATCTAGTTTAATTTAGTTACATAGCAATTACCCAATGCAGTGATTTAAATTACTTAGTAGATTTTTTAAAGTTCGTTTGAAAATTTTGGGGGGTTCTGATCCCCTTACCATACGGCCCATGTCGTTTAGTATTGCTGTTAACAAATTTGTTATTAATAAAATTATTATGAACAAAATGAGAAGTCAAAAAATCATAACAACAAACAGTTTTCCAACATTCATCACAGGAAATCCTACATTTAATCAAGTTCATACGTGCGCCAATGGAATGAATCTTTCGTATCGTTCCGACTGCAGAATGATACGAAAAGGAACGAATCCACAAAAAGAACGGCAATGCCCATCACTACTACACATCGTATTCTAACCAATTACGTGTTAATCAAATGCAAAAACGAAAACTAACCCATGCCTTTCTGGGGGACGACTATTGACTTAAAACCTCTAGGAGTTCGCGCTGAGTATTCGGGCGAATAATTTATCGAAATCGAGCTGACCATTCTCGGTTTATTTGCATTCATGCTGGAAGGTAACATCGCTCGAGGCTTCAGACACAGGCAGGCAGGGACGCATGCAGAGATGCAGGCAGAGACACAGCAGTTATAAGATATTAGATTTATTGATTGATTTATATTAACTTAAATAATAATATAGCTACAGATATTAATAAACCTTAAAATAATGCTTTATCTTGATAAATATATGAGGGTCTGTTCTCATCTATAATAATAACAGGTGACGTGTGTGTGTGGACAGCATTTCTCGAAAACCAAGGAACTTAGAGACTGAAAACTTGGTATACTTACTAACAAGACGTTGAGGATGTGCACATTTGTGCCAGAGTTTTGAATTCTTGGGGAAAGAGGGAGGAGGTGTACCATGCAAATCATACCCTGACTAGAGGCCGTGTTAATTTTTTGTAAAATTACACAACTTAGGGGCCATCCTTAAATGATGTCACGCTTAAGGGGGAGGGAGGAGGTCTGGGAATATGTGACAAGGGGGGAGGAGTATATGTAAAACAATGTGATGTCACAAATAAGTAAAACTTTTCGCCAAGATCTTGTGCTTTATTTTTTATTTCCTTAATTTTCTTGAACCGACAAATTCAATAATTTTTATTTATTCTCTGTATTACTCATGAGCTCATGAGAGCTCAAAATGATACACACTTCCAACATTTTGATGGGCAATTTTGCAGAGCAGCTATTAATCATTTGGAAGAAATTGCTTCAATTCTTCGACCAAATGAAGTATGCTTCTTGAGCCAAGATGATGAGGCTAGAGTGCCACTTGGCTTAACAGCAGCAAAGGAGCAATCCCCATTGGTCATGCATGTTGAGTATCGAGCGAGTTTACCAGATCATTATTGGGTTGTAGCTGCCAGACATAAGTTGATACCTCCAGTTTATGTTGGAATTGAAATAAAGAAAAATGGCAATCCAACTGCGGTAGGATACTCAGGCCCAACCTTTGTAGCTGTCAGATCTGGTAAGTGCTCTTCTTAAACAGCGTTTTCACATGCATTTATTTGACTTTGAAATACTTTTGAAGTTACCAGAATTTGAAAGTATCACAAGGTTTCACAACGAAGTAAAACCTGTGGTCATTTTTACTGTGGATGGTGGCCCTGATGAGAATCCACAATACCAGAAGGTAATTGATGTTGGAATCAATCACTTTTTATAGTATAATTTGGATGCCCTTTTTATTGCAACCAATGCACCTGGCAGGAGTTCTTTCAATCGTGTTGAGAGAAGGATGGCATCTTTAAGTAAGGAACTGTCTTCCTCATGAGCATTATGGAAGCCATCTTAATTCACAAGGCAAAATGATTGATCCGGAATGATTGACCTTATAAAAGAAAACTTTGTATATTTACAATGGCAGAAATATGGGGCAGATGGTAATTGATGGATAACCAACTGTAGCCAAATATATAAGTCCAGAAAATTCCGAGATTAATCCTGAATATATGTTGACAAAAGATGCTACTTGGTCATCAAAACATTTGAGAACTAGCCAATATTTTACACAGATTGTAAAGTGCAGAGACATAAACTGTTGTTCAGCACCTTGAAGCTCAATTTTTAGCATTTTAAGGGAACGATTCCTACCTCCACTGTTTCCAATCAAACAGACAAATGCAGGTTTAAAAGCTCCATTATCAACAGATGAACAAGGTCTTAATTTGAAGTATCCATCTGTTTTCATTGCAAGAAGTATTGATTTGGAAGAAATATTACCAAGATCAGCAAAAAATTTCAAAATTACGCCATATGATCTATACTGTCCATCTATTCAAAAGGAATTAAGAAATCGGATATGCAATACCTGCAATCTGTATTTTGCTTCAAATGTCATGCTACAGAAACACTATAAGATACATAAGCAGACAGAGACCATATCACAAATTCAGGAAAGAGTTAGGCCAATTCATATTGCTGCTAGACGACAGCGTGAAATGATGGCTATTCTAACAAACCAGGACAATGTTCAATATGCAGAATGGATTAATGAAGAAAATTTGGATTTGAATGGAATAAAATATGATACAGATGACGGACATTCAAATAATATGCATATTTAGAGTATGGATGAGATTTTCCCAACACCATGGAAAGAATTATAATTTCTAAGTTGTTCCAATTTTTCATTTCCTTTGTCCATTTTTTCTTATATTTTTATTAAATGTAATTGTTTTTAATGAATGTATCCTATAGTTACTGAAGTTACAAAAATAGAAAAGCATAAACTTTGTATATTGTTAGAGTTGCCAGAAATTATTTAAAGAATATGTATATGTAATTTTTATGTTAATTGGTATTATATTTGCATACTATGGAACATCTACTACATTTGAGTATTTCATTATCTATAATATGTACTTATAAAAAGTGATAATTTTATTTGAATGTTTTGATTTTCTTTCATGTACAAATGATGTCTGGACATATCATTAATTTTAGATAGTCAATATGACTAAATTAAAAAGGACTAGGTTTTACTTTCCATGAAAACTTGATTGTAGAACTGATTATTTATTTTATTATTTTATTTTTGGAATTTTGTGACACAAAATGTGCCATAATTTATAAAATTTTGTCTATAGAATGTCCATAGTATGCAAATATACTACCAATTAACATAAAAATTACATATACATATTCTTTAAATAATTTCTGGCAACTCCAACAATATACAAAGTTTATGCTTTTCTATTTTTGTCACACAAAATGTGCAATAATTTATAAAATTTTGTCTATAGAATGTCTGTATGCCATATATATATATATATATATATATATATATATATATATATATATATATATATATATATATATATATATATATATATATATATATATTATAAATAGATATTTATTCGTAAAATATTATATTAATAATTTAACAACAGCAATCAAAACATTTATAATAGTTATTACTTATAGAAATAGAAAGTGCACTACAGTACACTGTTTTTTCTCGTCTTTCATTTTTTGCAATTGAAGTCTGTTAACTCTAATTATATACTAAAATCTTCCTTTCTTAAGGGACTGTGTGACAACTTTGTGACACAGGGGAGGGGGGGGATGAAGCTCTATGTGACACTTTGTGACAGAGGGGGGAGGGGGGGATCAAAAATCCCGAAAATGCTGTGACATCATTTAAGGATGGCCCCTTATTTTGAATATTCTTAGCAAAATATCATATTTGAATCTATATTTAATTTGTTCATATCAATTAAGGGGGAATATTGGTCACTTATCTCAATAGTATCTTGAGTTTGAATGAAAATATTAGAGAGTGAAATGAACATGAAAAATTCGAAACAGTAAACTCGGGGCAAAGTCTGGGTAATTAGCTAATATAAACATAGAAGGGGGTTCTGTCAACTGTGACCACTTGTGGCAAAGAAGAGGGGTGGAATAGGAAAATATTTCCTCAAATCAATATGTTGCCAGAATTTTTATAAATTCATAAATTCTCTTTTTCAGCTTTTCTAATCCATTAATTATATTTTTCATTAATTTTTAAAATACTGAAATATAACTCTTAATGAAATTCAGCCACAATATTGTTGTGCACTTTTCTGTCCAATTCATTCAAAAAAGTGTTTTTCTTATACAGTTTGTTTTATACATTGTCCACAATGTTGATATCTGCCGCCTGAGGCAAAAAATACAATTTCATGACCATTATTGATCATGAGCTTATGATACCTATGTATAGAAAAAATTATTGATATTCTTTTGGATTACTTTCTTGGATTAAGTGACTGGCATTATTTCATTTTCCTTATATTCAACATTAAAAAGTTTTATAAGTTATAGCTTCCCTCTTATCTGATGGTAAATGTTAAAACATTTCATAAATAATGTTCATGACCCTAAAATCATGAACATTATTTGTTACTACAAGTTTGATGACAAATTTATATCAATATCAATCAGATTCAGCTGATTACACATTTCATCCTGTATTTCTTTTTTCTGCAGTAATAATCAACTACTATTATAATTATCAATAACTTCACATAAATTTATTTTGCTAAAATTTGTATAAATGCAATTTTAGAGAAATCTTCATAGACCCAACCACTGGTAGACCCTGGGGAAAAGGTGATTTGATCAAGCATCCAGCTCTTGCAAAAACATTACAGGTGGTTGCAGAAGAAGGAGCAGATGCCCTCTATAACGGGTCACTTACTAAGGGTTTTATTGATGACATCCAGAAGAATGGAGGGATAATCACCGAACAAGATATGGCAAACTACAGGTTGTTGTTTGAGTATAAATACTCATTTAACGATTATTAAAGAATAATGATGGTTGGATATTGTTTCTGTTATAAAATTTACATATATCAAAGGCATGAATGAAATTCACCTTATCATTTCCAGAGCCAAATGGGATAGTCCAATAGTAGCAAATTTGGTCCAGGGAAACCTCACATTATACTCTATGCCTCCTCCCGGATCTGGAGTGCTTGTTGGTTTTGGTTTAAACATCCTGGATGGCTCTCTTCCAGCCAAAAATAATGTAATTACACTCCACAGGATTGTTGAAACTTTTAAATACATGTATGGAAAGAGGACAGAATTAGGTGACCCAGATTATGTCGACATAAATGAAGTAAGTAAGATGTTTTAATTTTCATTTCTTGGTTATTTTTAAAAGGGATATAAACCTATAAATATAATTATTAAAAATTTTGTTACATCCAAAAATATTATTCTTCCACAAGGAGGGGTATTTTATGATCTTTGGGGAAGTGATGTGAAAATGAAGATTTCTAGGGTAGATGTTACACCTTGAGTATTTCTAAAACAATAAAAGGTAAAAAGTTCCTTATATTGCAACTGAATGTGTATTTTTCGAATATCTATCACTTTTGCTGGTTTATTAGACACTTATTTCTGAAAAATGAAACTGGATCATATAAGCCAGGGGTCAACTGTATGCCCACAGTCAAGGTGCTCATGGAAGGCTTTTCAGGTGCCCGCATAAAAAATATATTCATACTTTAAAGTAATAGTACACAGAAAGTGAAATATAAATTACTCAAAAAATAGCTTATTCAAGATAAAATTGCCATAGTAAACTGTGGTATTCCTGCCTTAACATACCACTCTTTTCTCTCAAGAAAGGCCCCTACAGTCAGCATATGCATGTAAATAGTCTATATTCCTCCACCCCACTAAAAGTATCCAATGTACCTCCACATCTTCTACCAAACATTTTTTTTCTTTTGTGCAAATGTAAACTGATATCCTCCCTTCAATTTGCAGCCTAACACAACTATTTTTCTCTTCCCTACATT
Source organism: Tanypteryx hageni (assembly GCA_028673005.1). Taxonomy (NCBI): domain Eukaryota; kingdom Metazoa; phylum Arthropoda; class Insecta; order Odonata; family Petaluridae; genus Tanypteryx; species Tanypteryx hageni. The sequence continues at coordinate 28,331,574 of CM054113.1, forward strand.
TCTTAATGGCGAAAAAGCATGTGAATTAGGGTCTCCTTCAATATAATATTTTACTTCGTTTTCCTGCCAAAATTCATACCTTTCGAGGGAGTGCACTCATAAAGGGAGTCAGGGTTTAAGATTGAAGCCATATCATCATTTATCAAATGACAATGAACTATGTGCTACCAAAAAACTTGAGGCAAAAAAATATTTGAAATGCCATCAATCATAAATGTTATTTGGATCACTCTCCATAAGTTTTCATGATGTTCTGTTTAGTGAGGATCATTCTGTATTTCTACTCGGAGCTATTTCTTGGCATTCGTCATCACTTGTTACTCAACAAGTGATTCAACTATTCATAAATGTATTTGTTGTATTTTATAGCAACAGTGCGTTCATTATGTTATTAAACAGTTACCAGTTCATGAGCTGGGAAAGCAAACTGGTGAGTAAAATATATTTCTTGATTTATTCCTAAAAATTTAGTTGTTCAAGAATGGCAACAACATATTCACCAAAATTAAAATAAAAGTAGATCATTCTATGCAAAAAAGTAAGTCATAATCTCTGTAGATGTTCTTAATTAAATTTAATAAGTGGAATAAGCTTCCAGTCATTTAATTATATACAATAAATTCAGATCTTTACTGATTTAATAAGAAGGAATTCGGTATATCATTTTCATAGGTAGTCTGTCTGCAGACATGTCTCTGATCATTTGTTCAATCATGTTCTGCACATTCCCCTGTACTCTGCTATCCTCTCCAATACCTTGATAACTGACTTTCCCTTTTAAATCATCTATCATCTGAAGTCTCTTCTTCCTCTTTTTCCTTATAGTTTTCCTTCAATCACATCTTCTCAAGCAATGGCATCCAGTTAGCCTTTCTCTTCAATGTCATTCACTTCTCACATTATTTTTAATACATCTTCATTTCTCACCCAATCTGTCCATTTCATTCCTAGAATTCTCCTCTTGGTCCACATTTTGAAGCTTTCCAAGTATTTTATCATTTTTCTCAATGTTTACGTTTCTGTTCCATAAAGTGCTATACTCCACACAGTATTTTATCAACATCTTCCATTCCTCCTCACTCATTTTACTTGTTTTCAAGAGATTCTTATTTCTGAAGACAGTTTTAGCTATGGTTATTCCTGTTCATTGCTGGTCTTGGTAGAGGGATGTTAGCATGTCTGACTCCCAATACTCGCGGGTTCAAATCTTGCCAAATCATGAATTTGTGGATGTCTAAGTATGGATAGATGCTAATAACTCTTACTGTTGATGCGCCAATACACAACACACGGCACTGTGCCAAGAGGGGGGGCAACTGGGGCAATTTTTTTTATTTTAAAGCACTTTTAAAAAACGGCACGAAAAATGACAGCTGACTTTAAAGCGTCAGACCTCAGTCAATAAAAGATTTATCTTTAAGAATTTATGCTTACATAGTGTTTGAATCATTGATAAAAAGAACTGTATCAAAATATTTTACTATTCATCCATAGATGGTGCTAAAATTATTTTTTTATTTTGCATGTCATGATAATGGGGATTTCCAGGTGTGATTATGTGGTAATTTAAATAATAAAATGTTCTTCAATAAAATAAACTTGCTTTAAAAAGGTGCTTAAAATTATTTAGCTCCAGGCTCCCACCAGTTCTGGCAACACATAACAATAATATTCCTGTCCATTATTTCACTTGTGCATGTTACACCTCTTGTTACTTTGCCTTCAAGGTATTTAAATTGCTCTGCTTGTTCAAGTGGCTTACCACGAATGCCAATATACAGTGTCTTTTCTTCTATTGATATTCTCATATCTTTCATCTTTTCTGTTTATTTCCATCTCATACTAAAGCAAGAATTCATATTTTAATAAAATTGAGTTGTTTGTGAAATATCTTCTAAATTTATTTAATACAGTTGATATTTCTGAGATTGCAGTATTAATTGAAAACTTATTTCTAACTGAAATTACAGAAATTGAGCTTGAAATCATGAACATTCAAATTGACATTGTTTCACAATCCTATAAAAAAGTTAATGACTACTGGAATCTTGTTGACAAGAATAAGTTTGCTTTGGTAAGAAGTGCCGCTAAGGGTAAACTCTTTCTTTGGATAAACGTACCTCTTTGAAACAATATTTTCTAGCATGAAGTGCATAATGTCAAAGAATAGATCAAGACTTACAGATACACATCTAATTGATTCTCTGTGAGCTGGGTGTTCATCTTATAATCCAGATTTTCATTTGATAACTGAAGAAGTGCTGTGCTAGGTATCACATTAATTCTAATTAAATTATCTTTTATCATTTAAATAAGTTAAATTACATAATTATATGTATGATGCAGCATATATTCTATTTTCAAATTCATATCTTTAAATGTAAAATCCTTAATAAATGCATTTTTCTTTGGTTGACGAGCCTTGATATAGGCCAAAGGTACACAGGTGATCTAATCATAATGTCTTTCTCAACACAATTGATTCAATTTGATTTTGTGCAAAGCGTATGGATATAATATATATATTAGAGGCCAATTCTTAATAATTCCATGAATTTAATGGAAATGAAAGAAATAACTCCTAAGCCAACAACAGAATCATTTTATAAAAATAATTAAACATATCTGCTAAAAATTAATAAATATAATAATACATAACAAATGTTTTATAAAAGAATTTTGGCATTGGCTTTGAAGTTCTATGGGTTACCTAAAAATGTTCATTCATTCTCAAATAATTTTGCAACTTTGGCATACTACATGGGTTGTTAAGTAATGTGCTATGTGGAGCTAAATGGGATTCTATGATGAACACCATTCTACATGGCTAATTTTGTTTTTGTTTACATTAATAGTTTAAATGCAAATATATAATACTAGTAGATGGTGCTTGCATTCTGCAAGCATATCATCTCACCTTGAAAAAACATTCATTTTTCAGACAGATATTTCATCATTACAAATATTTTTTTTAATTCTAAAGATTTCACCTCACTTAGTTTTTCCCTTATGTAAAAATAATAGATTAAAACAATCCTCAAACTTTTCAATTTTAAGAATTTTATACTTTCTCCATTATGGGGTACTAATGCTACACATTTCTGCCAAATTTTAAAGTTGTACCGCTTCTAGAAGTGAAATAATATTTGTCTAATTGTTTAAATTTTAAACATTTTTAACGGCCATCACAATATATTTATGGAGATATTCAAATGTTTATTTGTGCAAATGCACTACTCGGTAAATAACTTGAAATTTTCAGCTTCCTAGCCCATCCTGTAGTACCTAAACAGTTATCTATTTGTTTAAACTTTAAGAATTTTTAACTGCAACACAAATTAGAATATCAAAATTTCTATAATCCCTATTTTGTTTTTTTACAAATCCTACGTCTAAAAAAAATTTTCGAAATTTTTTTCTTAGGTAGGATTTTGTGCAAAACCGACTAGAAAAAACGAAAATCTTGAAAAAGTGCAACAATGCGGCCGCTAAAAATTCGCAATTGTTTAAACAAATTTTGAAGGTTTATGTATCTCCGAATGAGCTGAAATTTTTTCTAGAGGTAGGATTTGTAAAAAAACGAAATGCAAGCACCTTCTACTAGTATGTTATATGTTATATCCTCTTCTGTAAGGAACGTCTATATATAATTAAATATTTATTTGGTTAAATATCTGATCTAATCTTTTGGATGAGAGAAAATGTTTTTCTCGAACTTTTGAAGCATAAATTTCAAATCCCTATGAGGGATAAAACATATAATTTGCTCTTTGGATCATTAAAAAATAAAGCTAAAATTAAAAGAAAACTTTTTTCTCTCTTTTAATCAGTTGATGAAGAATCTCACTTCTAAAGAATATGCCCAGCATATTCAAAAGCAAATACCTGATGATCAAACATGGCAGGATGCAGAACACTATGGTGCTCATTGGGCCCAACCAGAAGACCACGGAACAGCTCATGTTTCCATTGTGGCACCAAATGGAGATGCAGTCTCAGTAACTTCAACAATTAACTTAATGTAACTGAGTGATTGATAAACATAATTTTACTAACAGTAGCTAACTTAATTGGAGTTCAATTTCGGGCAAATATAAAGACATGGTTGCACAAACTAGAATTACAACAGATGATGATTTGTTTCAATTACCCTTATGTCTCATGTATAATGCTTGCATTATACAATGTTTTTTATGTACGTCCATTGAGTTTCTTAGTGCCTATTATCTATAAGGAATAAATTTTTAAATACTATTAGCAAAAGAAAATTATGCATCAAATTCCTCAGATTCAGTCTTACAATTCAAATCAATTTCATTGAGAATATAAACAAAATTATCGGTAACTCTCTTTCAATAGACATGTCTTTGCTTTCATTCAATAAAGAATCACTGTCGTCGATATTTAAAATATTTTTAAATAGATTCATATAGTGTAAACATACGTAATAATTTTTTAAGAAACAATTTAATGGAATCACCCCTTAGTCAATGCTGCACATTATGCATGAGACTTTACGGTAATCAGGTTATTCAAATACTGGAAAACCCTTAAAATCAATCAAAACTCTTGTTTTCAAAAAGAGGAATTGTTATTGTAATTTGTGAGACATTTAGTAAGCATAGATAGCTTGATGAAGTCACAGATATTAATGATAAATGTTTAACTGAATGATGCATTGGCTGCATATTGGCAGTCTATGTTATGATATCACAAGTTCAAGGATTTTTTGCCACACTCATTTCCTTCCACTAGAGCATTGTGGTAACACACCAGTATATCCTCACTAAAATTAAAGGCAATGAAGCATTAAAAGAATCAAATTTTTTAAATTCTAAGTTGTTCAAACAAATATTCAACATTTAAGGAGAATGTTGAGTATGAAATTAGAAAGACAAAGACTGATGAATGACTCCATTATATGATTAAAACTACCTTACTTATCTTCTAAACATTCATACTATACCTCATACAATTACAAAACATAAGGTAATATTTGTCATTTTCACATTATTTTCATTATCAGATACCTCTGGCATTAATGATGCTTTCAGCCCTTATTGAAGTGGTTGGTGTTATGAAAGGGCTGCATTAGTTTATTAGGTTTTTAATGAGGGTCTCAATGAAATAACCTGTGACTAGTCTCTCTTAGGTCCTGAAGTAAAGACAAGAACTAAATGTAATCCATCGGGATCCTGATGATTATTTGATCCAGTGAACATTATTAATAGAAGTATAGGACAGGTCAAAATATGGATCAAATAGCAATACAATAAAGCACAAATTGACACATTTTCATTTGAATGGAAAATTCAAAAATAAAAAGATTAAGGGATCTGACATTGACATAAATAGTGCACAAGATGGCAAAATTCAGTTTGGACATTCATTTATAGTTTACAGCATCAAGAAAAATAGAATACCATATTTATACAATTATGGCATAGAGAGACTGATAGAGCAGAGGTTGGCAAAGTGGGGATCACGGGCGCCATGGTGCCCGCGAGACATTTACCAGTTGTCCGCTGGCCAAATAGAGAACATTAGTTAAACAGACCAATTGTAACATTCTTGGTTAATCTTTTCAATTTTATGGTCAATGATAGGTCTGTTACTATTGCAGTCTACTTTAACATCATTAACACCGAAGGCTTAGAATTGGAAATAATAAATATACTGAATGATATTATTTTAAAATCACAGCAGAATGGTGAAAATTTTTGGAATTTAGATTATATAGACTAGAGAGATGCCCATTGAAATTCAATGGGAAAACTTTTTGTGAAATAAAAAAATGAACATAAATATACCTTGACTTTCTTTGGATGGCGAAAAAACAAACTTTCATTCTTTTAGGCATTCGTTGTTTCAATTTCATACTTCTATGATGATTCTAAATACCTAATTTTAATATGCGAATGATTAATGTTCTACATTCATATGTATTCCTTCTCGTAAATAACACAACGAATGTTGTTTACATTGGTTGCTATGAAAAGAATTTCTCTCTTCTCTTTCTTGTACTAATTGTAAGAATATTCAAAGCATGCTTTCACCCATAAGGATTGAAATAACAATAGGATTTCAAGGTTTAACAGTGTAATGGGTTGGCATGGCAACATCCCGTTAAATGGCAAGATTTCCCCAAAATATGTGAAGGAAATGTTTAACATGAGGAATTTTGAACTGTAGATGGATCGAGATGAACAGAATAAGAAACAGTTTTTTCTTTAAAATGGGCTATATCTGAAGATCATACGTTAATTCTTTCTAATTTAGACCTCAAAAAGAATAAAAGCCTGCAAGTCAAAAAGTCTATTTTTACATTGTTATCATATGGGAAATGGAAAGGCCTACCTTGGAGTCAAACCTAGGACTTTTTTCGAGATTTCTTTTTGTCATCATCTTAGAATATGTGAATTGATCTCTCCTGCCAAATATCAAAAATGAATCTCATTCCATTATCGAGTTATTCCCATTTTTATAGTGTGACAGAGGGAGCCACAAAGGGACAGAATGAGCCTTTTATTATTGTTAGATATATATATATATAGACTTAAGGAAATGAAAAGGTAGTGATGAGGGTGGCAACAAGGTTTTGAAGGAAGCCCAGTGGACACTTACCAAGTCGGAGACCAAGTTGGCAGGCTGCTGGGGGCGTCGAAGAGACAAGTTGAACACACGAACACAAAAACAAAAAACATGCAAGCTTATCGGGCCTATGCCCTTCTTCAGCATTAGAGTAAATGAGTAAGGGGACTCATGTAGAGCACAAAACGCCTTGTCCCGGCTTCCAGAACCACTTAATGTCCAAGATATGAGGTTGGAAGTTGATGCCTTGTGCCTCAAGGTAGGCAACCCGGTCATTTGATGAGTCAAATATATGCAATTTGTTGGCATCCCAGTACTGTGAGATACAAGAAGGAAGAGTCAAATGTATTATGCGATGTGTTAGGGAAACAGCCACTCATTGCTCTTCATTCCATTCGTGGCCACTCTACATTGGTCTCCTGCTTCGACAGTTTTGCTTCCAGTGCTCTTTTGTTAATGTTTACACTGTGAACAGGTACACATTCGCTGAGTTTTGCAACATGCATCTTGCATACGGTGCTCTGCAGGGTAAGGGACGAGAAGTCACACGATTGTACCAAAAACAGTTCCCAAATCGACTGCAGCCGCATCACTCCACATTCGCAAGATTTAACAGGCATCTCTGCAAGCATGGTTCTTTGAAGGCAAACCTGAATCTTATGGGAAGGCAGAGGACTGTTCACACACCAAATTTGGAGGAAGAAATTTTGGACTTGGTTGCTACCAAACCTTCCACCAGCACTCGCAGAATTGCACGTACTGTCAAGGCCAGTCAGTCACTTGTATGGTGATTGATACACAAGCAGCAGCTTTACCCTTTTCAACTTAACAACTATCCACTCCATGTAGTTTTCTGCCAGTGGTACCTCCAGCACACTATTGCAGATCCCTTCTTGACCAGCAACATGTTGTTCACAGATGAGGCCACATTTACAAGGGATGGCATCATCAACTCACAGAACATGTGCATGTGGCAGGAGGAAAACCCTCATGTGGCAACTGTCAGAACAAACCAAGATCAATTTTCCATCTATGCCTGGTGTGGGATACTGAACAATTACCTTGTCGGGCCATACATCCTTCCTGCTCGTTTGATGGGTGATCTGTATCACAAATTTTTGTATCAAACCCTGCCTCAGTTACTGGAAGATGTTCCTCTGAAGATTTACCAGCACATGTGGTTCCAGCATGATGGTGTCTGTGCCCATTTCAGCTTGGTGGCACGTAAACATATGAATGCAAGATACCGGGAGAAATGGATTGGGAATGGTAACCCATGCCATGTTTAGAGCGATCCCCTTACTTGAATCCACTGAATTACTTTTTGTAGGGACATCTCAAGACCCTAGTGTTTGACACAGCTGTGGAATGCAAGTAAGATCTCGTCTCCCACATTCAAGCTGCCTGTGATGAAATTAGAAACATGTCCGGTATCTTAGAACATGTTCAGCAATCAATGTCACGTCAGTGTGCATTGTGTTGCAAGGTTCAAAGCCGTCATTTCGAGCAGCTTCTGTGATTTCTGAACATGGTGTAAGGGTATTAAAAACCTGCATTACACAAAGAGTTCCATTCACTCTTCCTTCTTGTACCTCACAGCAAAAAGATGCCAACAAATTGCATATATTTGACTCACCACATGACTGGGTTGCCTACCTCAAGTGTAAATACTTTGATATGCTGTATCTCAGAAAGTTTGAGAAAACATGAACCAAAAATGTTTCAAATACATGAGATACATGGAAATGTGATACCTTATGTTATATCCTCCTCCTCTGTAAGAAATGTCTATATATAATGATATATACAATTAATCGGTGCTTGCATATTGCAAGCATTGGTGCCCTATAACCACCACACCAAATTTCATTCCTCCTACTTGATGAGAATTACCATAAATTAAAATAATTGCCAAATATTCCGTAATGCTATTTACACAGGAAAAACTCAAATGTTGGAGTGTCTGAAGTCAAACCGAGGAATCCTACAGGAGTGGTCTCATATTATCCGAAGGCCTACTCATGACATCTACAAACCCTGAAAATTCCAGCGCACCATTCCTCTTAGTATTGTCTGTGCACCAAAATATGTTTTCCTTTTGCTTTTAAATGTCACGGTCTGAGAGTGACGTCATGACACTAAGCTACTTTTCAGTTCATGGCACTAAGCTCTCGCTCAGTTTTATTAACACGTAAAATAAATTCCTGAATAAAAGCATTGTCTTGTAGTCATGAAAGAAATATTTGGCCATTGTTATAAATTCTATAAAATACCATTTTATGCAGTAAAAATCGAATAATTGGACTAATCGGCACAGATTCGTGTTCTACTTTCAGGAAAAATAATTTTTGTTCTTTTTCCCGTCTTCTAATTCAGGTCTGGGATTTGTATCTTAATTAAAAGTAATTTAAAAATGCAATTATAAAAAGGCTTGTACGGATTTAAATGGTTTTCTAATGGGACTTGAAAATGAACATTTTGGGGTGTAAAAGACCCCGCTGTAAGGGGAAATTTTGGAATTTTTGATTTTTCCTGATGGTTTTGGACCAACACCAAGGTTCTCTCCAAATTTCAGCTCTGTAGAATATCTAGAAGTACCTTAGGTAGCCATATAGAAACCCACTCTATAAAAAGGCAAAATATGCAATATGGAAATATTGCTCAGGCATACAACTTCTTAAACATCTGAGCAAATACATAACTCAAGATAGTCTGCTACACACATACTTTATGTGCACATCTCTTGTCAACTAAGGATCCAGATTTATTCTTAACAACTTCACAGATGTAATATCATTCTTGATTTCCTTAAGGCTAAAGACTAGAATGAGTCTTATTCAATAAAAATTATGTGCACAGAACCATATAGAGCCCTCATTCAACATGTTTGCTGTTAGCATATTTAACTTGTCAAGATTGTCATTAGATATAAACAACATGATGTAATCATCATAAAGAAGTGAACATTACTCCCTAGGTCATTCATCAATTATAAATGACAATCATCTCAAAACAGAGGCCTGAGAGAAGCCACAAATTAAAGCTGATAACAGCTGAGAAGTCACCATTTACCGAAATAATCTGTTTACATCCAACGAGATAAGACTCAAGAATACTAGTTCTTAGCCTTTAAGTTTAGGTGTGACACAGAATCAAAACCTTTATTTTGGTCACATAAGGTGACCTTAGTACTAGCTTCATACTCAAAAGCATCATTAATAGAAGAAACTGGAAAATCCACTGCATCCACAGTTGATTTACCTACTCAAAAACCAAATTGTGAGGGCATAATGAGATTGTCATTTTAGAAATTTACGGAGGTTTTCATGAGTTTAAAAATTTTTGGACAATACAGGATGCCAAGTGGTTTCTAAAATATGTGTTGTTTTTCTTTTATTTCCTTAGGTGGTTGTTTTCATATTGGTCAGTAATTCACAGGGGATGGATGTGTTCAATAGAAAGGGTGATTTAATAAAAAATTTTATCTTGTATCTTGAATAGCTATACTAATATTAGGTTTTATATTTATTTGGGAAGAGCATTGCATAGTTTAAAGCAGGAGAGATAGGGATTTTTGTTTTACAGAGACCAAAATTTTCTCTGACAGATTCTATTGATTCATAAAAAATACGCATGGTAGAGTTAGGATTAATTTTTCTGTGACTGTTTATTTTCATAATGATTGCCTTGTTAGTGTAAATATCAATCTAATAGCAATTTTCCTGGGACACAACCTGGATGCATGGAGTGAGGAATCCCAAAAACATACTCTAGTGTGAAATAAATGCTTGCATAGTAAATTGTTAGTAGGATAATAATTCATATTTTATCGCCTGTTAAGAGTATATTTATTGAGAACAATAATTAAGGATATGTGTTTCATACACACCATTAATGTTTTACCTTTTAGTAGATTATATGTATACTCAACCCAATCTCTCCCATCTAAGGCTTTTCTCTTCATCTTCTAAGTAACCATGCATTTAATAAATCTAACATTCCTTCTCTCTTTAAAACTCTTAGGCTTTCATAGCACTCTACCAAAAGAAACTCAGTTAACTCTATTATTAATAATTTTTTTTGATACTATGCTAATTACATAACAGGTAAGATTGCAGTAGAATTTGAAACCACAATTAAATCATCCTTTTTTAATTCTGATAGATTTGGCTCCATGTTAAGATCCAGGAGTACAGGAATTGTTCTCAACAATGAGATGGATGACTTCTCTTACTCAAACATTACCAACTCTTTTGGAATCCCACCATCTCCAGCAAACTTCATTTTACCTGGAAAGCGTCCTCTATCCTCAATGAGTCCATCCATTTTTGTTGAAAACAAACCCGGAGATGTCAGACTTGTTGTTGGTGCTTCAGGTGGTAGCAAGATCACCACTTCAACCACTCTTGTAAGCTTAATTTTTATTTTTCCACACTAGATGACTGATTCATTGAAATTAAAAAGGTATGGCATATTTTTAAGGTGGATTTCATCATATCACAGAGACAATCATTGTGCAAAGTAGGGGTGAATTATGAATGCAAAGTTGGACCCTAGGTATTGCAGGTTAAATAATGACAGTTTCTCTTTCCATATGTATTAATGAATGAAATAATGTTAGAATAAATACTGTTTTTCCTCTCATTGTGGCAGGGCATCAATACATAATTACTGGATGCTGAAAAGTAAATAGGAGGGTAAAGACCATGGATTAAAAAAGATATTAGGTTAGGAATAAAGTAGAAAATATGAGACTTCAATAAAAAATAAAATGAAGGTGAAATTAAATTCTTGGATTTGATAATTAAATGTATGCATTTTAAACATTCAAACATATGATGATAAAAGAAAATCTGATATAACATTTAATAAATACAGTCAACTCTCGATTAACCAGAGGTGGATTAACCGTAGTAAAAATAAAAATAGACCGTGCATTTTCGAAAAAATTAAAATTATGCATGTACTACAAATCAGTGAAAACATCTACATATTAGAAGGTGTATATTCTTTGAACTACATAGTAACCAATAGACAAAGGCGGACTTAGAGTGTGCGACGCCCCTAGGCGATTGGAGTTTGCGAGGCCCACGACTTACGATTTCTGAATATGAGTTTATATTTTAACGAAAAGAACATGCAAACAAATTTTGAATCATTTATATATATATATATATATATATATATATATATATATATATATATATATATATACTTACAGCTTCTGATGTCAATCATGGACCAGTCTTCAAATAGATTAGCGGCAGTTGGTTCACTGTAGTAATAACATTGGGCCATGGTTCTTAATTCTACAACTAGTAATTTCACATCAAATCTGTCTAGAAAATCTTCACTTGTTTTACAACAGCAGTTTTCTACTCTTGTGTGTTGGAAGATGCTTTTCACCATTGCTTAATACACAATTGTAGTAAAATGAACTAAAATGTCAGTTTTTATCATCTAACAGAAAGTCATCATTTCCTCTTAATATGCAAATTGCACCTTTCCAAACAATATTGCTCTATTGCTTATGGGTCAAAGGGAAAATGTACTTGTCAGGATCGCTATAATTGGCGAATACATTCGACTATTCCCCAACAGCAACCAATTCTGCTGATGTAGAAGTTGACGGAGTGCTACTGCTACTATCATAGTCATCACCATTTTGAGCTATTTTGAATAATTACACCTGTTTCAGCTCCAGTTTGCAATTATGTTGGGGTCTTCAAGATTTTCATTTCTAGTTTCACAGCTAACATAAATAAGGTTTTCATTTTTCTCGCTAACACTGCAACTACAAGGATAGTTCAGTGGTAGAATATCCGCCTGGCAAGTGGAAGATACGGGTTTGATTCCTGGTAATAGCACACTTTTTTCTTGTTTCAAAAATATTCCCTACATAGAATCAATTTTTTCACTGCACTCCATGAAAATTTTCGTCAGAGATCATTTACACTTTCGTTGTGATTCTGTCAAAAGAGAATGCTTTTTCCTTTTAAATGCTCTTGATTCAAACTTTATATCTTTATCCTGATCTCTCCCTGATATTTTAATACTTAAATGGGGTTAATTATTCTTCTTAATATAATAACACTAAACTGAATATTTTAGTCAGATTAAAATAATGATGTTAATTATGATAATGATTCATGAATACAAAAAAAATGCTTTGTGATAACGCCACTTAGCTATTGGTGATTCACAGGAACTACAAACCAACTATGAGGACCAGCAAAGTCCGACTGATTGAGTCCTCGAACACGTCAGTTCTCTTTTACAACGATTGTCTTCATCATGTAAAATACATGACTAGTTCTTTGTGCTGAGACTTTTCAAACTTAGTAAATGTTTATTTCACTTCTAATGTTAATCTGCTGACTTATTAACTCAATGCCGTCTGCCGTATATTGTACGATACATCTGGCAAGAACTTCACATCCCGTCGTCCAACGTACAAGTCCCGAAAAGAGCGGTGGAATTAAATTTCTGTTTTGATTTTGGATTTCCAAGTGAGAGATGGGGCTAGTTATGGTCTATTTCTTTTCATCGTTTGACTTGATCTCTAAAACATCTGCAAAACCTTTTAACCTTGACACAAGAGGCTTTCAATATCTCTTTGCTCTCTTCTCGACGGCATTCCGTGCGTGACTGCCCACGCTCAGTGTTTCTTTCTTCCTCTCTCCAGATCTGTTTCATTTAATCGCTCATCGCTATTCTCCAAATAAACATCTCCGAAAGTTTTCTGGACGATGTTTCGAGCACGACTGCTCAAGCATCGCCATCAATGTGTTTCTTTCCTAATTTGCTTTTAGGGGCCAGGTGCGAGACCCCTATGAGGCAAGAAGCCCTAGGTGGTTGCCTAGGTCTGTATCCACCTCTGCCAATAGATGCCACATTGTGTCTACTGCAGCATGGGTACGCCCCTCCCCCTCGCCAATCAGATGTGTAGCCTACAATATTGGTGGCCACAGCCTGTCATTCTGTCAATGTTGCAAATTTGAACTGTGCATTGTTGTTGAACATTTGTAAGTTTAAATGTGATAAAATAACCCTAGTAATTAAAATGTTGGAATCCAAGCTTACAGGTGGCTGTCCACGAGGAGATTTTATCAGGCGAAAAATCTCTTAAAACAAAAATTTTGATCTCTTTGTCAATAGAGTTGTGTAAACAGTGCGGAGAGTTTGAAAACCTCCCAGGAGACCTGATCTCCAGGGATAAATTTTCGTCTCCGGGAGAGCACAGTGTAAACAGTAAAAATGGAAAGAAATCAAATCTCTTGGGAGATCAAAAAGTTTTCAAATCCGGTTTGATAATTTTTTTGTCTCTTGGGAGATTTTTGTGTGCTCAGTTTGTCGCTGTCTGTTCAGTCTGTAGCATGTCATCGGGAAGAATGGAACAAAAAAAAGCTTATTTATTTTTGAGCTTTATTTTTGCATTTAATTGTGAAACTATTACATATTATTATGAAATTTTGTTTTTCACATATTTGATGTTTCTACATAATAGATATGTTTTTACATAATAATAATTGCTCAAAAGAAGAAGTAATAAAATAGTAATTTTGTATTTTATAGAAAAACGTCAAGTGAAAATGGATGAAGGAATTAACGATGATATTAACTCAGTTACTTGAAGTAAATGAGCATTTGTGGTTAGTCAGCAATGCTGATTACAAAAATAGAATGAAAAGGATTGCTTAGTTAAACCATATTGCAACGATGTTAGGAATTGAGAAAAATGCTGTGGATAAAAAGATACATAACTTGAGGTGCCAATTTTAAAATGAAAAACGGAAAGAAAAGTATAAAAAAAGTGGATCGGGAATGGACGAGAAGTACAAATCAAAATTGAAATTTTATGACTTGTTGCAGTTCATGTATGGCAACAATGATGGAGGATGCAATGTTGATTCATTAGTAAGTTTTTTAAATATATTTATATTGCCATGGAAATTCGCCTTTTTGTGAAACAAAATATTCTTTGAATTCTTCTCGAATATTTTTTGCTTCAGTACTGTAGTTCCGAGTGTGACTTGATTCAAATGGTTGAAAATATTGTGAAGTGTTTTGTTCACTTCTCCAAGTACCAGGCTGTAATTCTCCATTAATTTCAGTATCGTATGTTCCTGGCAGTGCATACAACTGAGCAGATTTTGTCATTAAAAAATTATGCAATACGAATATTGTGGAAACAAGTAGCCTCACTTTTTCTGGTTGAAGTTCCACTGCTCTTCTTAATACATGAAATCGAGCAGATGTTAACCCAAAGACATTTTCGACATTTCTTCTTGCTCTGGATAGTCGATAATTGTAAATTCTTTCTGGTGCATTTTGAATTTGGAAAAAAATGGTTTCATAATGTAAAGATGCGTTTACACTATGCAATCACGAGCAAACAAACGTTCGTTCATGCTCGTGGAAGGAGCATTTACACTAAGTGAGCATTACTGCGAACGAATTCCCTCACTTGATGATTCTTTGGTTTCTGCCCTGCTAGCGAACCTTAGCAAGAGCGAACGAACTCACTTGTGTTTGTTCTCTTGTGCTCGCATAGTGTAAATGCATCTTAAGGCTTCATCGCAAAACCATCATTAGTAACCACAACAAAAGGAACTGGTTGTTGTTGTCTTGGTAATGGTTTACCATTCCGTATATTTACCTCCATCAGAAATAAGACCTTTTGCTCCAACATTCACACAAGTAAATTTGTAGTTTGTGTCTACTAAAGCCATAAGGACTATGCTAAATTTACCTTTATAGTTGAAATATAGGCTGCTGCTGTTTGCAGGTGTTTTTGTGGTGACATGTTTTCCATCTAATGGCCCAATACAGTTAGGAAAGTTTCATTTATTTTCGAAATCTTTAGCAATTTGAAGCCATTCTTCCTCAGAGTTGGAAAATAAAAAATTAAATATAAAATTAAAAACGTAATTTTTTGCATTTGTAAGGCTTCATCGAACAGCAATCAATTAAATGAATCACAAGATACATTCTCCGGTGATTCTTTCTCTGTTCCATCGCCTATGTCTATTCTAACACCAAGCCCATCCAATTCTGCAGCACCCACTTCTACACCAAAAACAAAGAAGAGGAAGAAGACAAACAAAAAAAAGAAGAGAAATAAGACAAATACCAATGAGCTACGAGAACAAGCTCCATTAAATCGATGCTTAAGTTTACTTCAAAAACCGGTCGATGAACACCAAATCTTTGGTGATTATGTAGCAAACGAGCTTCATGGCATTAGAAACGTTCAATTACAGAAAAAATTAAAACGGTTAATTCAAAGGAATATACTATTGGTTACAGAAGAAGATGCTGGAGTATTTGATAATTCATCACATTCGTCAATATCATCAACGCCTTCTCCAGAGATCCAACTATGTCAAGCAGTCTTTGCATCAAAAACAATAATCACAGATGAGAATATGCTTCAAATACAAACAACTGAAGCAATCGTTCTTCATGATCAAAATGACTATGGAAATCAACAAAATTTTTACAATTTTACTAGTTAATGATTACTTTTACTTACTATTTCTTTCATTAATTACTTTTCATTTAATTGATTACTTTTCTTGGCAAAATGTATCATTATAAATTTGATTTAAATAAAATATGAGACCTTTAAATATTCTTTTTTGAAACTGTCATATATTGCCATGCAAACCTCTGGTATTATTCTTGAAATGGTGCACACAGGTACCCGAAACAAATACATTAGTGAGCTGTAACTGTCCCCTGTAAAAGAAAACATCATTGTGTAGGTAAAAACGTGCGTAATATATCCAGGTATATGAAGCAGTATCGTAATCCATTCAATACACATCATTTTGGAATTTAATTTCATGACAATTTAAAGTATTTCACTTTACCTGTGGCTAAACAACGTAATGCCAATGCTAGTCGTTCGCCTGGTGAAATCGCCTTCCGCGTTAACGTATCTTGGTTTTGAATTTTAGGTGTGATTTTATCCAACAATAAATGAAATTTGTCTGCAGACATTCTCATGAAATTTCGATAAAATTCCGGATCTTCACTTCTCAACTCAACTAACAAATTTCCATAAGCACCACATTCCTCTCATTTTGCAATCCAATCCTTTACCCATACTTTTCTTTTGTTCCTTTTATTTATTAATTTTTCTTCTCAACAAAATTATTGCTGAGCAAGCAGCTGCAAGTTTTATATTTTGAACCAACATGTTCACTAAAACGCACTCAACGCAGCACCACACCCTGTAACAAAGGTTTCAAGAATTTTTTTATCTCCCAAAAGACAAAAATAGCAAGGAGATTTTTCCAAGAGATATCTCAGGAGAGCAACTCTCCTGTTGATTAGGAGAGCTGATTTTTGGGAGATATCTCCTCACATGTAAACAAAACACCAAACTTTATCTCCTAACTCGATCTCCTGAGTAATAAGTTAGGAGATTTTAGTCTCCTCATGGATGGCCACCTTAACATTCAACAAAAACTTGAAATTGTCGAACAATTGGAAAAAGGGAGGAATGTTAAACAACTTGCATTGCATTATGGAATAGGGGAACAAATAGTTTGTGATTTGAAAAAAAAGGAATTAATTTCTTTTGTATCCTCATCGAGTTCTTCAAGCGGACTGAAAAATCGAAAACCATGAAAAAGTCCTCTTATGGCGACCATGATAAGGCAATGCTGGTCTTCTGGACTATTTAGAAAGCAAAGAGGACAGTTTGCTCAGTGACAAACTGGTGTTGCATAGGCTTCGTTCCAATATTTGAAAAAAGGAGAGCCCAGCTAAGAAACAGACAACATTAACAGACTATTTTAACAGAATGTAACCTTTTGAACATTTTTCGTCAAGCAATTTATGTGATGTTTTGTGTTCCTAAACTATTGTATGTACTTGTATTATTTTTACACTTTTGGATGACGTCTGTAGAATGGTAAATGTGTTCATAAATATTGGATGTAATTTTAACTAAATAAGTTTACATTAAATCCATTTTGTACCACGTTTTGACTAGTTTTGTTTAACCATGATTTTGGGGTATCCGTGACCTCTTTCTCTCCATTATCCTGGTTAATCAAGAGTTAACTGTATTCATCGTGTATTACATTTATAATCTGTTTGCATGAACAGTAAACTTTCAGGTATCCATGCATTCTAATAGCAAATTATTGATGTAGTGCAGATTTTACTTTGATACCAAGTTTCTTGCAACATGCCCTTTTTTCATGTAATATAATAGAATTTGGGTGGAAAATCCAAACACTTTGTGATATTTTAATTTAGTACCCCTCAAAGCTCATTCACAAATTATCCACAACCTCTGCTAAATAATTTTATTTTCTCCATCATCTACAAGATATGTCACAAGTGTCTAAAGCCAGGGAAAAAACCATTGCATTCTGTGATAAAATGCATTTTTACATATGTACATATATAAAGTTCATTCCTTTTTATAAATTATCCCATTTTCTCATGTTATTTGCATTATGTAATACTTTTTGGCAGAGTTTAGTAGTTTCAGGAACCTAACTAACACATCACATGAGAGTTTATTGAACATATATAATTGATTGTACTAGAAATTAGGAATTTATGCATCAATATTTAATCATTTTTCCAATATTGTTTCCTAGTATTAATACAACAGAAATCTTATTTGCTAGTAAAATTTTTTATTAATAATCTTAGGTATCTGTCTACAACCTGTGGCTCAATAAAACTATTAAAGAAGCCATTGATGCTAGCAGGATACACCATCAGCTTATACCGATGAAGATCTCATATGAATATGGGGTGTTAAAGGTCAGTAATTTTTTATATTTAACCATTTATAGTAAATATTCAGGATTAATAAACATCAAAATCACATTAATTACTAATTTTCACAAGATTATAAATTTAAATAGGGTCTGGGTAAAGGGCTTACAGCCAAGGTGACCCAAAGAGCCAGAGTTGCTGAATAGCAGACATGACTCAAAGGGCCAACAAGACTTAGGGGTCAAAAAGACCAAAGGGCTGAAAATACAGGAAGTCCTCAATTATTCGACAGGTTTCTCTCCTGGAAACCCACCTTGTTGAGGCTTTGTGAATTGATATCATGGTTGCTGCTTTACAGTTATTTAAAATTTCAGGGTTATTTATAGTCATTATGAAAATTCAATGCAATTATCATGCTATTTCAAGCTCTTCAAATTCTATCACTTCACAACTAATACCATATGGTTCACAGGATTTCTTATTTAGAATTCTAGCGATTTTTTTATAAATGTCATTAATACATACATTGACAGGGGGATATTTCCCTTGTTTATTTACCACTTTTTTGTTTTTATAGTTGGGCTGGTCAGAGTGGGAGTATGTAGTTGCTAGGTATTTACTCTGCTCTTTGGCTATTTCCTCATATTCAGAACGATTCCATCAGATCTATTTATACTTTGTATTTCCTCAGGATCTCTCTTATATTTTTTGATTTACCTATACTACAGTAAAACCTGCAAGAGGCAGAACCTCAAGAGACCATCCTATTTTTCCATAGTTTGCAGGATTTCATCCTTAGACAGATTAAAATAATTTACACAACATTTATTTTGAATTAGAAAATAGATGTTTTTGTGAGTCTCCATGGAAATAAAAGCTTTAATATCACAACAACAATAGATATAGACAATAAATGACAATATAAACTTGAAAATTCATGCATTCATAATTGTTTTGACACTACGGATATTACATTTTATTGTTATATGTTACAAACATTTCACCAAATTTTAGAATCCAATAAATTTAACAAAGATGTGTTACAAAGCCAAAACAATTTTGGATTCTCTGACCCGTTTTGAAACAATAGTAACTGCCCAACTTTTTCTACAGATTTTTGAGCACATATCTCCCTTATCATTGTGTTCACAATCGAAAAACATGAATTTTATAAAAGCATATCAAATGATTGTAAGTACATCTAGAGGGCTGTCTGAAATATTGAGAAGTTTTGAACAAGTCTATATGGCAGCTACAAAATTTGTAGCATCAGTAAATGAAGAGTTAGAAACTAGAAATACAGATATAATCGTAGAAACAGAGTTTAAAGAAAAATGGATTAGAATCAAGAAAAAGTTACCTGGGGAAATTGGTTCCAATGAAACACTACAAAATGCTAAACAAAGTTTTTGCATAAATGTGTACTATGTTACAATGGATCAAGTGCTTAACAGTTTAAATACAAGGTATTTAAAACACAGTAATCTTTATGAAGAATTTTTTTATTTGAAGCCTATTTAGAGAAAACAAATGTTGTAAAAAACATTTAATGGCATTGCTATGGTAAAATTACATGCTAGGAATGCTGATGCTAGGAAATAGATTGAATTTAGTGCAAATCTGAACAAATACATCATTATTGAGACTAGTGACAATGACGACACAGATGACGACAAAACTACTCTGCAAAACTGTAAATCTTCCAAAATCTGTATAGCATGTTGTTACAATGTTTTGATAAAGTTCACTCTACACATTCTGACATAAAGGAACTTCTTTCTAGCATATGTTTTAACCTTGTCTTCCACCCAGGTAAGCTGTGAGTGGTCATTTTCAAAGCTGAAATATAGTCTAAATAGATTATGTAATTGCCTCTCACAGTGACATCTTAAATCATTTATGTTAATGTTGTGCGAAAAACAAAATAAACAATGAGGATGACATTAATGAATTAACATCAAAAAGAAAACTCTACAAATTCTTTAACATAAAAAAACCTCAACAGAGGGCCGTTCTCAACAAATTCTCTGGGCCTATTTTGATAGTCAGTCTGCTCCTGAGCACAGGCATGTTTGTGAGCAACAGGTTATGTACTCCTGCTTCAGCTTGTATTTTAGATGTAACCAGGTAATATGAATTCAGCATTATTTTCTACTGAATTCCAATCATGAAGCATTTTAATCATCTATATCAGGGGTCTCCAAATTACGGCCCGTGGGCCACATTCGGCCAGAGCAGTGATTTGATCTGGCCTGCCTTATCAGCAAGAGTATTCATTAGATATAATTTATGATATCTAAACGACATTTTCCGAGTATTTGGGTGAAATCAATTTTTAATATAAGCAAATTATATATTACAGAATCGAAAAAATTCTCAAAACTTGCTCTTTGAAAATTTCACATGGCCCGATCAGTCATGTGGCCCGCACTGTGGATATTGAATCCTCATGTGGTCCTTTCTGTAAAAAGTTTATATATGTATATGATTTAATATAATGATTTTTTTATAAATTACTTATCATGAACAACAAAAAATATTGCTAAAAATTTTTAACGATCAATTTATTGAATTGTATTATCAGGATGAAGTTGATGGCCTAAAAAATATTGGACACAAAATGGAAAGATTGGAAGTGGCAGAATCAACACTTACGGGCATTTCTAGAAATGGTGATTTACTAGAAGCCAATTCAGACTATCGTCAATTTGGTGTTATTGATGGATTTTGAGATTCATTATAAACATGTTCTGCTATTTAAGTACAAAATTTAATACTTAATGCAGTTATTGTTATTTAATATTTTCATAATTATTCTAATAAAATAGTTTGGGCTGTATACAAATCTATAAATTATTGAACCAAATCAACATGTACTACTTTCTGTAATATACAACATGAAGCATCAATAAAAGATTAACAATTATTTGTTTCATTAAAAATAAAATAAATTTTACCACTTAAAAATATTAAATACTTAATATATATTATAATTTAAAAATTTTTAATATATATACCGTATTTCTCAGCATATAAGATGCACTTTTTTCCAGAAAAATTACCCTCAAAATCAGCCTGCATCTTATACGCTGAAGGTAAAATTATTACTGTTCTCAATACTGACACTAACGAGCACACTCATCCCCAAAATGTTATAATTGGCAGTCATTTGTCACAGAAAAAATTAAATATACATTATTAATAATTTATACTGAAAATTTTGTAAATATATACAGTAATACCTTATGCAAGATGAATTGCAACAACGCATTTCCATTATTATGCTTCAATACATGTCTGCTCACAGTGATTACAATTTCGGCACGTTTGCAATGTTTTATTCCTAATGAACTTGTTGAATAGTGCGATTAATGCCACAGAACAGTAGAATTTGTGCAGATACCATGCATATTTTATACATATCTAGGATTAATAACGTTACGTGTATTGAGATCGCAATGGCTATGCTATTAGTTATAAGCTTCAGGCTATTCAATATGCAAAAACGCAGGGAAACCGAGCTGTGGCTCATCATTTCGGTTCACCTTTCACATAAAAAAAACGATCCGTGATTGGAAAAAATGAGGAAAAACTGAAGCTGATGGGATAAGAGAAACAGAGTCTTCGTAAGTTTGGTCTTAAATGGCCACAACTATAGGAGGAAGTGATGGATAGTAGAACAGAGGAAGTTTGATATTGTTGTATCGATCAAAATCATTATGTACAAGACAAAAAGAGTTGCAGAAGAAAAAGGACTACTTGAGCGTGCATATCCTTATTACATATGCATTCCATTTATTATTTATCCAATTATATAAAATATCATCTTGAACTTAAGTTTAACCCGTAACCACAAAACCGCACAAAAATTTCAATCGTCTCATTTAGGGTTCATGAATCATCTCCGTCTTTGTTTACCTTGTATACTTCAGGTGGCTTTGTTTATTGTATGGCAGATGCCTTCTAGCATCGGACCAGTGCGTTCTAGAGCGTGTTTAGTTTCGTTACCTGCCTGTATTTGCGTAATTTTTTCGGAACAGTTCTTTTTCACAGTTTCGGAAAATTCTGAAGATATGTCGCAGTTAAACTGTCCTGGACCATCGCATGTCCGGAAAAGAAAACAAAAACTGCCTTTCAATGTTTTATTTGTAGCAGCTCAATATGTTTGAAATGTTCAGCACCCGCTTGAGGAGCATGTGCTGAAGGGACAAAGTTTAGGGTCCTCATTTTTTAATAAGTTTTTCTTTTTTTAATTCTTTTATATTCATTTATTTAAACAAACCCTATGCAAATAAAGAAAATATTAAAGTTTCTGTATGAAATTTAAAAAAGTAACCTATCAAAAATTAGAGCCTTTTTTGTGTTAAAAAATTTTCATTTTTATATTTACTAAGAAGACATTGCATACTAAGAGTTCATATTTTTGTGTTTGCTCGCCAATGTTGTTTCTTCTCACATAACTAGTTATTTTTGGTGTGGGGTCTGAGAGACCACATGCGTGTGTTGGCACGTCAATTTCAAAGATGCCTGTGGTTACGGGTTAAGTAAGTACTGTCGGTATAGGGTACTATCTACACGTGCGATGTGTGCGGCGCACTCCAACAGCTTAATTAATATGACTGCCGAGTTCACGCAGGACACATTTAGCTATACAAGTCTCGAAGCAATTATATATGTTTTAGATCATCCCTATTTATTTTACGAGTCAAGTTTATCTAAAACGTTATATTTAATCGTTATCACACCATAATATTTTCTGTAAATGTTGCCGGATATGGACTCAATCACTACTGAAAATGATACACAATGTGGCATTTCCTAAATGCCTTGGTGATCCAAATACTTTTTTTCCTGAAAGATCTTCTAAAAATCAGGATGCGTCTTATAAATCGGTGCAGTATTTATAATTATTTTGCAAACTTGAGTTCTAAGTTTTCTTGGTTTTCACAGCTTGGGCACAATAAGAACCAAAAATAAATATCTATGCAATCACTTCGGCAGCTGTAATTCTGTAGCGTAGATTTCAAATTAATCATTTTTAATGAAGTTTATTCTGGTATAGAATGTCATAGAAATTATATATGTATACACAAAAAAAGACTTGAATATGTGTGTTTTTTGATACAGGAAAAGAAGGCAAATTTAAATATATGTGCATGTGCATGTGTTTGAAATACTTTTGTTAAGACAAATTTTAAGACTATGATAACATAAAGATCTATAATACTTAAGTCAACAATATAAATTTTAAAATTTTTACAACCGAGTAAAACAGCACCCCTGCATAACTAAATCGATTTATCTTACCAGAGCTAAATATTTAACAGCAGTTGATTTCCTTTTTCACATTTCAACAGTCTCTAATCGAAATCCAGTCTTTTTTCTGACTCAAAATTTAATCATATCCATCTATTGGACTTCAATTATGGCAGTTCTTCATAGACAACTTAAAAAGTATAATCTAGAAAACATTAAATAATTTTGAAATTCATCATAATATTCCATAATAGAAATAAAGGTGTTCAAATACAAGTTAATTTCTAGTTGAATGATATCACTATTCTTAAGCTTCTTGATTGAAGAAATCGTACTTCAATCATTAACTGAATTTACAATTTATTCAAATGAAAAATTTTTAAATTCTAAAATTTTTTAATAATAGTTTTATTTTTGTAAATAACAACTTTATCTTCTTGTCAGCTAAATATCTACCGTATTTCCTTCTTTGATTAATATATTTTAAATTGCGTATAATTCATCTCCTTAGAAGTTAAAACTACGTTGGTTAGAATTAAAATTTTTATAGAATGTCTCAAAATGGAAAATCAAATAATTAAATATATCAAAGAAAAATGTGGTTATGCAGTATCTCCATTACCAAATTCTAAGCCAGAAATAAGCTGACTAGATTGTATGGTGTTATATATAAATCTGCAAGATAATTAGAATGTATCAGCTTTGGCTTTTGGTTGACTTAACCCAATTGATATCTTAAGTCATTTATGGTATCACCTGGGATTTTAAAACCAAAAGTAGTTTGTACACATAAAAATTTTAAAATATACATAAAGCATCATACCTTAGAAAATCATTCTTATATCAGAAATAAAAATTATATACAAAAACCTATCTTAATAATTACGACTTTATAAATGGGAAATTGGCAGGAAACAAACTTTGTTGCTCTTATTAGCCATTTTCACTATCTACATTCTTGAAAATTGTGTTAATAATAAAAACATTTTCTGTAATTTATAATCTTATTTAGAAGCCAAAAAACATCCATACTAATAAAATAATGCAATTCAAACAAATAATAGAATTAATATATTAAATTTGCCCTAAAAGAGAATTTTGTTTTCTTTCTTATCATACATAATGATTGACTTCAAATTCGCTAGCTTTCTTGAATAACATAAAAAATTATTGCATACATCTAAAACATGCAGATGCTATTCAGAAGACTGGATATGATTTATAGACAGATATACCCCACTCAAAATGTCTAAGCCATATTTAAAAGTCAATAACACAATTATAAATTCTAAACTAAATTTGATTTTTAATTCTTGTGCAAAATGCAGTTTTAAATATTAACTCAATTTATGGCCCCTTATGATGTTTTTAAGTAAGATTTAATTGCCAAATGCTGTAGCCAGCAAGTATTTTGGTGTTGTATGATGGTAGTCAAAAGTCATAACTATATCAAACAATAAGCTTAAACAAGGAATCGATTTAGCATGTAATACAACAAAACATAAACAGAATTAAAATATTCAGTCTTTCGTGCATAAAATAAGCCATTTTCCATGATTGTAAGTTAATATTTAGGTATATTTATATCCACATCAGTGAAGAGCTGCATGGGGTTTCTCCATACCACTTCCCATGCATTCTTATGGAAAGGATTTTGTTCACCCCATGGGGCATAAGAGACCCCTTGGGGTATAAGAGACCCCATGGCGTATAAGAGACCCCACGGTCTGCAAACTTAGACCAAGTTCTTCCTTTGGTCCAGAGGATGTCCCATAAAACTTTTGATTTCAATAGCTTCAACGGTGTAAAAACGTATCAAGAAAATAAACAAATATACTCGAAAATATTTATAAGATAATTAGGGTTATCATATGCTCAAGGATCAAAACCGGGACAAAACTATTTCTGAAGATGAGAAACTGGGACAATCTAACAACATAATTCTTTCACTTTTTCGGAGCTATTTCGAACTATTCTCCCTATAAAGACCAGCTTCTTGTTAGCGGCACCTATCAATCGGCGAATGTGGGTGTCCCACGAGAGATCACGATGGATCGTGACTCCGAGGTATTTAATCGAGTCTGAAACTGGAATCTCTACTCCGTCCAACGAATAATTATTATTCAACGAGATACTCTTGGTTCTCCAGAAGTTGATGACGCAGCTTTTCTTTTGGTTTATCTCTAACTGCCATTCCTTACACCATGCAGAAATAGCTTCTAGGTCATTTTGGAGATACTGGTGGTCTTCCGGATTGCTTATTTCTCTATAGATGACGGTGTCGTCCGCGAAAAGTCTAATTTTACTCATGACTACTGAGCTGATATCGTTTATATAAATTAGAAATAATAACGGACCAATTGCACTACCCTGTGAAACGCCAGAGACAACCTCCACTAAGTTCGAAGATTTCCCATCTATAACAACCATCTGCTTCCTATGATTTAAAAATTCACGGATCCAACTAACGATTTTAGAATTAACGCCTAAGGTTTCTAATTTCGTTATTAACTTCCTGTGAGGTACCTTATCAAAGGCTTTCCTAAAATCTAAGAAGATGGCATCGACCTGCGTATTCTTTTCTCCGCTTCTCAGTAAACAATTAACAAAAAGACCGAGCTGAGTATCACATGACCTACCTTTCCTGAAGCCGTGTTGACAATCATCTAACAATAAATTACTATCAAGAAATCGCATTATGTTGCTAACGAGTATATGCTCGAGAATCTTACACGATATCGAAGTTAAAGAAATCGGCCTGTAATTTTCTGGGTTCTCCTTGTCGCCGCCCTTATGAATTGTGGTAACGTGCGCTAACCTCCAGTCGCTAGGGACCTCTGCGCGAGAAATGGATTTCTCGAAGATTATCAGAAGAAAAGGTGCTATTTCTTCAGCTAACCCTTTTAAAACGCGAGCAGGAATTTCTTCGGGGCCTGTGGCTTTGTTATGTCTGATGGAACTTAATTGCTTTGCTATTCCCACCTCAGAAAATACTATATCGTCCATTAGCCCCCCCCCCTTATTGCGGGTGCATAATGTACGCAATAGTCGCTGACGGCTGTGAATGCTTTTACAAAATGACCGTTTAACAGGTTGGCTTTCTCTACGCTATCATGAATAACGTCACCAGAGTCATTACGCAGGGAAGGTATTGTAGGGCCTCTACTTTGGACCTCTCTCACATAGGACCAAAACGCTTTAGGGTCCTCCTTCAAATAATTACTTACCTTATTCCGGAAGTTAGTAAAAGCCTCGCGCATAGTAGTTCTCGCTTTAGCGCGGGATTCCTTATACGTCTTAACTTTAGTTTCTCTATATTCATCGGATGATGTAGACGGCATATTTTTTATTTTCGCGTGGCTTATTCTCTGACGCCTAAGCGCACTCCTAACTTGCTTATTGTACCAACGTGGCTCTTTATTGTCGACCTTCAATTTAATTGGAATGTACTTATCGATACTCTCTAGCATTATATCCTTGAATAGTTTCCATGACCACTCAGCACCTGATCGTTCGGTCATATCACGGAAGCCAGGTAGTATTTCTCGTAGGCGCGACCTGAAGCTTGAAAAGTTTGCCCTAGCAAATATATAAAACTTTCCTTGAGGCTTGGGGTGCCTATCGATTTTCAACTTACACTCTGCATATACGGCCTGTTGATCACTTATCCCATCTTCAATGGTGACTTTGTTTATTCTTTCTGGGACGTTAGTTGCTAATAAATCTAATATGTTTCCCAATCGCGTTGACTTTCTGACTAATTGAAGGAGAGAGTGCTCGCAGAATGTTTCGATTAATGCCTCACAGGATTCGCGTTCTTTACCTCTAGATTCGAAACATAGATTTTCCCAATCAATTGAGTGTAAGTTAAAGTCACCACCGACTATAACGATACCATCTTGATTTATCAGTCTAAGCTTTGATAATTGTTTCTCGAGACTTAAAATCGCTCTTAGTCAGCTGTCAACATGGCTTCAGAAAAGGTAGATCCTGTGACACCCAACTCGGTCTGTTTGTGAATGATGTTTTATCATGCGGCGAAAATAATAAGCAGGCCGATGTAGTGTTCCTTGATTTTAGAAAAGCTTTTGACAAGGTTCCCCACCGTAAGTTGTTATTAAGATTGGGAAATCTTGGCGTTAATGTTAAAGTCATTAACTGGGTTCGTGCTTTCCTTTGGAATAGTAAACAAAAAGTAGTCATCGATGGTAAGTCCTCGAGTGTGGCAGATGTAGTCTCTGGAGTGCCGCAGGGTAGTGTGATCGGACCTATGCTTTTCTTGCTTCATATAAACGACATCAGCTCAGTTGTGAAAAGTAATATCAGGCTTTTTGCGGATGACACCGTAGTCTATAGAGAAATTAGTGGTCCAAGCGACCATCGTCAGCTTCAGGATGATCTGGATGCGTTATCTGTTTGGTGCAAGAAATGGCAGCTAGAAATCAATCAGAAAAAGAGTAACGTTCTAAACTTTTTGAAATCTAGAAGCCCATCGTCCGTGTTTACCTACTCGATAGATGGTGAGAGCATTCCTGTTTCGGAATCCGTGAAATACCTTGGGGTAACCTTGAATCGTAACCTGTCTTGGGACACCCACATAAGACGAGTGATAGGTGCGGCAAATAAGAAGTTGGCTTTTGTGCGTAGGATAGTCAGGAAAAGCACGGAAAAGGCGAGAGAATCCTGTTATTTATCGTTGGTTAGACCTCAAATGGAATACGCAGCAGCGGTTTGGGATCCATATAGGAGGGGACTCATAAAGGATTTAGAAAAAATACAGCGGCGAGCAGCTAGATTCGTGAAAAAGAATTACGATAGAAAACAGAGCGTTACGTTACTCATTGATGAGTTGAGTTGGCCATCGTTGAAAGATCGTAGATTACAGGCGAGACTTAAACTTCTAGATAAATATAGGTCGGAGATATTCGTAAATGAAATGAAGGATATTATTCGACAACCAACGTATATCGGACGGAGGGATAATGAGGACAATATTCGCGAAATAGATAGTATGACGGAGAGGTATAAGGAGTTCTTTTTCCCTAGGACAATACGTGACCACAATAGATAACTGTGAATAATAATTAGTTAGGAACTTGGTGCGCGGCACCCCCTGCCATCCACCGTCAAGGTGACTTGCAGGGTAATATGTAGATGTAGAAATGTAGGAGAGATGGTAGATTCAGCCCTAAAAAAATCACATGTGAGATGGAAGAGAGTGAAACAAAAAAAATGTGGGTGGATGTTAAATGAAATTGTTCACATATTACTTAGAATTAACGTGTTTAAACCTATAAGAGGAAGAAAATATATTAATCTGCCAAATTGCATAGCATCAACTAGAGCATGTGTAAATGTGCAAAATTTAGACAATAATTGTTTTCGATATTCTATTCTTGGAAAATTAGTTACCATTCACCATCCTGAGAGAGTAATTTCCTACAGAAATATAACTCATTCTTACGATTTTGATTGTATAGATTTTCCCACACCTTTGAATCAGATAAAATTATTTGAACGTCGAAATAACATTAGCATCAACGTATTCGGTATTGATAATGACTCTAATGTGTATCCGTTGAAAGTTGTTGATGAAGAATTAATGGATCATCGCGATCTGTTGCTATTGACTGAGGGCAAAGAAATTCACTATGTTTGGATAAAGAACTTCAATAGACTAAGTTCCCGTCAACTTATTAAAAGTAAACGTTCAATATCGATTTGTAAACGATGTTTTAATTACTACACAGGTATTGACCGTGAGGTTCGATTAAGAAATCATTTAGAATTATGTAAATTTAATCATCCAACAAGAATTGTTCTACCTGAAATTAAAGATGGTAAAGTACCGCATATAGAATTTAAAAATTATCAAAACAAACTTCGAGTTCCCTTTGTAATTTATGCTGATATCGAATCAATATTACTACCCATTCAAGGTTGTCCTGGAGATCCGACAAGTTCCCACACGTTTTCATATCAGAAACATGAAGCAATGAGCTTTTGCGTTTATGTTAAATCATCTTTTGCGGCAGATATTATTCCACAGAAACCATACATATATCGAGGAGTAGATGCAGCATATAAATTAGTAGAGTACTTAGCTTATCTAGCAAACAAAATTTCAGATATTTATGCTAGGAAAATTGGAATGATAGAATTAACGTCAATACAAGAAGAAAATTACAATAACTGTGCTGATTGTCATATTTGCGGAGGAAAAATTGAAGAAAATAGCAAAAATTATAAAGTTAAAGATCATTGTCATTTGAGTGGGGAGATTAGAGGTGCTGCTCATCGAATATGTAATTTAAATTTTAAGAATCCGAATTTCATTCCTGTGTACATACACAATTTGAGTGGATATGATTCACATTTTATTATAAAAGAGCTGGGAAATATTCCAGGGAGGATAAGTAGTAGGGAAAAGAGGAGTCTGGCCCCCCCCACCCCAACTTTTATGCAGCCGCCATCTTGGATTTATGACGTCACATCCGGTCACGTGACCAACCTGTGGCGCCACCACTCGGAGAAAGTTGGAACTAAGAACAAGTGCCGTTCGAAAAGCAATGTTGTCAAGTGAGTTTCGATATATCGAACAGATCGGTGTTGCCAAAAACAAATGAATCGCACATGCGCCCTCGAGCCGAAAATTTAAAAAGTGTAAATTTAAACGGATGCGTACAATTGAATTGGGTGGGAGCATTGTGGTTGAAAATATTTAACGAATGAAATAAGAAATGAGCAACTTTTTTATATCGAGGTTGCAGGCCCAAGGTTTGAATCACTGTTCGGACACTTAAGATAAATTAACACGAAAAGGTGTGACGGAAAAAGGAGTGAAATAAAAACATTGGTATAGGTTAACTCAAGTATTTATTGACATTTGTTTACAATTTTCAATCACATTCTGTTCTTTTAAATAATGGACACCCTCTCGAAAATTTGTCGTGCTCTTCTTTAGGATCGTCACCTTTTTCCCATGAATATATGCTCACACCACATTTACAGCATACGGTGACGTCCTCATAACCAGTAAAAATAAATCCTATATTAGCCATTTTGGTAATATTTAAAAATATCCTTTTTTTGGGAAAATCGTTAAACGTTATAAATCTATCATGTTCCCTATCTAAATTAACATTGCTCTGAAACCATTTCCTTAGTGATTCACAATTGTTCGTTGCACAAATGACTTCACCATTTTTATGTTGAGGTAACATGCAATATCTACACATTGATGGTAGTTGTTTAATCGAGGGGCATCCGAAAACTTGTAGATCGATGACTCGGTCTCCCAAAAGTGAGGAAAGGAATTTAACTTTTTGTAATCCCTTTACAAAGATTAAATGATATTTTGAAATGTATTTGTTTAAAACTCGTTGGAAATCCTCATGATGAACTTCCCCATCATCTAATGCAATTCTGTGATGATTATGAGCTAACCAAGTGTTTTCTCGTTTTAGTGACAAATCCTTTGGGCAGTCAAAAACCCACGATTGAGAGCAATTGCGATCGGTATCACAAATTGCAAGTTCTCTGACTACGAATTGATTACCGCTATTGAGATACGCTTGAAAATCCACTATACATTTACTCAATCGGAGGACTTTTAATGGAATACGGTTTACGGGAGTTTTACTTCCATCGCCAGGGACCGACTCCATCATTCACACTCACGGTTTGCGAGGTAATTAAACCCAACGCCAGGGACCGAATCGACCACATACACACACAGAGATGAGCAGTTTACACGGTTTTAACCCGATGCCAGTGACTGTCACCACTTTCACATTCATCCGATAATTTTATCAGATAGCGAGCAATGTAAGGGAATTTCAAGTCTCAAACGTTCGAAGTCGAGTTTGCTCCCCTCAGGCTTTTCCAAGTTATCGACGTTTTCGATACCGATTACACCTGCCACTTCAATAAACTGTTCGTAAAAATAGTCTACGTTTATCCGTTCGTTGTCTAGATTGTCAAAAGCCAGTGCTATACATTTCACACATAGTAACAAATTATTCCATTCCTCAGCATTCAAGGTCACCGAGCATTGATCACCTTTAATGAGCACATGTTTTTTTCCAAAATAATTCACTAAACTCACAGGAGATTTGAGCGGAATATTTTTTTGTCCCAAATTAAAATAATCAGATATTAATTTCTCTTGAGTAACAAATTCACACCAATCGGTATAGTTTAGTTCAACCGATCCCTTGTTCACTTGAGTTAACTGTACGATCACTTCACAGAATCTCTCGGGATCGAAACCGATGCTGACAATTCTTGTTTTAGCAGAGTTCAAGAAAAACACAGTTTCTAGTAGCAACTGGGTGGCATCACACACTTTCTTCTTCTTCTTCTGCACAGTTTTCGGCTGTCTGTTAGATTTTGGAGTGGGTGATGTTTGCAGACTTAATGGAGGTGAGGGTCGCTTCTCGGGGGTTTCCAGACCGGATGGTGGTGGCCGTGAAGATACCCGTCTGCGTTTAGGAAGGGTGGGAGACTCTGCACTTGCTGGTTTCTGCATGACAACTGATGATAACTAGGTTGAATGCCAGGATATATGCTTTAGGAGGAGGCAGAAGGGAGTGAGGAGGTGGAACATTCGACATTGGTCGAACAAGGATCTACGTCGACCTTCAAGGTTAGGAATTTCAGCCAATGAGATAAGCAGTACGCATTTCTTAATGCGCAGTCACTTTTGCGTAAGCGGTGGCACGGATTCAAGCAGGAAATGGAGGGGAAGGAAAGGTCATCCGGTGAAGGGCAATCTAAATCTTTCCTCATGCTTATGAAAGTGCGTCCGGTGAGGTCAGAGAGGAAGCTACATTTTTCCTCGTCCTTGATGATAGTTTCCAGGCAGGAGAGCAGCTCGGTGTAGGGAATGAATCCGTTTGCGAACGATGTCTCGTTACACAGGAGAACGTTGCTCGATTTCACCTTTCTGCCTCCACCGATCCATTTGTTCGGACTTTGGAAGCTGCACCAAAAGACTCTCTCGGAATCCACCTCCACCGCAGCCAATTCTTTCACTCTTCGGTCCGAGCCCCACTCGAAGTCGATGATGAGCCGCATCTTGACAGTTTCGAGTCAGAATCTCGAGTGATGACTTTCGCGGGTAGCGGTGCTATTTATTCTCGAACAGCAACTCTGCGACCGAGGATGGCAACGTCTTCCTTTCCTGGTGCTCCCAAACTCTAGGTAAAAGAGTTGAGCGACTCGGCAGTCGTTGAATTGCGGGAGGGAAAATAGGTTGAGGTATTGGGTGAGGGTTTTACCAGTGGACTTATAGAGTGCATAGAGACAACAGAATTCCCCGCAAACGTCCGAACGAAAGCTCTGAAGTTGAACTGAATTTCGAGCGAGAGAGAACGGTTCTAGAAATTTTGATATCGAATGGACGAGTGGTGGATAACCATACGAATCGAAATATTCTGCCTTTTGCTTATTTAAAATGTGCACCGCGATCCAATGGCTTCCCGGTCGAGTAGAAGCGTCTAAATTTATCACGTAGATTCCAGGCGAGGGTGAGGGTAAACTATCTGAAGGAAACACCCCACGAAACACTTTTCTCGTGCGTAGATCGCGACTAAGTAAGTTGTATATATCTAACGTGTTCATCGCTTATGCAAAATTCGTGATGATGTTTCGACTTTTATCTATTTCCAAAGAGGCGTCGTATTCCGCGTAAACGATGCACGTTATGGTTTTTTCGAGCGGGTTTTCGAAGCCAGCTTCGATTCTCACGGTACCCTTATCCATCAAACCGACATATTCTTCGTTACCCGAACCGTCAGGTGTTAGATCGAAAGCTAAAATGAAATATCCATGTGCGAACATGTCCAAGGTTATTTGATTACCTTTATCACCGTGATGCACGCCGGTTCCCGAAAACATAGAACGGTATGCTTGCGTCCAGCATTTTTGATTGGTGAAATTTGTGGAAATGCCTTGCGGTGGCATTCGCTCACCGTTGACGATGAGAAAGAAACTAGACAAAGAATAATGAGAGAACGCGAACGGATTTTTGTCCCTCCTTCCAACGTACGCATCGTTATCGACCATGCTGAAAACTATTTTGTTCGGAAGCTGTCCTGTTATGACGTTATCTACAGAAATCGTTTGATTTCCTCGAGGGACGGTGAACGTCTTAACTTCCACTCGCTTGAAAGGATATATCGCGTTGCTTTGCTCCAACGCTCTGGAATGAGCCAACAAAATTGAGGGGTTTATATCGTTATGCTCGACGTATAAAGTAGCATCGAGAATTTTCAGCACGGAAGTACCCGCAGCATTCTCCTTGATGTAGAAACTCGGTTTTGCGAGCGTTAATTTTACACCTACGTCGACTCCATTAATTAAGAGACGCTCTTGGTTAAATACGTCGACATGCAATTTACCATAGAGCTCCACGACCCTACTGTTAGCAAATTTAGCTTTTCTCGTAACAAATCCTACATTTGCGTCATCTTGTTTATTGATATCCTCACCGCTATCGAGCAACCACCCATCGCATGCCAAATGAGTCTTCGCCGCATCTGCACCATAACTAAGGAGATTTTCTAAAGTGCTACGATAGTGATAATTACCTTCCGAGGATGCAGCTTGCTTTCCGTTTAAATAGACGCTGCATTGCTCGATCATCGAATGCAAGACATTATTCACTACCCCGGGTTGTATTTTGTCCTCTGGCCCATAGTCTGATCCATCAGCTTTGACAAATTTCACCCTGATTTGTAAATAAAAACTGTTCAAATTTTTGTACGATTCTCCCAAATCTTTCACTACGAATTCGATGGTCGATTGATTGTCTAAGGAAGAGATCGGTTTGTACGGAATGAGGCGCTTGCCTAAAATATTCGTTTGCAAAGCTGGCCGACTAAATATGTCGAGCGAGGATAGCATGTGTTCCATCTCGGTTATGAAGAAAATATGTCCGTATTGACGCGACGTCTCTTTCTCCTCGAATGAAGTTTTTTGCGTTTGATGTTCCTTTTTATTAACTTTGGTCTTTTACTTATGCGTAAACCCGATCCACTCATCTTTTTAATTTTTTCTTCAGCCTTTCTCTTCAAATTCGCTCCAGCCTCACCCAATCGATTACGCAATATTTCCTTAATTGGTCTCGTTCCCAAATCCGAGAGAATTCCGACCCCCGTACTGGCCGCCTCCTTTCCTACCGCTTTAAGACCGCTTTGTATAAGTGGTTTAGCGAAACGAAAAAGACCCGCGAGAAAGCTTCCTAATCCTCTACCTCTCTGTACACGATAACTGGCGCGGTAGACGGGACCTATTTCTCCTCCGCATTGATTGACGTAATACGTCGTATATCGATCCACATCCTTTAACATCTCGAACGATAATGATTGCTTTTTTTGTTATTGCAACACTTTTATAAAGTGTAAAACTAAAAGAGAAGGTGTAGCTCCACCGAAGAAAGGATATGGATTGCCATCTTTTCCTGTGAGTAGTATTTCGACGTTCTCGATTTCTTTTTTCTCTACGGGAAAGTAGTAAACTGGATTGAAAAAATGGTGTCTTTCTTCGTTTACGCTGACAATTCGCAAACATCTGCTGAGAGAATCACCAACCAATTGCGGCTTGATTAAATCCGTATAAACGAAAATATATCGCGTGTCAGTACTGCGTGCGATGTCCCGCTTTTTCCTATATTCTCCTCCTTTGGTGATATCTATCGAATAATTTGGATTTTCAAATATGACATAGTTTATTTTCTCCATCATTTCTCTTACACCGACTTTCGCTTCGCTACCCAAAAAATCCTTTTTTTCACGGACCTCATATAATACTCGCAAAAATTCCTCCAGAGACCTGTAAGATCCTGGGGGAAAATCCACACCCAAGCCATTCGGTAATATTTCAACGTGGAAACTTACGAGTTTATCCATAGCTTTTATCATCCTTTCACCGAAATCGATTTCACCCGATTTCTTCGGTTCTAAAACCGAAGATATTAATTCAACAGCAGACCCGTAAGTGCCAGGAGGTGATCTAATCGGTGAATTCTCTGGTATTTCGATGCGTACATTAGCAAATTTTTCTAAATTTTTCACATCTTCAGGTATGTCGACGCATTTGTAGAGAAAATATACGAGTTGCAAAAAAATATCGTCAAAACGAGCATTCAAATCTTGGGAATTCATACTGATGATATATTGCAACAAAGATTCGTATTTTCCCGCAGGAGGTGCAATAAGCAATGAATCTGGTGGAATTTCAACATAGACGCCTATTAATTTATCCATCTCCTTAATCACCTTCGTTCCTAAAGACCACCTTGCATTTAATTCAACATTCATCATTGATTTCGATTCTAAGACTAAATCCAATAACTTATCCGAGTCATTTTCATCACATTTCAGCAAATTTCTTTTCTCATCAGCCGATAGCGATCGTAACATATCCTCTAACGAGTTGTAAGTTCCTGGATGGATCGTAACTGGTAAATCACCGGGAATCTCAATATGAACTTTATCTTTAGAACAAGTCATATGTTCCTTCAATACATCCAAAGCGCGTTTTCTTTTCTCAGTAGGTAACGAGTCTAGCATATGTTTCATAGATTTATAAGTTCCTGGAGCTATCGTGATCGGTGTACTATCATCCATTTCGATATTGACCTGTCGTCTATCCCTATTCATTTCCTCCCTGTGGATCCTGTTATCACGAATCCTTGGATGCGAAAATTCGGCCAAACCCACTCTCCATTCTCCGTTTCCTAAATCCACTCGTTGAGATAATTTCGTCCAAAAATGAGCTATTGTATTATCTTCGAAATACTCGCGAGAGCTATCGCTAAGGAGGGTGAGATAGAACTCGTTCATTTTAAACGTTTTACCGTCGAAGCCTTAATCCAAGAATTAAAGGAATCCGAATATCCTTTCCACTTGACGAAATATTCGAGACTGCGACCTATTCCTCTACGCCTCAAT
This sequence comes from Tanypteryx hageni, assembly GCA_028673005.1. Classification (NCBI taxonomy): domain Eukaryota; kingdom Metazoa; phylum Arthropoda; class Insecta; order Odonata; family Petaluridae; genus Tanypteryx; species Tanypteryx hageni. The sequence continues at coordinate 28,368,125 of CM054113.1, forward strand.
ATTTTATCTATTTTAAACTCGGTGACCTCGGATACGATTGTTCTCTTTAGTTCTGGTTCGTAAAAGTATCCTTCGATACTCTCTCCGTTCATATCTTCCAACTCGTACGTAGGAACAATGTTCCCCCTAACGATAGATTTAATTTTAAAAACTTCGGTCGTATAGTTTGGCGTATATCCTTTAGCGAACGGCATTCTCTCTTTGCTGATTCTTACGTAATCTCCCGCGGTAAATCTCGGCTTTTTCTTTTTTTTCCTCTCTCCGAGACGTGTTTCGACCAGTCTTTTCCCCACCTCGAATGCATTTGAGTCGTTTACTCGGGAAGGAGCTATTCCGATGGTAGAATGAACGCCATCGTTATATCCCTTCATAAGTTTCGGTAAGACGCTCACAAAATCGTAAGTGGAATATTTGGTGAAATATTTGTACATTTTAGTCTTGAGGGTTCTATTAAATCTTTCCACAACCGAAGCTTTAACATCCGGATTGTGTGTGTAATAAAACTTTATATTTTCCCTTGTTAGAAATTCTTGAAATTTTCTATTCTTGAATTCGGTACCCTTATCGCTTTGCAATTTTAACGGTTTTCTACCGCTCTGCTTAAATATTAACCTGAATGCCTCCACGATGTCTTCCCCAGTTTTACTTTTTAGCGGAAGTGCCCACGCATATTTTGAGAACAAATCGATTACGGTCAAAATATATACATATCCCTTATTGTATTTTTTCAAATTTCGCATATCGTTCAAATCGCATTGCCACGTTTCGTCAATGTATGAAACGTCGTAAAAGTTTCTTTGAAAACGTTTTCGTAACGGTCTATGCAACGTATACGCATCCTGCGAATCCAGCCAATTTTGAACTTTACTTTTCGATATCTTTTTATTCAAAGCTTTCCACAATTTATCCGCAGTGGAAAAACCCGCAGGATTTGCAGGATCACCGTAAATACTTTCGATTACTTTATCGGGGTCCACGGCGTCTTTGGTTTTCGAACCCGAGATCCCCGACGCGGTAAGCTTCTTCCCCGCTTTGATGTTATTTTTTCGCTTAACGCCTCTGCGCGGTTTAATCTCTCCATCATACCTTCCCATGATTTATCTAACGCAACACTATCTAATTTTATGCGCTTAGTTAGAGATTCCAAGGTCTTACCGGGGGGTCTCTTCACCGCCTGCCTCCTAACTCTTTTTTCTTTCACGATCGGAATACTAATGGGCTTTCTCTCCTCTGCCGCAACGCTTAAATAAGTATCCAACGCACGTTTGTATAGGTGCCATTTATCTACATCGCTCAGATCTTTCCTGTTTAAGACCTTTTGCATTTCTTCGTCTAATTTAGATATTCGTGCTTTTGATCGTTCTCTGTCGAGAACTTCTGGGTCGATGAGTAACATCTTTTTGAGACTCATTTGTTTATCAGACTGCCTATAATTCCGCTGAGAATGGAACCGATGAGCATTGGAAGGAAACCGCCTTTCTGAATCAATAATGTCCGCTTCTGTTTCAAGGACCCTTTCTTATCGCCGAGCGCTCTTAGCGTTTTACAATGCTTCCTTAGATTTTTCTTTAAGGCAGGGCTTATTTTATGATTCCCGTTCAAAGTATTCAAGCAGCACTCGCACAAGACTTTGATTACCTCTTCGTCTACGTTTTTCAAAATCGCGTTACGCAATTTAGGTTTGGCGTTTTTCAAGACGTGTAGCAAATGCTTGTTAGATCTCAACCTTTTCATCATCGATCAGATGTGATGGCGCATATACGGTGGTAATCTCATCTGGAAATATACATGTACTGAATCTCAAACGATCGTCCGTCTCTTGTGAAAGATCTAGGACCAAATAACTGTACGGTTCTGATGTCACCTCCTTATATATCCTCACCAACTCGGACGATTGCTCCGGATACACCTGCCTCGCTAAATGACCAAACTGAAGTCTATCGCGAGGGTTGCGAAAAGCGACGATGTACTTGGAATTTAGAGATATGTTTCTCGATTGAGGACTCTGATAGAACACGTTTTGAGTTATGAGTATTACAGAGATACTACTATGGTGTGAACCTCTCGTGAATAATTCGCAAACTTGCTTAGTATATGCTTCATGCATCAAATCATCGATGACATATAGAGTCGGTATTCTTTTCGGGTTATCGAAAGAAGGAATTTGATTTTCAAACTCTATTCCCTCAATATCAGGCTCACTACCGGGGCTGCAGCACCAAATTATACGATCTATATCACCTTCTACCAAATGTTGTAAATTTTCTAAAAAGCTCAACACAAATGTTGTTTTTCCACAACAACTAGGACCGGCACAAATACAGGTAAATGGATGTTTCCACCTCAACGACATAACCTTAACTGAGCAAATTTCCCGAAATTGTAGCTTTTATTCAAGTGTCGCCTTCAGATTCAAAGGCTTCATCCCACGTCCTCTTTAAATTTGGAATTTTGAGACAAATGAGATCAATTCACGCAAATCACATTATATACAGTAGATGAAAATGAACTTCTATGTACAAATGTACTTACCCATAATCTCAATTGTGGAACCTCAATTGTGATAATGAATAATAGCCAATTTTATTGAAGTAACTCGTTATTAGAGGAGTCAAAACCTCTTCCACCTCTTTTTGTTTCATTTAAACTCTCAACTTGTATAAAATTTTTCACACTCTGACATTTCTCAAATATAATTTGACATATTTTCATGCCTTTAGTTATATAAAAGTCAATGTCACTGTTATTATAAAGTAGCACCTTAATTTCCCCTCTATAATCGGGATCAATCACTCCCGCACCAACTTCCACTCCATGCTTCAAACTCAATCCTGATTTTGACGCCAACCTCCCATATGTCTCATCCGGTATCTCAATCACAAGTCCCGTATTAATCAACTTTCTACTCCTCCCCTCTATCACACACTCCATTACACTCCTTATGTCGTATCCTGCAGCCATTTCGTACGCCTTCTCAGGCAGCTGAGCCTCGGCGTCAACTTTAACCACGTTTACGATCATGATCTGTAAAATTATGAGATTACACATGAAATTATGAAAAAAAACTAAGAAAGTAAGCTAAGCAGTCACTAATTATTACCTCTTTAAAGCTTATAAATGTCTAGTAACGCTTGGCCGGTTTATAACTCATTTAGGACTACTTATTTCGGTGATTTCCAAAAGTTGTCGAGGAAAATCATTTGAATGATCGCAGGGTGACTCCCTTGACTTTAACCAATGGTTTTCCATAGATCCAGTTTTTGTGGTCAAGTAAAATTCTTCTTTTTTGTCTATATATTACCAATCTAAAATATTCTATTACTACATTTAGACTCATTTTAGTGAGAAAATCTAAATCGAAATCGTACAACCAATTTAAAATTATATAAACGTCAGCATTGGATTCTACCCTACAGTCTTTTAGGCGATCGATCCAGAGTTTGTGAGTACGATGGTCGTGAGCATCGTATAAATAAATATCTGTAGGCCAATCTTTTCCAATTTTAAGCAAAGCCATCCTACCTTTGTTGAAGCGAAATATTTTTCCAGAACTTTCAAAATCAAGTTCCTCTTCTTCTCGGCCCTCGGATGTACTCGTAAGCACGTCTGAATCGTAAATAAAATTAAATCATTTTTAATTTCGATTGAATCAATAATAAGCGAAATATAAGTATTAAAATTTCCGCCTGAAATCAGTCAGTGTGATATGTAGTGAAAATATGAAACTAGCATTAAAAACTACGGAGCAGGAGGACGCCCAAAGAACCGTTTTAAAGGTATAATAATGGCTTGATCAGAAAAAAATGAATTGCCCCTGGAAGGTTTGGATATCCGCAATACCATAACCATAACCATCGCCATAGTACAAATTACATATAGACATTGAAATATTTATCCTCTATTTTTCAATATAGTATTTTCCAGAAAATGCTACACTATAGTCTCGGTGAAGCGTTTCTTGAAAGAAACGTCTTCACGTTGATTGATAAGTCACCAATAATTGGCGACTTGATCTAAATATTAAGGAGTTTGTCTAAAATATCTCGAAATCTTTCAACTTTTTAAATAAGCTATTTCTTTTATTGGAAGCGCAATTGTAATATGAACAAACTTTGCATTTACACCATTCCAATATCTCTTCAAATAACGGAGATATTAACAAAATTGTTCGAAAATTTCGGATTTTGCCAAAAATCTCGAAAACGGTGGGTCCTACGATGAAAATAACCCGAAAAAACGCTCTCCTACGGAGTAGGAGTAGGAGGAGTAGGAGGGCGCCCAAAGAACCGTTCTAAAGGTATAATGGTCCTAATTAGGAAAAAAACAACCAAAATTTGCCCCTGAAGGTTTACTTACCTGCAATACAATCGCGATGTTTTTTTACGCGTCTTGTCTTCCGCGTCTGTGACCTCGTTTCTCAAGTATCAGACGGAGTTAACATGCACGTACAAAATGGCGATCCTGCATAGCGGGCGGGGTTAACATGCTCCTCCTACAAAATGGTGGGGCGGATTTACTAGGTTATGATAGGGCGGGGGATGGGTGGAGCTAAGAAGTCAGAGGAGTACCTCTTTAAAGCTTATGACCGCCGTGTAATATTGAAACATTACAGGACCTCTTTTGGGGTATTTTTCCGGCGGATTTTGATGAGATTCGGTTATATGTACCATTATTTAAGGTTTTTCAAATAATATGAATTTAAACCGAATCCGTTAATTTTTTAAGGGGGTTTCCATATGAAACATCCCATTAGAATATTTTGGTAAGTGTCGCAGAGACAATCTGTGCGACTAGTATTCTTCGATTTATCGTTAACATTATAATTATTTCAACTTACCAGAATCAAAAAAGCTGCCGTATTCTTTAACGTTTCGACGTTGACCTCTCGGGGAAACGGCTCTTGAAATCAGCGTGCTGACGTTGGTCGTGGAATGTTGAACAATAACCGATGACTTCTCGTATTCTCTGCACCGTATTTATAGTGGTGTAAGGTCTATACATCGCAATAAGACGTCGCCTTCCTACCCCAACACCTCAGCATTTAAGGTAGGTCATACGTGGTGAAATGCTACCCACATACACATGCGCTTTAGGCGGGTCATCCGCCACTCATAATCTCTTTAGGTGTGTCATACGTGCTATGGCATGTAGATTTTTTTTAACCTACTTTCCCTACACAACACCCAAGCGATTGAGGCAGGTCGTACGTGGTACGATAAATATATTATTCACGTACTTCCTCCCCTCACACTTACGCGCTTTAATTGTGTCATGCGGGCTATGGTAGATAAATTATTCTTAACCTGCTTTCTGTCCTTCCACTCCTAGTCGCTTGAAGCAGGTCAAGCGACTTTACCAAGGTATGTAGGTTATTCGCCTCTTCCTGTATCGTATACACTAACAATTTCAGTATATAAGCAGCGCGATAATCGTAGAAAATTACTCCTCTTCGACTACGAGTAAGAGCACCAACAGCTGCAGATATTCGGTAAGCATAACATTCATTTCTTTTATATTTTTTTAATCACTTCTCCCTCTGAGAAAGCTTTGACTTTATTCTCGCGGATGGTCTATTTTCTTTAGAACACTTTTAACTCCGCAACCACCACCATTACCGTCACCGTCTCAGCCACCGTCTACGCCACCGTCTCCGCTGCCTAGGCTACAACAGATATTGAGTAAGCATAGTGTTCATTTATTTATAACTTTTTAATCACTTCTCACTCTGAGAAAGCTTTGACATTATGCTCATGAATGGTCTCTTTTTTAGACTAATCCTCATAACCTTCACCGTCTCTACTACTGCCGCCACCGTTTCCGCCACCTCCATCTTTGCTGTCATCGCCCAGATTATAGTAAGTGGTTATGAGATTTATAATATGTCTAAAACTAGATTTTGTTGGGGTATAATTAGATGTATTTCGTAACGATAAATATACTCAAAGCGTGTTTGTAAGTGCTTAAGCTCTTTACCCTCTGTTCATATTAAAAAATCTTTGGCTCATCATCGCACTTTTTTCTTTTTTTAGATGGATTCTATCGTGCAAAAATTGTTAGAAAAGAATAACAGCATCTCCTTCGTTAAGAAGGAAGACTTGAAGGAGGACAGATTTTACACCATAGAGAATATGGGCAAAATGGTGACGAAATATGGAGAGGCGTTAGTGGTGGAGCTCTCAGACGATCGAGACTGGGATTTTAAAAACAAATTCTTTTTACCTAAACGGTATAATGTGGTGACGGTGGAAGAAATAGCCCAGTATAATTCAGCTGCTACTAAAACACTGGGATTAATTGTCAATAATAAAAATGTAATAATAAAATCTGTTTGGATATATCATGAGTATTATTTCATTATTAGATGAATGCATGTGATACGCCTTTCCTATTTCAATCGTTAAATAGCATTAACCACAATAGTACCAACCCACTCAAATGCACACAGCATTTGTCACATGCTATAGTGCTGACAACCACCCCCTTTAAATTTAGACCTTTCAAAATTCTGGACGAGAGCGCATGCGCGATTCATTTGTTTTTGGCAACACCGATCTGTTCGATATATCGAAACTCACTTGACAACATTGCTTTTCGAACGGCACTTGTTCTTAGTTCCAACTTTCTCCGAGTGGTGGCGCCACAGGTTGGTCACGTGACCGGATGTGACGTCATAAATCCAAGATGGCGGCTTCATAAAAGTTGGGGTGGGGGGGGCCAGACTCCTCTTTTCCCTACTACTAGGATACAAGTGATTCCCAATACAGAGGAGCGATATATTAGCTTTATAAAGTATATTGGGAACATACAGTTAAGATTTGTGGATACATATAGATTTATGCCCTATATCTTAGAGTATTTAATGCCAATTCTCCCAGCGTCAAAATTCGTAGAGACATCAAAACACTTTCATGGTGAACAATTTAAATTAATTACAAAGAAAGGTGTTTTTCCATATGATTTCATCGATTGTTTTGAAAAATTAGACTTGCCATTTCTTCCTCTGATGGATTCTTTTGTAAATAAACTAAATGAAACTGAGCTTTCTATTTCTGACTATGAGCACGCTAAAAACGTTTGGGAGACTTTCGAGAATTTCCGCAGTGAATGTTTGCAATCATATGGTATGGATCCTAGTTACTATTTCACATCCCCCGGACTTGCTTGGGAAGCCGCCCTCAAACATAGTAAAGTAAAATTAGATCTACTGACTGATTACGATATGATTATTATGATAGAACGTGGAATCAGGGGAGGTTTGGCTCAATGTGTTAAACGATATTCGAAAGCAAACAATAAGTACATGAATGAATATAATCCTAGAGAAGAAAGTTCATATATAGCATATATAGACGCAAATAACTTGTATGGGTATAGTATGTGTAAAAAAATGCCTTATTCGGGATTTAGATGGGTTGATCCAAAAGATATAGGAGACATTGAAGAGATTGATGATGAAGGCACCGTAGGATATTTGTTAGATGTAGATTTGGAATACCCAAGTTACCTTCACGATCAGCATAACGAATTTCCCCTTCTACCTGAAAATGATAAACCGCCAGGTTCAGATCAGAAAAAAAACTTCTAACAGCATTATTCAATAAGAAACGCTATGTAATTCACATTTCTCTGTCGAAACAAGCATTACAGCTAGGGTTAAAATTAAAAAATATTAATTGAATAATAGAATTTCAACAAGCTAATTGGCTTGAGTCATATATAATAAATAGAACTGAGAAGCGGAAATTGGCTACTAACGATTTCGAAAAAGAATTCTTTAAATTAATGAACAATTCAGTTTTTGGGAAATCTATGGAGAACGTACGTAAAAGAATAAATATTGAATTGATCTGTGACATGAAAAGATTGCAAAAAGTAATAGCAAAAAGTAATTTTCTAGATCGAACCATATATTCGGAAAATCTTGTAGCAATACATATGGCGAAAGAAAAAATTGTTTTTGATAAACCCATTTATGTAGGAATGGCAATTTTAGATTTATCTAAAATTTTAATGTATGATTTTCATTACAACGTAATGAAGTCCATGTATGATAAAGAAAATCTAAAATTGTTGTGTATGGATACAGATTCATTTATTTACGAGGTAAAAACGGATGATTTTTATGAAGACTTGATAAAAAATATTTCTTTCTTTGATACTTCAGACTATCCAACTGATCACAAATGTTATTCTTTGGCAAATAAGAAAGTGTTGGGTAAATTTAAAGATGAAACCTGTGCAAAATCAATCTCTGAATTTGTAGGATTGAGAGCAAAGATGTATTCCGTTATCATCGACGGTGAGGAAAAAAAGCGTGCCAAAGGCGTTAAAAATGCGCCGTTAACAATAAAATAAAATTCAAAGATTATTTGGACTGTTTGAATGAATGTAAAGAAAAAAATGACATCATTTAGACAGATAAGATCTAAAAAACATGAGTTATATTCTGTAGAAGTGAACAAACTATCGTTATCACCTTTTGATGACAAGAGGTACATTTTATGTGATGGAATCAATACATTAGCTCATGGTCATTACTTAACTCCGAATGACGAATGAAAATCATTTTTTTTCTATTTAGTTTTTATTATTGATATTTATGTACATTTTATGTGAAAGAAATATGCGCGCAATTGAAATCATTTTTTTCTATTTAGTTTTTAGTATCGATATTTCTGTACTTTTTATGTGAAATGTGTGCGCAATTGAATTGCGCTTTATTCTATTGGTGATGGAAAATTATTTCCTAAATTTCAATAAAAACAATTGAATATAAAACATAAATCTTTTATTTATTTCAACATTTGATTTACATCTTCCCATGTACTATAACAATTGTCGAATCCCAACCATTTAACGTACGCCTTATCACCACGTCTCTTCAAAATCTTTTCCACTAAGTAAACATCCTGGAACTTTGTTTTCTGCAATTCCTCTTGATAAAAGCCACCTTTAATAGGTTGATTATTTTGGTCTCTGAGAATATAAGTTGGTGGAACCGTATTTTTTACTTCATCTCTGTAGACCAAGAAGGCGTAAAACCTTTTTCAAATATTGCCTTGCTTTTTGATATGCGTACATTGTCCCCTTCACTAAATTTGACCTTTTTAGCGCTTTTTCTTATTTTACTTTGATAAATTCTTGATGATATATCCTTTTCATTTTCCTTAGTGACATCAGCAGGTTTCATCTTGATCGTTCTATGTACCCTATTATTGTACTCTTGAACTAAAATAGGTAATATTGTTAACCATTTGTGGTTACCTTGTAAACTAAATCGTTTCCACATTTCAGTTTTAAGAGTACGGTTTCATCGTTTTACTATTGAAGCTTTCATTGTGCTAAATGTGCTGTAATGGTTAATTCCATGTTTTTTCATCAAACCAATAAATTTATTGTTGTAAAACTCTTTCCCTTGATCAGTTTGAATATTTCTCGGTTTCCTTTGTTTGAGAATCATCTTCACAGCCCGCGAGACATCTTCTAAGGTTTTTCGTTTCACAGGAACAGCCCAAGCGTATTTTGATAAGGCATCTATCATGGTTAATAGGTATTTGTATCCACGATTTTCACGTGAATAAGGAAGCATTTCTACCAAATCAGCTTGCCATAAGTCGTCCAAACCTTTTATCAGAACTTTTCTTCGTTCATAATTCTTCCTCGCTGGTTTGTGAAGTTCATTGACAATTCCACGTCTGATATCCATCTTCACGTCTAGGTTGACTGCATAATTATTCCGTGAGCGTTGAAATGTTTCTCTATTAATACTGACGTTTTAAAAGCAATCTCCTCAAATAACCCAAATTGACAACGTCTGTTTCTTCCACAGGATCTCTCACATTAGTCAGAGCATGTCCGCGTGCATCAAATTTATTCTTATTTAGCGTGATAGTGTTATTTGCAACATGATTTAGATGGACTGTTGAGCTTTCAAGCAAAGTCATAAAATTAACAGCGTCACTTTCATCTTGAGGGTTTGATACGTTTGTTATTCGATGACTTTTCACATCTATCACACCGCTATCCATAATAACAGCATTCTGTAATTTTGTAAGCAAGGTCTTATAATTAACTGCATCATATTCATCCTGAGGATCATTCAAATCCGTTATTCGGGTTTTCTTTGCACTCGTAGTGTCTTTTGCTATTGTTAGAGCATTTTGAAGCAAAAAACGTTTATTTACTACATCACCCTCATCTATTGGTTCTTTCGCACTTACGATTCTTCGTCCACCTGCTGAAATATAATGTCTCGTCGCTCCTGGTATTCGAAAGTCCACGTACTCTTTTGAGACAGCATCTCTAGGTTGAAGAGATTTGCCTATATTAGATATGCGACGATTGTCAGCATTTATTTGATGTTCAGTCAATGAAAGTGTGTTATCTCTCAAATATCCTTTTGTGACAGCATCATTGGTGTCTATAGGAGAAGCTACATTTGTTAGACGATTTCCTAGCTTATCATACGAATCCATCCTCCTTATTCTCCTCAAAGAACGTCCAAACTTATCCACAGGCATTATTTTACTGCGAAAGTAAAAATCGCTATCATATCTTATATAATGATATCGCTATCCCTAAGCTCTTCTATGATGGCGACGATTTCATTGTCGTGACCTGAATGCCCCGAAGCCTTAGATGAAAGAATTAATTTAAGTCTATCCACAAGTTCATTCGGGTCATCCCAATACTCAATGATAGGTTGTGAAACATCCATCCCTCGGCCTGCTGTAGAATTGGGGAACAATTTAGATATAATTTTCACGTACTTAGATCCTCGATTACTGTTTATCTTCTCCCGACTATTATATCCTCGTTTATGAGCATTGGTATCTATTAATATTTGACGATAATTTTCCATATCCTTAGGCTTAACTTCATCCATTTTTGGTTTCGTCATAAATAAAAGGCCCGGTGTCTCAACATAAGTCTTATCTCTCACGATGAGGTTTTCATCATCCATTTCAACAGGTGAATCTCCAATAAACCAATCAGTTCCGCTATATCTGACTCCAAAAGTACGATCTAATCTCTTATCATTGCTCATAACCAATTTAATGTAATTACTAAAAAGAGTTTTGTCTGGAGATTTTTCATCGGACTGTTTATTTACAGTAGGTTTGGAGATATTTTGTGATTTGGTTTGTCGCACGAGGTCATTTAAAGGATCAACAATTGGTTTAAATGACTGTGATAAAAAATCTTGTTCTGATCTCTGCACTCTTTTTAAATTATTGTATTTCTCTCGGATATTATCACTTCTTTTAATGATTTCACGAGTCAGATCCTCGTCAGCTTTTCTCTTTCTTTTATCTTGAAACATATCGGTTTAATTACCCTGTAAACACTGAATGAACCTATGAAATGTTGTGTGGTTTTATAAAAGAATCAAACATTTTTCTATAGCGTCCCTTATTAATATCACATTCTTTATCTATTACCATAAAGCCATATTTATCCCTCCAACACTCCATGCATATGTTCTTAAATTGCACAAAGGTCATATCCGTATTTACATGAACATCATAAATATGCTTGAGATTTAATTCATCCTGCTTAAAAAGTATAATCAAATTTACATTATCCCGTATCAATTGCTTCGGAACTTTTGAATAAGTCTGAGCAAGATAAAAACAATCAACCATCTTGTGCCGACCACTGCTAAAATATATTCTCATATTATCTTGCTTTTCACAAGAAATGTCATCAAATATAAATACAGAGTGCGGTCTTACATCATCTATATTTACAACTCCTTTGTTGTCTTTGAAAAAGAAGTGTCCAATTTCAGGAACTAAGGAAAGAATATTTTGCAGAAATAAATATTTTGGTTGATTCAACGACTTACTGTATAAATACACGTTTTCATACTTTAGCCCATTTGTCTCTGTGAGAAAATTAATTACTACATTTGTTTTACCAGAATTAGATGGACCGCAAACAATGCAGCGGATACTTTCAGGAAGCAAGGGACCATGCCTCTCGCGCGGTTTACATTCATCAAACGAGAATGTACCTATCGGGAGCTTTTCGCACTGTTCCTCTACCTCCATTATAATGATATTCTTTCTACCGTGAGTTTAAATAAATAGCAAAACAAACTTTCTACCACATTAGTATGAGTCGGTACGTATCTGGAAAAGGACTGGTGAATAGTGTCATTAATAAGTTACCATTCGAGCTTCATTTACCAGGGTACCAATTCTGAGGTCCAGGGACGAAATTAAGACAACATCTTGCAAGAGGAGATCAAGGTATAAATCCACTAGATGCTTATTGTAAACAACACGACATAGCATACTCTAAATCTAAAGATTTATCTGATAGACATAAAGCCGACCTCGAACTAGCCGAAAAGGCTTGGCAACGTGTAAAATCAAAAGACGCGAGTTTAGGTGAAAAGATATCTGCAGGTATAGTTACGAATATAATGAAAGCAAAAGTGAAGGTGGGTAGTGGAACTAGAAAGTCTAACTGTTTTAGAAATATCATGCGGAGATCTCGAGTAGCAATGAAAAACTTGAAAAATAAAAACCTCAATCAGGCTGCTAAATTAACACTTAATGTTATTCGAAGGGATGTGAAAAAGAAAGGAGTAAATATACTACGCCTAGTGTTATACCAATTCCAAAGACTGGAGGAATTATCCCACTAATACCTTTATTTGCAGGGTTGTCAGCATTAGGTGGTTTGGCAGGTGGTGCATCAGGTATAATAAAAGCTGCTTCTGAGGCAAATGCCGCAAAAAAGAGACTGGAAGAATCGAAAAGACATAATGCTAGAATGGAAGCAATAGCGTTGCGTGGGAAAGGGCTCTATATGAAACCATATAAGAAAGAATTAGGCTTATACATTTCACCACCGAATAAAAAAAACTTTTAAGTAGGTTACCTAAGAGAGCGCTCTCCAATTTTGATCTAATTCACTATGTTAAGAAGTTAAATATTCCAAATTTTCGAGGCGTATTTATAAGAGACGATTGCCTTTACGATCGCCGTGGTCTAATGAGAGTGGTATTGTAAATTTGGATGACTCTGATGGGGCGGGAGCACCTTGGGTGTGTTACAGAAAAACGGGCAAACATGTTGATTACTTTGACAGTTTTGGAAATCTTCCACCGTCTACAGAACTCCTAAATTATTTTAAAAATAGCACGATTCATTATAACAGAGATAGATATCAGAAAACAAAAGCTGTAAATTGCGGTCATTTATGTTTAAAATTTTTGAATAAAGATGCAAACATCTGGAATTGTAATTAGTCATGTCTTGGACGTTAACGTTTACGGGTAAAACATCCACTCTTAATGCTGATTATTTTCCCGAGATCGCCTTGGATGCTGATAAAAATTATAGCATAGGATGTGTGAGTTTAGAAACTTATTATACAATACCTAACGTGTTCGATGGGAACAATATCTTCCACTATGGAAGCGGAAATTCTGTGGTAATACCAACAGGAACATATGAAATTGATGATTTAAACGAATATTTACAAAGTGTTTTAGGAAAAGATGCAATAAAGATCGAAGCAAATAATAATAACGCACAGCAATGTGCTTACCAAAGAAATCTTCCCTCAGAGCTGTTGTTGTTTTTGGCGGTATGGGCAGTCGCTCCATCATGCTGACACCAGCAGCCCCTTTCATCTTCTTCTAACAAAGCAACAAACTGAATCAAAATGTCCTGATATCATTCTGCATTAATGGTCTCTTTGAAGAACAGTGGTACTACTATATGTTGTCGTGACAATGCACACTAAACACCAATTTTCATGTAATGCAAAGGTGTTACACAAACAGCATGAGGATTTACGTCATTCAAAATTTGGCTGTTTTGACTGTTTATGTGTTCACTAAGATGAAACTATGCCTAATCTGAAAAACAGAACTTGTCTAACACATTTATCCTATCATCTATGAAATTGAGAAACCAACGGCAATAACAAACCCTTGGAATTATTGTTGTTGTTATTGTTGTTTTGTAGCTCGATGTGTGCTTACCAATGATAATTCCGTTTGTTGGGAAAATATTCTCTAAGATTTCTGTGGTGAATGCAACAGTATTTCCTCAATCATTTCAAGGAAAGTTTCAATATCTGTTGGTGTCATTCTTAAAAAAATTCTGAAGCCACTTCCATCTTCTATTTTCAAATCTACCAAAAGGTTTACAGTTTTTCTTTTCCACCTATCATTTAACACTAGAAATATATATCCAGCACAAACACCAGCAGCAACTTCACTGTCCGATACTATGTCTTGAACTGGCGAGTCAGTGAGAGGTCTGGATGCAAAACTTTGTTTGCAGACTGTATCTGGACAGTCTGGATACGGTCCGCAAACATAAATAGTCAGCAAACCGTTTGCAAACATTGCTTGCCGACGTTTGTAGGTGTGTACAAGGCTTTACGATGAAACAAATGCATCAAGGACAAAAACACATTAAGCCTCGAGTGACGTTATCTCCCAGTATAAATGCAAATAAATCAAGAACGGTCAGTTCGATTTCGATGAGTCTTTCGCCTGAATACTCGGCGCGAATTCTTGCAGGTTTTAAGCAGGTACACGACTCCGGAAAAGGCATTTGATTAACACATAATCGGCTGAAATACGATGTGTAGACCTATAATCTTTAACATGTTAAAATAACTTACGATCGAGACTTTGACTCGATATTTACACTATTTCACCTATAAAGAAATGAAGATTCTTATTCTTGCCTTGTTTAATTCGTGTTTGCTCATATTTTAAGTTTATAATCGATTTTCTCCGATTTTACAACATTGTTGATCTCAGAATTTTGCATTGTTGGACTCGGGTTTTCAAGTGCATTTTCACTAAGCTTACAATGAAACAAACGGATGAAGGACAATAACCGTTTGAAAAGTTATGTGAAAAGTTTTGTATGAATATAAAACACGTAGCGAAGAAACTTGAAGTCAGAAATAACTCCAATGCATTGTAATAATGAACAACTTAACCTTCCAAATAGGAAGATATTTCACGCTTACATTGAAAATATCGTTTCGTTTGCAAATTTTATTGGGCAGTTTAAAGCAAATTATTGTACATATTGATAATGTTTGTGATTAATATTTTTAGATAATTAAGCAAGATATTTGATGCGTGGCTGGTGACTTTATAGTGGTTACTTAATATTAAACAAACCACAGAGCATACGATTTGCTTTACCATCAGAAATAGTGAACAAAACAAAAACTGTTGTGTACCGGTAAGTGTTAGTCTAAATCATGTAGGTACATATGTGTTTTTGGTTATGAAACTGGTGTGAGATATATGATTATATTGAGAGGGTCAATAAAAGTGGTTCAATGAAAAACAACCTCATAGGAACTATCGCATAGGGCCACTTCCCGCAAGGTTTCCTATATGTTTGTAGGAAGTACTGCAACAGACCCCTAGTTTGATTTACAACCTCCTATTTTATGGTATGTATCGGACAGAGACTACAAAAATAGGACACTATTAAATGCAGTGACTGAAAAAAGTGGAAAAGAAGATACATAATTTAAAAGGACAATTTCAAAGAGAAAGCCAAACTAGAGAAGAGGAAGGCTTCTGGAAGCGCTGGCGGGTCTGCTGGAGAGTCCAATTGTTTTGCTTTTGAGCAAATGAAATTTATCCTGTCGTCCAACAACTCCCAGAAGACAACGGACAAAATGAGCAACTTTTCATCAGACATATCTCTACCTCTACCATAAATATTTTGAAGAATTTGTTTGTTTGTTTGTGCATTTATAACGCAACAACTACAAAAAGTAGATGCAAGAAAAAGGTGTCAATTTAACAGCAATAAAAGTTAAGCAAAATTGGAAGGTTTTTAAAGTGATTTGAACATCGTTTTTTTAGTTTTTAAATGTTTTTCTCTTTTAATTTTTTCCCAGTTAAATAACACAGAAATGAGCGTATTGTTGGATTAATAATCTACGTGACAACCATTGTAAACAATACCAAATCTTACATGTAGTTTTCCAGTTCAGTCTGTATGAGACGTTGACGTCATCAATGGCACATTTTAACGCGTTTTTAACATACTTCCCGATTAGGTGGAAGGTTCAAATTTCGCAGGAAAGTTTGATTCGGATATAAAAATTAAATGACGAAAAAAATACGAAAAAAGATCCGGGTTCAAATCTAGAGGGGCGATTACCATTTCCCGTAAGATAACACGTAAAAAACGACTTTTTTAAGTGTAAGCTTTTATTCTTTTGGAAATTTAAATTAGAAAAAATTGGCGTACAATCTTCGAATTTAAACTCTATTCTAGGAAAATTAATGAAGTTTCTTATTCTATTCATCTTTTTCCTCCTACCGTTCGAAATCTTTCATATTAAACATTTAAAAAACATATTTTGGGAAAATATCGGTTTTTAAACGGGATGTTGCCTTGCTGAGCACATCATTGTTAAACTTCGAGAAGCAATTGTTGTCACAACCCGTATATGTGTAATATATACGAGTGCATAGATTGCCTTAAATTATCGTCCCTTTCTCACGAGACTGCTTCAGTTTTGGAGGCCCTGATCGCATAACTCATCTTTTAAAGAAAGTTAACTTGTAGGACGCAAAGTAAAACACTAATGAATTTTATTTACTCGTTCCGACGTTCGCAATTATCTTGGGGCGTCAATATCTTTTCCAGAGGATATTCTAAGTATACGTTGCTCATGGGGGAGGGCGGTTTATAACCCCCAAACCCTCCCCCCCCATGGATATGCCACTGGTACGGATTATAATAATTATTTCCATGTCATACCATCACACTTTTTATCGCCAAATTCGATTTCAAAGTTCGGGAACTCATTTTGTTTCGTAGGTTTGTATATAAAATATTCACCTGACAAATTAGACCCACAAAATCAGCCTTTGCATGGGATAACGTATGGTTAAGCTAAATTATAATATATCTTAAAACATTTAGCCATCGGTTTCATCCCTAGAGTTTGCAATTCCTGCCAAAGGTTTTAATGTTTTTGAGATTCATGACCATATAATAAGATGCAGTTTCTTTCACTGGAAATCAATTAGAGTAAAATAACTATATTTTAAAAGTGATTCCATCGATTGTTTATTATGATTATTTGATAAAATAAATACAGTCGTCAAATTTGTCGATAAAGGATGGGGGAAAATTTTATTTATTTGGGGAAAACATGGGAAGACAAGAAATATTGCATTCAATTAAGCTCTAAAATAAAAATTAACCTGGTTTCATTACTTGATTTTATTCTCAAACTAGTGGTACCCGCAAAAAAATTTGCGAAGTCAGTCAGAAATCTGTATGTTTAAAAGGAATAATAACCAATTTCTCCTTATAAAATTAGACTGATATTTTGAGTGTTTGTTTTAATAATTTATATGTGCAATTTTTACTGTCTCTCCCACACGAAAAATGTCACATTCCAGTATTGACATAAAGAAAGAAGATTTTTTTCTTTTGGTCAATCGTTAAAAATGCCCACAGCCCACACGCAGTTTACTAATAATAATCTTTAATTATTAAAGTTGCAACCTATTAACTTTGAAATTGCTACAACTATAACTTCGATGTTTCATAAAAAGTGCAAAGCAAATAACGCAATTCTTTCGTCTTTCGTCTATTTGAAGGGTTAATTGACACTAATTCAATAGGAGACAACAATGCGGGTCGCCTTGGCAACACCCGGAAAAAGTACGAAAAAGCCATAAAATATCAAAAAGAAATGCGTGTTTCTGAGAAATTACTCCGTGTAACATCAAAACATCGCAAGAATAAGATATTTTATAGTTTTAGTCGTCGAATAAAGCAAAAACGGAAAAATTAAGTCTATACTGACGTATTTTAATGAATGAAAGAAATAAACCTTGCACCTTGAAAAATCGAAATTCCTGTGTAAACATATGGAAAAATATAATCGTCTCCCGGAGTCGAATCCGGGACACTTCGAACGAAAACAGTTTTCCCGGGGTCTCCTAGTTTGCAGAAACAAAATGACTTTTACAGAATTTCTCTATGACAAACTGTTCAAGAGATAAAAGGGAGGACGGACGGACAGATTTTTAGTAATTATATATAAAAGATCTTATTCAATATTTTTGTCTTGACTTAAAAACCCGAGCAACGCCGGGTAATTTCAGCTAGTTAATACATAAAAAACAGTTAAAAACTTCACTTAAATATAAGTGTCTCCTCACAAATCGTAACACCAACTAAATGCAGTTCCTAGTTTGGACAGGAAGCGTTACGTAACAATGTTACAGGTTACGGTAACTTCTTATTATAACAGGTTACGCTATGTCTAGTCTTTGCATAGTGTGGACGAGGCTTAAGATGGTTCTCTGGGCAAAATACAATTAAAATCCATGTTTTTCTATCTCACGCCTTTATATGATGTGAAGTATGGTTTAAAAAATTTATTCGGATCGAGGACAACATTTACTACAATAATAAATAATAACGAATATATGAAGGAATAGTGATGAGTGAATGGCGAGAGAGGGAGAGGCAGACCGCGCAATACTTGGTTGGATGTGGTTGGTGAGACTCGGAGAAAAAGGGACGTGAAAAATACGAGGAACAAAAGGAAATGTGTGACTCAGTGTATGAGTGTAAGTGAAGCAAAAGAAGTGTGCAAGGATAGAAGTGTGTGGAGGAAGGTGGTGGGTTGGTAATTGGCAGACATATGGCATGGCTTACCCCGCAAGGGAAAGCGTCAAGGTGTGTTGTTGTTGTTGTTGTATAAATAATATCTTTATTAGTCATTAGGCTACATAATATAGCAAGAGACCTCGTCATAAATTAAACACTATAAGAGAATGAACAAATCACACAATTTCAGATTACCTAAATTAGGACCAAATAGATTTAAAATCCACGATTGGTACTTCTAAGAATTCCTTTAGAGAGTAATAGGATCTTCAAATTAACCATGAGGACATAACATATTTAAATCTATCTACCGGTACATCATACATGTTTTTAGGCAATTTATTATACAGTCTCATACCTAGCACATTGTGACTACACAAAGTCTTATCCATAATCTGCGAGACCACATAATTACGAGTTATGGTTTCGGAGATAAAAATTCGAAAAAATCCCGACTAAAACATCGCATATTTTGTTTACATCGATCACGAAGACGGGAAAATCGCCCAATCTTTCGAAACCGTTTCATACATACTTCCCATTAAGAACGCATTTGAAATCTCTGTGTATTCCATTTATGGATTACACTTTTCCATCTTGTTAGCGCTTTTCGTCATTGCTGAAAAGCACTATTAACTTCGTGATGTCCGTCCGTCCGTACGCATATTTCAGGGAAGAACTGGCTCAACCGATTTCAACCAAATTTGATGCATAAATTCTTCACATGAATACATGACCAAAATGACACATTTCGACCGGATTGACTAAGCAGGGGTGCCACAATTGCAAAATACACTTTTCGATAATTATGAATTTGGAAGGAATTGGCCGAACAGATTTCAACGAAAACTTGTATAAAGAAGATGTGCAACATAAAAAAAACAAAATCAACATTTTTAATAAAGATGTATAAAGCATGGCTGCCACAAGACAAATAATAAAAAATTTCTTTTAAAAATATTTGTGTTGGACTGTACACATCAATTTTAACCAAATATAGCGTGTATAATGTACACATATCTACAAAATCATAATATATTTGGACCGGATCCACCAAATAGGGTTGCCACAATTACAAATTAAACTCTTTCCGTGATTATGAATTTGGAAAAAATTGGCTGAACGAATTTCAACTAAATTTTGTATATAAGATTTGTACAAAGTCAAAGTCACTTTATTCTACAAAGACCTTAAAAAAGAAGGTATAGGAATTCGTCAAAAACATATACACAACATAAACAGATATATTAACATTTGTCATCTAAAAAATCATTAATGCTGTAATACATTTTATATAATAAGAATTCTTTCAACTTTGTTTTGAACATACATAGGGACATAGGCGTCTTGAGAAAACTTGGAAAATGATTAAATAATTTGACCCCCATATTTCTGGGGCCAAGGGAAGTACCTCTGGTTCTGACATAGTTAACATGCAAGCTATTATAATTTCTAGTACTATAATTATGAAATTTTGAGTTGAATTCAAAATCGCTCAGATTCTTTCTCATAAAAATAATTAAATTAAGAATATATACACATAGCATAGGTAATATGTTAAATCCTTTAAAAATAGGTCTACATGGAGCATTGTAACTTTCGAATGCCATAAGACGTACAATTTTTTTTTTAATCTTAAAAATAGTGGGGGCATTAGTAGAAGAACCCCAAAAAAGTATACCATAAACAATTTGTGCATAACATAACATAACATAAATGGGAAGCAACACATCCTTCGAAACTGTGAGTCTTATACTTCTAATGAGGAAACAAATGGAACTGAATTTACTGGCTAGTTTAGAGATGTGAGTCTCCCAAGAAAGATTAGAGTCTAAATACAAACCAAGTAGTTTTATGTTTTGAACTTGGGACATCTGAATACCATTAATATGAAAAGGTAGATTCAAACTGGCTTTGATCTTATTAGCAAAATATACTGACTGGGATTTATCAACGTTAACAGTGAGAACTTTATTAAGACTCCAATTGTTGAATGCAAGAGTGATTTGGTTGCCATAGTGACTCAAACTCACGGCTGAGTCTGCGGAAAGTACATCATTTGTATCATCTGCATACACTATTGTTTTTTACCAGGTATTTTATTGAGCTGTTGAGGAAGATCATTAATATATAACAAAAATAATGCAGGTCCAAGAATGGAACCTTGTGGAACTCCTATGGTTACAGCCTTTGGTGTAGAAATGTGTTTCAATCCATTGGCATTAATAGTAATACACTGAAATCTCTAACTTAAATAAGATTGTAACCACTTTAAGGGTATACCTCTGATTCCATACAATTCTAATTTCTTAAGGAGTAAACCATGATTAACCAAATCGAATGCTTTAGAAAAATCAAAAAGCATGGCAGCAACTTCTTTACTACTATCCAAAGCACTCAAGACACTATTTATTGCTTCAAATATTGCCGAAACTGTTGACTTGTTTTTACGAAAACCATGCTGTGAAAAGGATAATAATTTGTGAGATTCAAGGAAAGAAATTAAACGTCTGTAGTAAACTTTTTCAAATATCTTAGCTAATTGATTCTGCATAGCTATGGGCCTATATGAACTGATATCATGTATACTTCCTTTCTTTTTATATAAAGGTACAACTTTCGAAGTCTTAAGCGAGGAAGGAAAAATATCACTTTCGAGGGAATAGGTCACTAAAAATAAAAGAGGAGATGCAATTAAATGATAACATTGAATTAAAATAAAATTAGGTACTTCATCAATACCTGAACTCTTTTTCGAACCTAGATTAAATACTATCAGCTTGAGTTCGTTTTCTAGGCAGGGAGAAAGGTAGAGTGACTTTGGACAGTTTGAAATATCAGGGAAATTAGCGTTAATCAACTGCTGAATACAAGGTTCATTAGTAAAATGATTACTGAAAGTGGTTACGAGGGATGAATAGTCTGAAATGATTTTAACAGATCCATCCTTAATTCTAAACAGAGATGATGATTTGTCATTATTTTTAGATTCATTAATAATCTTCCAAATTTCAGTTGATTTATTATTGCAATAAAGCAGTCTCTCATTATTGAAGTTTCGCTTGGCATTGTTTAATTTTAATCTGTATTCTCTTTTCAAAGATTTATAATCCGCAACTAATTCGTCACTATTACAGGATTTACAGAGGAGTGCTAGATCTTTCATGTACACAGATAGTGCACGAATTTCATCAGTGACCCATTTTTTATTAAAATTCCTTTTCCTTACATTTTTGCTATCAACCGGAAAAGAAATATTAAAGTAGTGAATGAATTTATCGTAAAAGCAATTAAAGCTTGCATCAAAGTCGGGGGAGGAATACATATCAGACCAATCTTCACCTTCTAATCTAGAAAGAAAGTGAGAAATATTCGACTTGGAAAAAATCCTCCCATTACGATTGCTAGGAGAAAAAGAGGATTTAAAAGGGAAAGTGGAGAGGACTGGAAAATGGTCAGAGATGTCAGTTTTTATTACCTTTTGCACATCATCTGGATTAAAGTTGGATACAATAACATCCAGTAGGGATTCAGAATTACTTGTTATTCGAGTTGGTTCTGAGACATTTATGAACAAGTTGAAAGATTTGAGCAAATTATGCAATCTGGCACTGCTACTATTTTTAAGTAGTAAGTTACAGTTAATATCGCCAGTGATAATTAAATTCTGATTACCCAGAGATTCATGAACCATTTCAAGAAGATTTTCGAATTTATCCATTAACAATTGAAAATCGCAAAGCGGTGATCTGTAAATAGTGATAATAATAATAATAGGCAGGTTGTTTATCATTACAGATACAATGACACATTCAAATACACGCTCTATAATTAAATGTTTATACTGTATAGCAGGAAGATCAAAAGGGAGATGATCCTTCAGTAATAAGGCCACACCACCGTTTTTTGTATTGCTACGACAATATATGTCACCTATAACATAACCAGGAATGATAAATAAAGGCACTTCGTCAGTAGTTAGCCAATGCTCACACACACAGAAAATATCTGGTTTGAAAGAGTCGAGCAGAAGCTCGAGTTCAAGCATCTTATTCCTTATGCACTGCACATTGAGAAGAAGCAGAGTGAGCTGGGAATTGGAATAATTGCCAGTGATAATAGTATCACACTTAATTGATGAACCTAGTCATTGGGACTTAGGTTTACACACACCATTTTTACTACGAGTTTTGATACCAAAGCCAAGAGGTGACTCGGAAACGTCGACTGCGTGAGGGGTATCGGAATTAGCATCAGTAATATCAAATTGATGGAATGATATGATCCGAAGATCCTATGCAGACAGGCATAAGCTGTGTTCCATCAGTAATATCGTTCGGATCGGTAGCAGAGTCGTCAACATTGGGAACAGGGACTGGCGAGTTTTCGTGGAAAACTCGGCCGACATGAGGCGTGGCAACTGAACACGAATCACTATAAATCTTTCTCTTGGAAGGAAAATACGTCCCCACCAAAACATTAGTTGGCCAGTTGGAGCTTTCAAGAAGATCTTTTTGTAGAGAGATGTCAGCGCCCACTTTAAAGGAGCAGGACTGATCGTTGGACCAAAGCAGTTCGCAGATAAAATCGTAACCAGAGAATCTACCATTGAAGTATTGTACTATTTGATTGACTGTAACACCTGGTTTGACTCTGCCTAAGTAGAGCCAAAACAAACGTGAAACACCAGGAATACTCACACCGTTAACGGGATCGGAATTATTCCCGTACACTACGCTGTGCCGATGAGATACACAGGCGAAAGTCACCTTGTCATCATCATGAACACCATTCTTCCTAGACCGCCTATATTTCTTGCGAATAACTTTGGTGAATCCATCTGGCTCGGAATTAACAGGATTACTCGAAGCAGGATGGGACTGTGGATTGCAGCTGAGATGATCGTCAACGTCGCATGAAGGTACTGATTTCGGCATTTGTTTATCCGTAGATCCAGCTCCCTTGTCCGCATGAATGACGTCTTCAATCACTTTTAGTCGTGCACGAATATCAGCTAAGGTCTCGGCTAAATTATCCGACTTTTGATTAATACTGGAACAGCTGGATTTGTTTGGTTTAGCGTCACTTGTGCACGTACATGATTCACAGTGCCAAATTATAGCCTTGTTCGAAGAAATAAGGTTTAACTCAGATTTAGATCAATTAGAGCACTTTAAATGAGATTTAGAATTACATAATCCGCAGTTAATAAACGCGGAACCAGTAAAAATATTAAAATTACACGACGAACACATACTAACGACGTTAGCTGCCGCCATGTTGTCTTGTACGACATATCATAATAAAATCAAGATGTTTAAAGCGGAGCAAAAGGGCAGGGCTGCCACACTAAAAAGTAAAATAATATATCTTTTACACGTAGTTCTTGAGAACTGTCCGCATGGATTTGAACCCGTTATGGTATATATAATCTTCGTATAAATAAATAACAAAAATAGCATATTTCAACCGGATCGGCTAAACAGGGCTACCGCAATATCAAACTTAGAATTTTTCTGTAGCTATGAATTTCGAAGGTATTTGCTTTCGATAAGAAATATCGTTTATAGGGTGAGTATAGAATGGCAAAACGAAATGAATGTGTTCAGAACGGATTAAAAAAGCAGAGCTACCACTATATAAGGAATAATAATTTTCTGATTTCAAAGCTAATACCAGTATACGATTATACTACGGCGAATTTGACGAAAAGCACTTCTGTGCCACGGGAAAACCCGTGTACACCCTACTTGTTCGTTGATAGAATGTTTCAGCAGTGCTGGATTGTTTTTCAAGTACTCTCTTCACATTTGCATTGTGAGGCGTAATTGCAAAGAAGAACTGTGCGATCTTCAACAATTATGAATGGCACTCAACATTTTTAAAGTTTCAAAACATTTGGTCCACTTCTGGTCTGCTAGCATATCTTTGAAATATTCGTCATTTATGCGACTTTCCACAGACTTTCTTCAGATTGTTAAATTGGTCAAAACACTTCAATCGTCAATTGTAACCTCTTTATCTATCAGGTATTGGACAGAAGATTCCACAACATTCCAGTTTGGTGCCACACAGGGTCATCCATGTGAAACGAGAGAAGTCTTCCAGGGGTTTCACCCATTTCTCCAAATATTCTACGTCAACACGGCCGCTGCATCCGAGTCGGCCAGTGTTGCCATATTGAAAAAGTGGGACATTTTGACACATTTTAAAAAATCCGCCCGGATTAGACTAAAAATCCGATGTGGCCACCACATGACTTTCTCCATACCTGTGTTATTTCTAAAAATTCCAAATAGGTTACATGATAATAAATATTTTAAGGAACTGAGAGAAAAATTTAAAGACTAAAAAGAACAAATAAACTCACAACATAGCCTTCTGATATTGGATATAGCCACGAAGCTCCAACAATTAAGAAACTATAAAGGAGCGTTACTAATTGTAAGACGTAACTAAGCGTCAATTGTTAACAATAGTCGTCGGTAGGTGGCGTGGTGGTGGCAGCTAAAAATATAAGATATCTCTTAAACAATGCATTAATGGGAAAAATGTTTCAAACAAAGGTTGTAGAAAATTAAATTTCCTACAACTTTTATTCCAATACATTTTTACATTTATCAAATATTTCAAAATAACGGATAAGTGAAAATAGTCAACACCCACTTCTGGTTGGCCGATTTTTACCAAAAACTAATCAGTTCTTGTGACACTGAAAAATGTTAAATATAAAATTTCGCATTGACCTGATTAATAGTTTTTGTTAGAGCACCCACAAAAAAGCTATCACATACACTCACATACACACAGACATCATCGAGAAAATGGTCAAAACGTGTACAGGGGACCTCAAAACGTATTTCCGTTGAAATCTCGAGGTCGATTTTTTTCATGAAGACGATACATTCCCCTATACTACGTATATGGAGAAAGTAAAAATCGATATTTCGACTTACAGACTTTTAGTATTTTGAAAATTAAAATTAGAAATAATTGACGTATGATCTTCGAACATGGAGCGTTTTAAAGAAAACTTATTTCTTATTCTTATCGTCACATTTTGCCTACGATACAAAATCGCTCACGTTCTACATTTAAATCATTTATTGGAAAATTATGAACTTTTTAACGATATGTTGCCTTGCCAACCGTATCATTGTTAAACCTCGAAATTGTATTGTCGTCTCAACCCTTATACTATATGAGTAAGAAAGGTGTTCTTTGAATGTTTTAATATGTGGGAGGAGAGAGATGGGGAGACAGACAGACAGACAGACAAACGACTTTATTAGGGCGAAATTGAGACTATGTAGTCCCTTCTTACATTTAACCCTTTCGTCATATAAGTAATTACAATATTTACAAAATAAGAGAAATGAATTACATACAGATTTTAACAAAATACAAATTAATTACAAGTTAATATATTTGTTAGTAGATAACAGAGCATTACCAAAGAATGGTAGTTTTGTGGGTCATAAAAAACTGTGTATCAGTTATGTTTTAACACAGAAAAATTCCCACTGCGGAAAACACCTACGAAGAGAAGAGAGGTGTAAAAAACCGCGAAAATTTCTAAAATAGTTCAGGGAAAGGAAAAGAAAAAAAAATTCAATAATATGAGAAACAGAGGAAAAAAAACATTCATAAATACAAACATATGTACATACATTTATATCCATATGAGGGAGGGGGGTGAGAGGGGAACGGATTGTAGGGTAAGGTATGCCTGGGAGATTACATCGTCATTATGATACAGGAAAATAAAGTAAAATAAAATTATAAATTTATGCCTAATAAGCGCATTCTTGTGACAACCTGAAAGAAAAGAGTGTGGTTCAATGCATGGGGAGTGAGAGGAGATGCTTGTAATACAAGCGTTTAAAAGTGCTTAGAGATAGAGAATTTTTTATTAACGTTGGAAGGCCATTCCAGAGTTTACAAGCAGTGACAGTAAAGGATTTGTTGTAAATTTCTGTTCTATGAAGTGGAGTTAGTAGTTTAACACATCCTCTGGTATTGCAATGGTGAACTGTATTAATGGTGACAAAATTAGATGAAAGATAACAAGGGATGTTGTTATTTAGAATTTGATACAATAGAGAGAGAAGGTGAAGGTTTCTTCGGGAATCAAGTTTTAGCCAGGAGAGTCGACGGAACTATTCTGAGACATGGTCAGATTTTTTAAGATTAAAGATGAATCTGATGCAGGCGTTATGAGAACGTTGTAGCTTAATGGCGAGTTCCTTTGATAAGTCCTGGTATACAACATCACAATAATCGAAGTGAGGAAAAATTAGGGAGGTCACTAGCTGTATTTTTAGTGACGAGGGAAGAATGTTAACGAGAGGCCTTAGAGTGTGTAAGGAGGAGTTTACCGTCTTGCAGATTTTTATTATATGATTATTCCAGGTGAGCGTTTCATTAATTAGAATCCCGAGATTTTTTACGATTTTGCAATAGGGTATAACTGAGTCGTTCAAAGACAGAGGAACTGATTCTGCAAGGTTTATAGATGCCAGTAGTTTCGGATAACCGATTAAAATGGCTTGAGATTTCAAGGGGTTTATGGTGAGAAAATTATAGTAGCTCCATTCTTGAAGTTGGGCCAAGTCATGATTTATGTTGGCTATGGAAAGAGATAAGTTATTGGGTTTTGTGTCTAAGTAGATTTGGAGATCATCGGCGTACAAATGATGCTTGGAGTAAGTTAAGTATTGAGAACAATCATTTATGAATAAAGAGAACCATAGAGGATCTAAAATTGAGCCCTTCGGAACGCCTTGGTTAACATTAAGCCGAGAGGACGAGGAATCGTTGTAGATGACTTGCTGGGAACGGTTGCTAAGGTACGAAGAGAACCAATCTATTGAAGGTGAAGAGAACCTCATGCAGCGAAGTTTTGCTAGGAGTATGTCTTTATCTACTGAGTCAATCGCTTTACTAAAATCAAGCAATATTAGTACCGTGAGTTTTCTGTCATCCATGTGTCTGATTTTAATTAGCGCGGTGGTGGTGCTATGTGACTTCCGAAAGCCAGATTGATGAGGGTCAAGTAGATGATTAACGTTGAGAAAATCTGCTACCTGTTCATGCGCAAGTCGCTCCAGGGCTTTTGATAAGGTGGGAAGAAAGCTAATTGGTCGATAGTCATTGTTTGTGGTGAGAGATTTCTTAGGGATTGGTCGGACTAACGCGTGTTTCCATTGCGATGGGAATTTTCCCTGTAATAAAGAGTGGTTGAAAATGTTAGTAAGTACGGGGATTAATAGATGTATTAATTTGTTTATGATAATTATAGGAATACCATCAGCACCCTGGGCTGTAGTTTTGATTCTACGTATTGCTGAAAGTACGTTAAATTGCGAAACAGCTTTAAAGTGGAATTGTGGAGAACCGGATGACTCGTTCGATTTTGCAGTAAGAATACTAATTACTTTGCGTTTTCGTTCTATGTCGATTGTTGTTGGATTCGTCGAGAAGCTCTCGTTAAGAGAATCTAGTGATATGTTTGAAGGTAAGGAAGAATCCTAGGACTTGCCAATTCCAAGGTGTCGCAGATTGTTCCATAAGGCGGATGTTGTTACATTGGAGCCGGATATAGAATAAGCGAATTTTATTTTGGCATTTCAAATCTGTTGCTTGGTTTTGTTTGTAATATTTTTGTAGGTATTGAACGTATTTGGGCATTCATTTGATTTGAAGAGACGAAAAACTGAATCGCGTCGAGCCATCAATAGTTTTAAATCGGCCGTTATCCACGGGGCGCGAGGTTTAGAGACGCGTGTGGTTTTGATGGGTGCGTATTTATCGAGTAGATGTAAGAGAAAAGTGTTAAGTGCTTCAATTTTTGCGTCTATGTCATCTGCATATTCAATAGTGTGCCACGGAAGACACGCAGCTTCGGCAATTAAACTATCATAGTCAAGGTTTTTAAAATTTCGTTGGGAGATGAATTTCTGCTTAAATTTTAGAGAGTTTAGTGAGTAGGCTAGAAAAATTATGTCATGGGAGGAAATGCCCGGGACAGGTAGTTGACCATGTATGCAAACTTTATCTTTTCAGTCTTTACCTGGCTGTTGAAGTGAACGGACGTGCCTTTCACTTGCTCCTGCGAGCTCCTACTTAGCCTCGAGCGAGTAGAGTAGTTGTAGCATTAGAGTAGCTGTAGTGTTAAGTAGAACTAACAATTTACTTTATTCTATTGTTATCCTTCGGTAATTTTAATAACATTCGTTTAAGTTATGTAATTAGTTTTGTTATAACATCTACGTTATAGTTTTTATTTTTCTCTACCGTAATAGTTAACTTTTAAGCCTCGTAGTTTCTTGTTAGAAATTTCATTCTCCCTTTTAAAAAATAATATTTATATCATAGTAGTTATTGTGTATTAGCATATTCTCGTTACATTTGTAAGGTTGTTTTAGTTTTACGCTCCATAATATTTATATTTTTCGTTGTTGTGTACTATCATCTCCAGTGCGTGATCTAACCTTGTTTGTGTTGTTTACGCCTTTCACTTTATACCTGCGTTTGACCCTTTCTCGTACGCTACACGAAGAGCGTCCCCGCTTTAAAACAGACCAAATTCTTTAGCCTTATCCCATTTCAGCTTTTGTTTTTATATTGTAACTCTTTTGCGTTAGTATATAAATTAGGTAAGTTTAGGATAGCTTCACCGAGGACTCCCGTTTCCTCCTTCTTGTGCGCCGCTGGTTGCGAGGCCATGAGGGCTCGAATCACGGAGCTGGAGAGGGTGGTTGCGGACCTCCTTCAGAGGGTGGAAAGGTCCGAGGCAGCCTTGGTTCGTGTGGGGGGTGCGGGGTCATCCCTGAAATCTCGCCGCGCCAAATTGGCGGCCCGGGTTCGCCTGGGTGCGGCAGCCGGTAGAGTGATCGGGGTTGACTCTGACTCCTTACCGCGGGCTGAGGGTCTTCGGGCTGGGAAATCCGATGAGTGGAGAGTGGTGTCCACTCGGGGAGATCGTGGGGTGGTGCTGCGGAGGCAGAGAGTTGGGAATCCTTCGGCGGACTCTTTTCCTGTCAGTAATAGGTTCGAGGTGTTGTCGGAGGACGACTCCACGGCCATTGCGTCCGTACCCACTCCCGTATCTTCGATGGAGGCCGGGCCCAAGGGGAGTCGGGTTGGGAAGGGAGGGTTGTTAGTGTTAGGTAGCTCTAACGTTCGGCGTGTAATGGCACCCCTGTTATCCAGTGCCCACCGGGAGGGAGTTGAAGAGCGGGTCTTCTCCAGATGTATATCAGGAGGCACGGTGCCGCAAGTGACCAACACGGTGAGAGAAGCGGTAGTGGCGACAGGTTGCTCTCGGCTGCGGGTGGTGGCCCATGTTGGGACTAACGACGCCTCGAAGCGCGGGTCCGAGGAGATTTTAAGTTCTTTTAAGGACTTGGCCTCTGAGGTTGCTCGTGTCCCAGAGGAGTCGGGTTCCGATGTGCGGCTTACTGTCTGCAGTATAGTCCCTAGGATTGACCGCGGTTCTGAGGTTTGGAGTAGAGTTGAAGGTCTGAACCGAAGGCTGTGGAATTTCTGTCGGGGCTTGGGAGTGGACTTCGTCGACCTACGACCGAATATCGAATCGTGCAGGGCACCACTGGATCACTCTGGTGTTCACTACACGCCCGAATCGGCTTAGAGAGTAGCGAGTAGGATTCTTGAGCACAGTAGGGATTTTTGAGGCTAGAGAGTAGGGCAGGGTGTAGGTCAGTTTTGGGTCAGGAGATAATCGATGCACTTGTAGAAAAGAAGAATCCCGAAAGATTATCTAATGATAGAATATACACCGAGCGTAATATGCAGCACCAATTTCGCGATAGGTCATTGATAGAATGTTCCGTAAAGGACGCGACGGGTCGCAATTCTAATTTTGACGCGACGCCATACAGTCGTGGGAGTGTTTGTGGTGGGAACGCATGTAGTTTTAGAGTGGAAGAGAAAGTCAAGGGTGAGATTAGTATGCGAAGTGATAGTGAGAAATTAAACGTCGTCGTACTGAACTGTCGCAGCATCCGTAGGAAAATTGCTGAGCTCGAGCATTTTATTCGCAGTCTGCATGCCGACGTCGTGATAGGCACAGAAAGTTGGTTAACGGATGAGATTCAGAGTCAGGAGATATTTCCTAGAGACTATCGTGTCTATAGAAAAGATCGCGCTAATAGATCGGGCGGGGGAGTTTTCATAGCGGTTAGCGATAAGTACGATAGCAGTGAGATTCCGATAAGTGACGAGGATATCGAGAGTGTTTGGTGCCGCATAGGTAAATATGGCTCCAAAAAGGTGTTCATATGCTCGTTTTACAGGACACCTAACGCTGGTGTAGATTGTATTTTAAGTCTCGAGAAACAATTATCAAAAAATCAAGATGGTATCGTTATAGTCGGTGGTGACTTTAACTTACACTCAATTGATTGGGAAAATCTATGTTTCGAATCTAGAGGTAAAGAACGCGAATCCTGTGAGGCATTAATCGAAACATTCTGCGAGCACTCTCTCCTTCAATTAGTCAGAAAGCCAACGCGATTGGGAAACATTAGATTTATTAGCAACTAACGTCCCAGAAAGAATAAACAAAGTCACCATTGAAGATGGGATAAGTGATCAACAGGCCGTATATGCAGAGTGTAAGTTGAAAATCGATAGGCACCCCAAGCCTCAAAGAAAGTTTTATATATTTGCTAGGGCAAACTTTTCAAGCTTCAGGTCGCGCCTACGAGAAATACTACCTGGCTTCCGTGATATGACCGAACGATCAGGTGCTGAGTCGTCATGGAAACTATTCAAGGATATAATGCTAGAGAGTATCGATAAGTACATTCCAATTAAATTGAAGGTCGACAATAAAGAGCCACGTTGGTACAATAAGCAAGTTAGGAGTGCGCTTAGGCGTCAGAGAATAAGCCACGCGAAAATAAAAAATATGCCGTCTACATCATCCGATGAATATAGAGAAACTAAAGTTAAGACGTATAAGGAATCCCGCGCTAAAGCGAGAACTACTATGCGCGAGGCTTTTACTAACTTCCGGAATAAGGTATTAAATAATTATTTGAAGGAGGACCCTAAAGCGTTTTGGTCCTATGTGAGAGAGGTCCAAGGTTGAGGCCCTACAATACCTTTCCTGCGTAATGACTCGGGTGACGTTATTCATGATAGCGTAGAGAAAGCCAACCTGTTAAACGGTCATTTTGTAAAAGCATTCACAGCCGTCAGCGACCAATGCGTACATTATGCACCCGCAATAAGGGGGGGAAGGCTGATGGACGATATAGTATTTTCTGAGGTGGGAATAGCAAAGCAATTAAGTTCCATCAGACATAACAAAGCCACAGGACTCGAAGAAATTCCTGCTCGCGTTTTAAAAGAATTAGCTGAAGAAATAGCACCTTTTCTTCTGATAATCTTCGAGAAATCCATTTCTCGCGCAGAGGTCTCTAGTGACTGGAGGTTAGCGCACGTTACCCCAATTCATAATGGCGGCGACAAGGAGAGCCCAGAAAATTACAGGCCGATTTCTTTAACTTCGATATCGTGTAAGATTCTCGAGCATATACTCGTTAGCAACATAATGCGATTTCTTGATAGTAATTTATCGTTAGATGATTGTCAACACGGCTTCAGGAAAGGTAGGTCATGTGATACTCAGCTCGGTCTTTTTGTTAATTGTTTACTGAGAAGCGGAGAAAAGAATACGCAGGTCGATGCCATCTTCTTAGATTTTAGGAAAGCCTTTGATAAGGTACCTCACAGGAAGTTAATAACGAAATTAGAAACCTTAGGCGTTAATTCTAAAATCGTTAGTTGGATCCGTGAATTTTTAAATCATAGGAAGCAGATGGTTGTTATAGATGGGAAATCTTCGAACTTAGTGGAGGTTGTCTCTGGCGTTCCACAGGGTAGTGTAATTGGTCCGTTATTATTTCTAATTTATGTAAACGATATCAGCTCAGTAGTAAGGAGTAAAATTAGTCTTTTCGCGGACGACACCGTCATCTATAGAGAAATAAGCAATCCGAAAGACCACCAGTATCTCCAAAATGACCTAGAAGCTATTTCTACATGGTGTAAGGAATGGCAGTTAGAGATAAACCAAAAGAAAAGCTGCGTCATCAACTTCTGGAGAACGAAGAGTATCTCGTTGAATAATAATTATTCGTTGGACGGAGTAGAGATTCCAGTTTCAGATTCGATTAAATACCTTGGAGTCACGATCCATCGTGATCTCTCGTGGGACACCCACATTCGCCAATTGATAGGTGCCGCTAACAAAGGGCTGGCCTTTATAGGGAGAATAGTTCGAAATAGCTCCGAAAAAGTGAAAGAATTATGTTATTTATCTTTGGTTCGACCGCAGGTCGAATATGCTTCAGCTGTGTGGGATCCTTACGAAAAGGGACTCACTAACGAGATTGAAAAGGTTCAGCGCAGGGCAGCTAGATTTGTAAAGAGGAATTACGATAGTAAACAAAGCGTAACATCATTAATAGAAAATCTGAAATGGAAATTGTTAGAGGAACGTAGGCTGCAGGCTAGAATTAAACTACTGGAAAAATTTATGTCGGAGGGACTAGCGAATGAGGTAGTAGGACTTATCAGAAGCCCGACGTATCTCGGAAGGCAGGACAGTAAGGATAAGATTCGCGAGATCGACTGTAGAATGGAGCGATATAGAGGATCGTTTTTCCCTAGGACGATAAGAGACCATAATAGAAAAAGATAACGTAGGAAAACTATGGACCCTTGGTGCACTGCACCCCCTGCGATCCACCGAAAAGGTGACTTGCAGGGTATAATGTAGATGTAGATGTATCTGGGTTAGCAGTAACTAATATGTCAATCCAAGTGGAAGAATTTTTAGTGTTATTTGTGGGTTTTAAAGGTAGTATGCTGAGGTTGTGTGATGTAAAAGAGTTTTTAAAAAAGACGGCATCGGAGGAGCTTGAGGCAAAATTTGCAATAAAGTCACCAGATATCTACATCTACATCTACATATTACCCTGCAAGTCACCTTGACGGTGGATGGCAGGGGGTGCCGCGCACCAAGTTCCTAACTAATTATTATTCACAGTTATCTATTGTGGTCACGTATTGTCCTAGGGAAAAAGGACTCCTTATACCTCTCCGTCCTACTATCTATTTCGCGAATCTTGTCCTCATTATCCCTCCGTCCGATATACGTTGGTTGTCGAATAATATCCTTCATTTCATTTACGAATATCTCCGACCTATATTTATCTAGAAGTTTAAGTCTCGCCTGTAATCTACGATCTTTCAACGATGGCCAACTCAACTCATCAATGAGTAACGTAACGCTCTGTTTTTTATCGTAATTCTTTTTCACGAATCTAGCTGCTCGCCGCTGTATTTTTTCTAAATCCTTTATGAGTCCCCTCTGATATGGATCCCAAACCGCTGCTGCGTATTCCATTTGAGGTCTAACCAACGATAAATAACAGGATTCTCTCACCTTTTCCGTGCTTTTCCTGACTATCCTACGCACAAAAGCCAACTTCTTATTTGCCGCACCTATCACTCGTCTTATGTGGGTGTCCCAAGACAGGTCACGAGATATGATTAAGTGCACATAATCGTGTCTTAAGTTGGCAATGATCTCGCCAATGTCAGATAGATAACCAATTTTTGGAGGACGATAAACGATTCCTAACAATATTTTTTTTAATTGACGACTACTTCAAGGAAGAGATATTCAGGTCTACGGGAGTATTGTGCGTCGCTGGTGGTGATTACTTTACAAGCAAGGTCTTTACGGACGTAGATTCCTACACCCCCTCCTCCTTTCCCTATCCTATCATTGCGAAACATGTTATAGCCAGGTATTTCAAAAGAAGAGCTCGAGATAGCGGGTTTCAGCCACGTTTCGGAAATGGTAATAGCATGTAGATCGTTGGGCATTTCGTCGAAGTGAGGGACAAGGCTTTGGGCGTTAAGATAGATAAGTTGGAAGGATCGAGGAAAAGGTTTAAGTTCTTCTGTAAGAAGACAATGTGTTGGAACTGGGATGGGTCGGGGAAAGCCATTATGGGAAGGAGGCGGACGGTTGGTGGTAAGATGAGGAGTGTGATAATGAGTTCGTCTGTGGATGCTTGGTCTGACCTGTGGGAAAAATTCAGGGGCATTAGGGTTTAGGTATGGCACCCTGCAGTGTGACGGGACGAAAGCAGGTGCATTTGGGTTGAGAGTAGAATTAGGCTGAAGAGAGGCTTTGGTGGAAGGCTCAATGACAGACATTTTGCGGGTAGTTGAGTAAGCGGTAATATATATATATATATATATATATATATATATATATATATATATATATATATATATATATACAGAGGATGATTCAGGTAAAGAAGTGGTTGAGAAGGGCTACAATAAATTGATTAATGCACACGGGAAATAACACATAGCGGAGAAGTAATGCTACAGTATATGCCAATGACTAAGTAACAATAATAAGAATACAAATTAATTATTAAGAAATAATGAATGAGTCACAACACTAAAGTAGCACTAATAGAACAAAATAGAGGCATGGATGAAATAAAGCATTAGAGGAGAGCACTTGGTAGGAATTAAACACGGCTAAACTTAATCGAATAATGAGCACTGAAATGGAAGTGGACGCTACGGTTGATTTAGGGGGATGCGAGGGGATTGCACTTGACACTGGTTGGAGGAAATGAGAAGCACACCGAGAAACAATGAAAACCACTAAATAGGATTTAGGCCAACACAAAGGGCACTTCGGCACGGGAAAAGGAGCACTAAAACAGTGGAAAACACTAAAATAAACACAGCACAGAAAACTAAGAGAGAAACCGAATAAGGGGAAATTTGATGCACCGGAACCACTTGGGAATGAGCACTAGGGAGAGGGAATTACACCTAAAATTTGTGACGTGAACACTATGGTGAGGGGATGGCAGGCGTCACGGGAACGGGGGTGGCAGGCGTCACGGGAACGGGGGTGGCAGGCTTCACGGGAACGGGGGGTGGCAGGCGTCACGGGAACGGGGATGGCAGGCGTCACGGGAACGGGGGTGGCAGGCGTCACGGGAACGGGGGTGGCAGGCTTCACGGGCACGGGGGTGGCAGGCGTCATGGGAACGGGGATGGAGAGGGCGAGATAGATAGATAATATTCTTTATTCGTCAAGGATTAAGGCTAGGAAGTATATTTTTCCATAGAAGGAGAAAGTTGGAGAGGGAGGGAGAGAGTGAGATAGTAAGGAAAAGAAAGAGAGTAAGGAAGAGAGATAAAGGGATAGGGAGGGGGACAGAGAAAAAGGAAGAAGGATAGATAGATAGATAGCGGTCTTTATTAGGACGAGATTGATACTAGGAAGCCTATTTTTCCAGAGGATGAGAGAGGGAGGGGGGAACTGGTGAGGGAATTGGGGGAGGAGGATTGGAGAGAGAAAAGGAGGAAGAATGGCAAGTGCCTAAAATTTAATACTTAATCCACGCAACCAAATTTGATAGGATTGCTATGATCACGTACCAATAACGAATGACATTTTAAAAAATTTAAAAAAGAACCTGGGTTCGACTCCAGAGGGTGATTTCAATCTCCCATAAGACGCTTGATATCTCATTCGTTTTTTTATTACAAAGCTCGTTTTAAACGGGCCAATTGATCTAGTTTAATAAAGGTAAACCGCTCAGGACTGATTCCTGGCACGTACGAGCAGTGCGGCGACACTTGGACCAGCGAGGGCGGATCGCCCCGCATCAAGCACTTTCTTTTTCGTATTTCAGTATTTAAAAATATTTCCTGTCAGATAATAACAAAAACATGATTTTTTATGAATGCAATTTTTACTTTCTTTGCCCGGTGCATGCGCTAACCCTACTCCTAAGATTTAGATCATAGGGAGTAGTAGTCGAAAAGACAGTTTCAGCGCAGTCCGCCATTTTTAATCTGACGTCATAACAAAAGACGATTGAAAAGCAGTGGCGCCACCACTCGGAGAATGTTGGAACTAAAAACAAAAAGCCGATCGTAATGCGCAATGTTAGGTTGGTATCTTGGGGGTCGGTAAATTTGAATCGAGATAAAATTTTGCAGTTGGTATTTTGGATGGCGGCGGATTTGAATCAAGTTAAAATTTTGCAGTTGGTATCTTGGAAGGCGGTAAATTTGAATCTTGTTAAAATTTAGCAGTTGGTATTTTGGATGGCGGCGGATTCGAATCGAATTAAACTTTCTAGGTTGGTATGTTGGATGGCGGTGGATTTGAGCACGTTAAAATGAAGCGAAATATTGAGCAGGTTGATCAAGTTTTTTTATTTCTAATAAAAGACTATTATTATTACTTTATAAATACACACGACAAAAATAACAATCTTTTTCAAAGGAGGTGGTCCATCGATATGAATTTCTCCTTTATTGTAGTGTTCCAGGCATGGCTGATATCGTTCCGTCTTATTCCAATCTTCTAATTCTTGTAATTCGGGAAATGTGGCGGCTATCTGATGGATGTCACGTGGATGATACAATTCAATATAATCAATAGGTATAAATTTCAGATCCTCCAATATCATCGTCTTCCAACCATGTTCATGATAGGCCTGAATGCTCAACCCAACTTTATGTATAATTGCGAGTTGTTTTAACTGAAAGTTAATTATTTTCAAATCAATGATTGCTTAGATTTATAATATATTAATAATTATAAATATAAATTAAATTACCTTTGGAGAGCGATCTTATGCGTGGAATATTCTGGATGCGTCTTTCTTCGAGAAACTCACTTATGCACGCGTCCGTCCTCTGCCGAGTCCCAAGCGTCCGTCCTCTGCCGAGTCTCAAAACAGAATGAAGTGCAAGATTGCAAAAATGCTGAAGTTGCACTTCCACCCCCCAGCGAGACTCTGCGTAGCGATCTTGAGTCAGCGAACCGGACGTGATCACTGCAAAATGCCGAGTTTGTTCATACACCGGATGTGATCTGGAGAGTGGGGGTTAACGCAAAAGTATCACGTCAGCACTTTCCCAACTTTCGATTTAAAGAAAGAGTACCACACCATAAAGCTTTGAGTTTTCGACTTGGTGTGACGTTTTCTCAGCATCGGACCTCGTGCCATATATTTTTGCTGCAGCAGTATTCACAAACAAAATCGTTTCCAAAGACTACCTTCAATACCTACGCCATCTGGTAAGCATATTTTCATTCAAAATACTTAATCGTTGTGGAAGAATTCTTTTAAAATTGAGTTTATTTCATAAGTTCTGAAAATCATCACATCCCTGAAAAATGTGTTCGATGAGGGCTAAATGTAACCTCTCAAGATTTTATAATTGACGATTTTAGTGATAGCAGTGATATAAGTGGTAGTGAGTATTTCTTTACGAAAAAATTAGTGATAATATTTCTAGGGTAAAATATTGTTGCAATCAATGTATTTCATTTCTTTCAATGTCATTGAACCGTATAACATTTCAGTATTCTATACAAATATAATTGTCATCTTAAAGTTGTAGAAGATTTCTACATATTATTGTTTCTATTGTAATGTTAAATTATTTAGTATAAGACTTGTGAGATTATGTAATTGATATATAGGAATGGGGGAATGCAATTGTACAAATATTGAAATTGATATTTTTATTTTTTCAGATACTACGTATATCAATTTAACCTCCTTTTTCCTAACCTGCATATATATAAATTCTTGGTTTCTTTATTTCTTTCATTGTTTTTTGAAACGGTTGGGATGGAAACACTTTGTGAGGTGTGTTTCGTTTATTTTAACTCACGTTATCGCGTAGCGCATGAAATGAGCGACGTTCATATGCAACACGTGATACAGAGAGGTGGAAACGGAGTTGTAGAAATAGAATCGGCAGTGAGGAATCGTCTAAAGACATTTTGGGTGAGTGGAGATGGAGTGAATAAAGACATTATCACGTTTTTAGACGGTATTAGGGAAATTTTGATAGGTAAAATTAGCGAACAGTTGGCAAATACGGCTCTGAAATTAATATAATTTTAAAAGCTACGTTTAAAAAGGAGAATGAATTGAGTGAGAGAGTGTCCAAAACGAAAAATGTTCGAGTCCTTCAGGATAATGATATTGATGAAATTTTGAATAAACTTTTTGGAAAAATTTTGAAGGAAAAGTCTGAGCAGCAGGCAAAAGGTTCCGGTTGGTCGTTATCGGAGATTCTTGGGTTGGAATTTAGGATCAATAAATATAGACCTTTGAGAGAGTCCTCTTTTATTGAGTTGCCACCAAAAATAAAAAACACACTTTCGGTAATAAATATCAATAATAGCGATTCCATTTGTTTTAAGCATGCGATTTGGGCAAAAAATGTTCAGAAAAATCCTCAACGCGTGTCCAAATACAACAACGAAGAATTTCGAAAAGGGTACGATTGGGATTGCATTGAGTACCCTGTGGAGCTCTCACAAATTCCAAAATTTGAAAAAACCAACAATATTTCGATTTATGTTTTCGGTATTGATGAAAAAAATAACGTGTACCCTATCAAAGTTGTGGATGAGGAACTCGATGACCACCGGGACCTTTTGTTTCTAACGGAAGGCTCCAAGAGCCATTATTGTTACATAAGAAATTTTGAAAGGTTAGTTCACCGCCAGATGACTAAAAAAGATAATAGATTATACATGCGCAAAAGATGTTTCACTCATTATCACGATAAAGAAAAGCTCGTGGAACATAAACGGGACTGCAACACCAATGCTCCCTCGAAAATCCTGCTCCCCACAGATGAAGACAAGTGGTTAAAATTCAAAAATTTCGGGCACACCATGCGTGTCCCGTTCGTGGTGTACGCTGATTTCGAATGCATCCTACCAAAATTTGCCAGTTGCAGTAGCCCTCTTGATCATTCCTACTCGACATTCACCAAAAATATCTTTTTGTTTTGTTTTGGTATCCTCCTCGGGAGAGATTTTCGATCCCGTTCTCTATCGTGGTGCGGATGCCGCCGAGGTATTCGTTAAGAATTTAAGAGATGTCTCAGAGCTCATATGCAGTGTACAAAAAAGTGACTCCTATGGTTGCGATGACCCCGGAGGAACAGGAAGCATTCAAAACGGCGACCGTGTGTCACATTTGTGGGGAGGAATTAGGTGATGATCGCGTGAGAGATCACTGTAATCTCACAGGAATGTATCGAGTACCTGCTCATTCAAATTGCAATTTAAATTTCAAAATGCCAAATTTTCTTCCCGTTTTCATCCACAACCTATCCGGTTACGACTCCCACCTGATCATTCCTCATTTAGGTTACGACGAAAAGGAAATACGTTGCATCCCCAATTCTGAGGAAAAATTTTTTTTTCAAAGAAGGTGAGTGAAAACTTTTCCATCAGATTCCTCGATACATTTCGTTTCATGGCTTCTTCCCTCTCAAAATTAGTTGAAAATCTCCCCCAAGATAAGTTCGAGCAAACTGCAAATTTTTTTGGAGAAAAACTGGACTTGGTCACTCGTAAAGGTGTTTTCCCTTACGAATACGTAGACTGCTGGGACAAATTGAACGATGTGTGCTTACCACCCAAAGAGGAATTTTATAGTCAGTTGACTCAGGAGCACATCAAAGACGAGGACTATGACTATGCAAAGAAAATTTGGAACGATTTTAATTGCTCAACTTTAGGTGAATATTGCGATCTTTACCTGAAGACTGACGTTTTGTTGTTAGCTGATGTTTTTGAAAAATTTAGGGAAGTATGTTTGAAAACGTACAAATTAGACCCAACATGGTACTTCACCGCACCAGGTCTTGCTTTCGACGCCATGTTGAAATACACTAAAATTAACCTTGAACTGATGAGTGACTATGACATGATTTTGATGGTAGAGAAGGGTATTCGTGGTGGAATCAGTCAGTGCATGAAAAGGTATTCTGAGGCCAATAAAAAGTATCTAGATAATTTTAATCCAGAGATTGAATCTTGATATATTGCTAATTTAGATGCTAACAACCTCTACGGCTGGGCAATGAGTAATTACCTACCCCATAGTGGGTTTCGTTGGCTTGATCGGGAGGAAATTCAAAATTTTAACGTAACTTCTATTTCAGATGATCATTCGAAAGGTTACATTTTAGAAGTCGATTTAGAATATCCGAGTGATCTCCACCACGAACACAACGATCTACCGTTATGTCCTGAAAATAAAATTCCTCCAGGTGGTAAGCATACCAAACTGTTGACGACTCTAGACGATAAAACAAAGTATGTTATTCACTACGTTAACCTAAAACAGGCTCTTTCTCTTGGACTAAGACTCAAGACAATTTACCGAGTCATTGAATTTAACCAATCTCCGTGGTTGAAATCATATATCGATTTAAACACTGAACGTAGGAAAATTGCAGAAAATGATTTTGAAAAGGATTTTTACAAATTAATGAATAATTCCGTTTTTGGTAAAACTATGGAGAACGTTCGGAAGAGGATAAATTTGGAATTGGTTTCCAATGAAAAACGATTGGATAAACTAATATCCAAATCAACATTCCTCGACCGAACGATCATTAATGAAAATTTAGTCATCGTTCACTTGAGAAAATCTAAAATTAAAATGAATAAACCTATTTATATAGGATTATCAGTTTTAGAATTAAGTAAAACATTGATGTATGACTTTCACTATTGGAGGATGAAGCCTAAATTTGGTGACGGGTTAATTATAATTAAATTATAATACGGGTAATAAAATATTCACTTTAACCTGATACAATATAATTCTTTTCCTTTATCCGAATCTTCTAAGCGGAGAGTCTTCTATTCTATCCAACGTTGTCATTGAAATGAAAGAATTCCCATATCCCAATTGGATTT
Source organism: Tanypteryx hageni (assembly GCA_028673005.1). NCBI lineage: Eukaryota > Metazoa > Arthropoda > Insecta > Odonata > Petaluridae > Tanypteryx > Tanypteryx hageni. The sequence goes on from CM054113.1 coordinate 28,409,612, forward strand.
AATAAAGTACGTAATAAATCATCGCAAGATATAAATAGAAAGTCTACACGCATATATTTCTCTTTCTTTTCCGCTGGGGAACTACGAAGGAAATGCCTGCACTCACTCTCTCTCACTCACCTTGCTCTTTGAAGACGCTATCTACATCCGGCAACGCAATCCTCGTTACCAGATCTGTTGGGCTGTGTCGCGTCGCACGTACCTCCACCCCCCACCCGCCACCTCTCGATGACCTTCGTATTTTTTACCACTAGGATGAGCTGGGAAGAAGTCTTTGGAGGCGATCTTTAAATAAATATTTTTTTAGTGAGAAATTTAAAGAAATATTGTTTAAAAACATATTTTTTCAAAATTAGTTTGGGAAAACATTTTTTCGATCAAGTATTACGAAGACATTTTCTATAAAAAAAAGCCCATGCTTAATTTTTTTTCAAAATATCTATTAGTAAATAACTTTCCACGAACGCTAAATATTTTTTAACAAAAAAAATATTTGCCAAATAAATTTGAGTATAACGAAAATTAATAAAATTCAGTAATCTATAAAATAATTAATATATAAAATCTCACTTATGATTATTTATATAATCAGAGAAATATAGCTTAAAAAACGTATTTTTTGTCAAATTCGTTTGGGGAAACATTTTTCGATCAAGTATTACGAAGAAATTTTCTAAAAAAAGCCGATGCAAAATTTTTTTTCAAAATATCTATTAGTAACTAACTTTCCACGAACGCTAAATATTTTTTAACAAAAAAAATATTTGCCAAATAAATTTGAGTATACCGAAAATTAATAAAATTCAGTAATCTATAAAATAATTAATATATAAAATCTCACTTACGATTATTTATATAATCAGAGAAATATTGCTTAAAAAACGTATTTTTTGTCAAAATTCGTTTGGGGAAACATTTTTCGATCAAGTATTACGAAGAAATTTTCTAAAAAAAGCCGATGCATAATTTTTTTTCAAAATATCTATTAGTAAATAACTTTCCACGAACGCTAAATATTTTTTAACAAAAAAAATATTTGCCAAATAAATTTGAGTATACCGAAAATTAATAAAATTCAGTAATCTATAAAATAATTAATTTATCAAAACTCACTTATGATTATTTATATAATCAGAGAAATATTGTTTTTAAAAACCTATTTTTTGACAAAATTTGTTTGGGGAAACATTTTTTAAAGCATGTATTACGAAGAAATTTTCTAAAAAAAAGTCGATGCTTAATTTTTTTCAAAATATATATTACTAGAATAACTTTCCACAAACGCTAAATATATTTTAACACAAAAAAATATTTGCCAAATAAATTTGAGTATTACGAAAATTAATAAAATTCAGTAATCTCTAAAATGATTAATTCATCAAATCTCACTTATGATTATTTATATAATCAGAGAAATATTTTTTTTAATCGTATTTTTTGTAAAAATTCGTTTGGGGAAACCTCTTTTAGATCAAGTATTACGAAGAAATTTTGTAAAAAAACGCCGATGCTAAATTTTTTTCAAAATATCTATTACTAGAATAACTTTCCACAAACGCTAAATATTTTTTAACACAAAAAAATATTTGCCAAATAAATTTGAGTATTACGAAAATTAATAAAATTCAGTAATCTCTAAAATGATTAATTCATCAAATCTCACTTATGATTATTTATATAATCAGAGAAATATTTTTTTTAATCGTATTTTTTGTAAAAATTCGTTTGGGGAAACCTCTTTTAGATCAAGTATTACGAAGAAATTTTGTAAAAAAACGCCGATGCTAAATTTTTTTCAAAATATCTATTACTAGAATAACTTTCCACAAACGCTAAATATTTTTTAACCAAAAAAAAATATTTGCCAAATAAATTTGAGTATACCGAAAATTAATAAAATTCAGTAATCTACAAAATAATTAATTTATCGAATCTCACTTATGATTTTTATATAATCAGAGAAATATTGCTTAAAAAACGTATTTTTTGTCAAACTTCGTTCGGGGAAACCAATTTTAGATCAAGTATTACGAAGAAATTTTCTAAAAAAATCCGATGCTTAATTTTTTTTCAAAATATCTATTACTAGAATAACTTTCCACAAACGCCAAATATTTTTTAACACAAAAAAATATTTGCCAAATAAATATGAGTATTACGAAAATTAATAAAATTCAGTAATCTCTAAAATGATTAATTCATCAAATCTCACTTATGATTATTTATATAATCAGAGAAATATTTTTTTTAATCGTATTTTTTGTAAAAATTCGTTTGGGGAAACCTCTTTTAGATCAAGTATTACGAAGAAATTTTGTAAAAAAACGCCGATGCTAAATTTTTTTCAAAATATCTATTACTAGAATAACTTTCCACAAACGCTAAATATTTTTTAACACAAAAAAATATTTGCCAAATAAATTTGAGTATTACGAAAATTAATAAAATTCAGTAATCTCTAAAATGATTAATTCATCAAATCTCACTTATGATTATTTATATAATCAGAGAAATATTTTTTTTAATCGTATTTTTTGTAAAAATTCGTTTGGGGAAACCTCTTTTAGATCAAGTATTACGAAGAAATTTTGTAAAAAAACGCCGATGCTAAATTTTTTTCAAAATATCTATTACTAGAATAACTTTCCACAAACGCTAAATATTTTTTAACCAAAAAAAAATATTTGCCAAATAAATTTGAGTATACCGAAAATTAATAAAATTCAGTAATCTACAAAATAATTAATTTATCGAATCTCACTTATGATTTTTATATAATCAGAGAAATATTGCTTAAAAAACGTATTTTTTGTCAAAATTCGTTCGGGGAAACCACTTTTAGATCAAGTATTACGAAGAAATTTTCTAAAAAAATCCGATGCTTAATTTTTTTTCAAAATATCGATTACTAGAATAACTTTCCACAAACGCCAAATATTTTTTAACACAAAAAAATATTTGCCAAATAAATATGAGTATTACGAAAATTAATAAAATTCAGTAATATCTAAAATGATTAATTCATCAAATCTCACTTTTGATTATTTATATAATCAGAGAAATATTTTTTTTAATAGTATTTTTTGTAAAAATTCGTTTGGGGAAACCTCTTTTAGATCAAGTATTACGAAGAAATTTTGTAAAAAAACGCCGATGCTAAATTTTTTTCAAAATATCTATTACTAGAATAACTTTCCACAAACGCTAAATATTTTTTAACCAAAAAAAATATTTGCCAAATAAATTTGAGTATACCGAAAATTAATAAAATTCAGTAATCTACAAAATAATTAATTTATCGAATCTCACTTATGATTTTTATATAATCAGAGAAATATTGATTAAAAAACGTATTTTTTGTCAAAATTCGTTCGGGGAAACATTTTTCGATCAAGTATTACGAAGAAATTTTCTAAAAAAAGCCGATACTTAATTTTTTTTCAAAATATCTATTACTAGAAAAACATTCCACAAACGCTAAATATTTATTAACAAAAAAAAAATATTTGCCAAATAAATTTGAGTATTACGAAAATTAATAAAATTCTGTAATCTCTAAAATGATTAATTCATCAAATCTCACTTATGATTATTTATATAATCAGAGAAATATTGATTAAAAAACGTATTTTTTGTCAAAATTCGTTCGGGGAAACATTTTTCGATCAAGTATTACGAAGAAATTTTCTAAAAAAAGCCGATACTTAATTTTTTTTCAAAATATCTATTACTAGAATAACTTTCCACAAACGCTAAATATTTTTTAACACAAAAAAATATTTGCCAAATAAATTTGAGTATTACGAAAATTAATAAAATTCTGTAATCTCTAAAATGATTAATTCATCAAATCTCACTTATGATTATTTATATAATCAGAGAAATATTGTTTTAAAAAACCTATTTTTTGACAAAATTTGTTTGGGGAAACATTTTTTAAAGCATGTATTACGAAGAAATTTTCTAAAAAAAAGTCGATCCTTAATTTTTTCAAAATATATATTACTAGAATAACTTTCCACAAACGCTAAATATTTTTTAACACAAAAAAATATTTGCCAAATAAATTTGAGTATTACGAAAATTAATAAAATTCAGTAATCTCTAAAATGATTAATTCATCAAATCTCACTTATGATTATTTATATAATCAGAGAAATATTTTTTTTAATCGTATTTTTTGCAAATATTCGTTTGGGGAAACCTCTTTTAGATCAAGTATTACGAAAAAATTTTGTAAAAAAACGCCGATGCTAAATTTTTTTCAAAATATCTATTACTAGAATAACTTTCCACAAACGCTAAATATTTTTTAACACAAAAAAATATTTACCAAATAAATTTGAGTATTACGAAAATTAATAAAATTCAGTAATCTCTAAAATGATTAATTCATCAAATCTCACTTATGATTATTTATATAATCAGAGAAATATTTTTTTTAATCGTATTTTTTGTAAAAATTCGTTTGGGGAAACCTCTTTTAGATCAAGTATTACGAAGAAATTTTGTAAAAAAACGCCGATGCTAAATTTTTTTCAAAATATCTATTACTAGAATAACTTTCCACAAACGCTAAATATTTTTTAACCAAAAAAAATATTTGCCAAATAAATTTGAGTATACCGAAAATTAATAAAATTCAGTAATCTACAAAATAATTAATTTATCGAATCTCACTTATGATTTTTATATAATCAGAGAAATATTGATTAAAAAACGTATTTTTTGTCAAAATTCGTTCGGGGAAACATTTTTCGATCAAGTATTACGAAGAAATTTTCTAAAAAAAGCCGATACTTAATTTTTTTTCAAAATATCTATTACTAGAAAAACATTCCACAAACGCTAAATATTTATTAACCAAAAAAAATATTTGCCAAATAAATTTGAGTATACCGAAAATTAATAAAATTCATTAATCTCTAAAATGATTAATTCATCAAATCTCACTTATGATTATTTATATAATCAGAGAAATATTGTTTTAAAAAACCTATTTTTTGACAAAATTTGTTTGGGGAAACATTTTTTAAAGCATGTATTACGAAGAAATTTTCTAAAATAAAGTCGATGCTTAATTTTTTCAAAATATATATTACTAGAATAACTTTCCACAAACGCTAAATATTTTTTAACACAAAAAAATATTTGCCAAATAAATATGAGTATTACGAAAATTAATAAAATTCAGTAATCTCTAAAATGATTAATTCATCAAATCTCACTTATGATTATTTATATAATCAGAGAAATATTGTTTTAAAAAACCTATTTTTTGACAAAATTTGTTTGGGGAAACATTTTTTAAAGCATGTATTACGAAGAAATTTTCTAAAAAAAAGTCGATCCTTAATTTTTTCAAAATATATATTACTAGAATAACTTTCCACAAACGCTAAATATTTTTTAACACAAAAAAATATTTGCCAAATAAATTTGAGTATTACGAAAATTAATAAAATTCAGTAATCTCTAAAATGATTAATTCATCAAATCTCACTTATGATTATTTATATAATCAGAGAAATATTTTTTTTAATCGTATTTTTTGCAAATATTCGTTTGGGGAAACCTCTTTTAGATCAAGTATTACGAAAAAATTTTGTAAAAAAACGCCGATGCTAAATTTTTTTCAAAATATCTATTACTAGAATAACTTTCCACAAACGCTAAATATTTTTTAACACAAAAAAATATTTGCCAAATAAATTTGAGTATTACGAAAATTAATAAAATTCAGTAATCTCTAAAATGATTAATTCATCAAATCTCACTTATGATTATTTATATAATCAGAGAAATATTTTTTTTAATCGTATTTTTTGTAAAAATTCGTTTGGGGAAACCTCTTTTAGATCAAGTATTACGAAGAAATTTTGTAAAAAAACGCCGATGCTAAATTTTTTTCAAAATATCTATTACTAGAATAACTTTCCACAAACGCTAAATATTTTTTAACCAAAAAAAAATATTTGCCAAATAAATTTGAGTATACCGAAAATAAATAATATTCAGTAATCTAAAAAATGATTAATTTATCAAATCTCACTTATGGTTATTTATATAATCAGAGAAATATTGTTTTAAAAAAACCTATTTTTTGAAAAAATTTGTTTGGGGAAACATTTTTTAAAGAATGTATTATGAAGAAATTTTCTAAAAAAAAGTCGATGCTTAATTTTTTCAAAATATATATTACTAGAATAACTTTCCACAAACGCTAAATATTTTTTAACAAAAAAATATTTGCCAAATAAATTTGAGTATTACGAAAATTAATAAAATTCAGTAATCTCTAAAATGATTAATTCATCAAATCTCACTTATGATTATTTATATAATCAGAGAAGTATTTTTTTTAATCGTATTTTTTGTAAAAATTCGTTTGGGGAAACCTCTTTTAGATCAAGTATTACAAACAAATTTTGTAAAAAAACGCCGATGCTAAATTTTTTTCAAAATATCTATTAGTAAATAACTTTCCACGAACGCTAAATATTTTTTAACAAAAAAATATTTGCCAAATAAATTTGAGTATTACGAAAATTAATAAAATTCAGTAATCTACAAAATGATTAATTCATCAAATCTCACTTATGATTTTTATATAATCAGAGAAATATTGATTAAAAAACGTATGTTTTGTCAAAATTCGTTCGGGGAAACATTTTTTAGATCATGTACTACGAAGAAATTTTCTAAAAAAATCCGATGCTTAATTTTTTTTCAAAATATCTATTACTAAAATAACTTTCCACAAACGCTAAATATTTTTTAAACAAAAAAAATATTTGCCAAATCAATTTGAGTATACCAAAAATAAATAAAATTCAGTAATCTAAAAAATGATTAATTTATCAAATCTCACTTATGGTTATTTATATAATCAGAGAAATATTTTTTAATCGTATTTTTTGTCAAAATTCGTTTGGGGAAACATCTTTTAGATCAAGTATTACGAAGAAATTTTCTAAAAAATAGCCGATGCATAATTTTTTTTCAAAATATCTATTAGTAAATAACTTTCCACGAACGCTAAATATTTTTTAACAAAAAAAATATTTGCCAAATAAATTTGAGTATACCGAAAATTAATAAAATTCAGTAATCTATAAAATAATTAATATATAAAATCTCACTTACGATTATTTATATAATCAGAGAAATATTGCTTAAAAAACGTATTTTTTGTCAAAATTCGTTTGGGGAAACATTTTTCGATCAAGTATTACGAAGAAATTTTCTAAAAAAAGCCGATACTTAATTTTTTTTCAAAATATCTATTACTAGAAAAACATTCCACAAACGCTAAATATTTTTTAACCAAAAAAAATATTTGCCTAATAAATTTGAGTATACCGAAAATTAATAAAATTCAGTAATCTATAAAATAATTAATTTATCGAATCTCACTTATGATTATTTATATAATCAGAGAAATATTGTTTTAAAAAACCTATTTTTTGACAAAATTTGTTTGGGGAAACATTTTTTAAAGCATGTATTAGGAAGAAATTTTAAAAAAAAATCGATGCTTAATTTTTTTCAAAATATCTAATACTAGAATAACTTTCCACAAACGCTAAATATTTCTTAACCAAAAAAAAATATTTGCCAAATAAATTTGAGTATACCGAATAAATTAATAAAATTCAGTAATCTATAAAATAATTAATTTATCGAATCTCACTTATGATTATTTATATAATCAGAGAAATATTGTTTTAAAAAACCTATTTTTTGACAAAATTTGTTTGGGGAAACATTTTTTAAAGCATGTATTACGAAGTAATTTTCTAAAAAAAAGTCGATGCTTAATTTTTTTCAAAATATATATTACTAGAATAACTTTCCACAAACGCTAAATATTTTTTAACACAAAAAAATATTTGCCAAATAAATTTGAGTAAACCGAAAATAAATAAAATTCAGTAATCAAAAAAATGATTAATTTATCAAATCTCACTTATGGTTATTTATATAATCAGAGAAATATTTTTTAATCGTATTTTTTGTCAAAATTCGTTTGGGGAAACCTCTTTTAGATCAAGTATTACGAAGAAATTTTCTAAAAAATAGCCGATGCATAATTTTTTTTCAAAATATCTATTAGTAAATAACTTTCCACGAACGCTAAATATTTTTTAACAAAAAAAATATTTGCCAAATAAATTTGAGTATACCGAAAATTAATAAAACTCAGTAATCTATAAAATAATTAATATATAAAATCTCACTTACGATTATTTATATAATCAGAGAAATATTTTTTAATCGTATTTTTTGTCAAAATTCGTTTGGGGAAACATTTTTCGATCAAGTATTACGAAGAAATTTTCTAAAAAAAGCCGATACTTAATTTTTTTTCAAAATATCTATTACTAGAAAAACATTCCACAAACGCTAAATATTTTTTAACCAAAAAAAATATTTGCCAAATAAATTTGAGTATACCGAAAATTAATAAAATTCAGTAATCTATAAAATAATTAATTTATCGAATCTCACTTATGATTATTTATATAATCAGAGAAATATTGTTTTAAAAAACCTATTTTTTGACAAAATTTGTTTGGGGAAACATTTTTTAAAGCATGTATTAGGAAGAAATTTTTAAAAAAAAGTCGATGCTTAATTTTTTTCAAAATATCTAATACTAGAATAACTTTCCACAAACGCTAAATATTTCTTAACCAAAAAAAAATATTTGCCAAATAAATTTGAGTATACCGAATAAATTAATAAAATTCAGTAATCTATAAAATAATTAATTTATCGAATCTCACTTATGATTATTTATATAATCAGAGAAATATTGTTTTAAAAAACCTATTTTTTGACAAAATTTGTTTGGGGAAACATTTTTTAAAGCATGTATTACGAAGAAATTTTCTAAAAAAAAGTCGATGCTTTATTTTTTTCAAAATATATATTACTAGAATAACTTTCCACAAACGCTAAATATTTTTTAACACAAAAAAATATTTGCCAAATAAATTTGAGTAAATCGAAAATAAATAAAATTCAGTAATCTAAAAAATGATTAATTTATCAAATCTCACTTATGGTTATTTATATAGTCAGAGAAATATTTTTTAATCGTATTTTTTGTCAAAATTCGTTTGGGGAAACCTCTTTTAGATCAAGTATTACGAAGAAATTTTCTAAAAAATAGCCGATGCATAATTTTTATTCAAAATATCTATTAGTAAATAACTTTCCACGAACGTTAAATATTTTTTAACAAAAAAAATATTTGCCAAATAAATTTGAGTATACCGAAAATTAATAAAATTCAGTTATCTATAAAATAATTAATTTATCAAAACTCATGATTATTTATATAATCAGAGAAATATTGCTTAAAAAACTTATTTTTTGTCAAAATTCGTTTGGGGAAACATTTTTCGATCAAGTATTACGAAGAAATTTTCTAAAAAAAGCCGATACTTAATTTTTTTACAAAATATCTATTACTAGAAAAACATTCCACAAACGCTAAATATTTTTTAACAAAAATAATATTTGCCAAATAAATTTGAGTATACCGAAAATTAATAAAATTCAGTAATCTATAAAATAATTAATTTATCGAATCTCACTTATGATTTTTATATAATCAGAGAAATATTGATTAAAAAACGTATTTTTTGTCAAAATTCGTTCGGGGAAACATATTTTAGATCATGTACTACGAAGAAATTTTCTAAAAAAATCCGATGCTTAATTTTTTTTCAAAATATCTATTACTAAAATAACTTTCCACAAACGCTAAATATTTTTTAAACAAAAAAAATATTTGCCAAATAAATTTGAGTATAACGAAAATAAATAAAATTCGGTAATCTAAAAAATGATTAATTTATCAAATCTCATTTATGGTTATTTATATAATCAGAGAAATATTTTTTAATCGTATTTTTTGTCAAAATTCGTTTGGGGAAACATCTTTTAGATCAAGTATTACGAAGATATTTTCTAAAAAATAGCCGATGCATAATTTTTTTTCAAAATATCTATTAGTAAATAACTTTCCACGAACGCTAAATATTTTTTAACCAAAAAAAATATTTGCCAAATAAATTTGAGTATACCGAAAATTAATAAAATTCAGTAATCTATAAAATAATTAATTTATCAAAACTCACTTATGATTATTTATATAATCAGAGAAATATTGTTTTAAAAAACCTATTTTTTGACAAAATTTGTTTGGGGAAACATTTTTTAAAGCATGTATTACGAAGAAATTTTTTAAAAAAAGTCGATGCTTAATTTTTTTCAAAATATCTAATACTAGAATAACTTTCCACAAACGCTAAATATATTTTAACCAAAAAAAAATATTTGCCAAATAAATTTGAGTATACCGAAAATTAATAAAATTCAGTAATCTATAAAATAATTAATTTATCGAATCTCACTTATGATTATTTATATAATCAGAGAAATATTGTTTTAAAAACCTATATTTTGACAAAATTTGTTTGGGGAAACATTTTTTAAAGCATGTATTACGAAGAAATTTTCTAAAAAATAGCCGATGCATAATTTTTTTTCAAAATATCTATTAGTAAATAACTTTCCACGAACGCTAAATATTTTTTAACAAAAAAAATATTTGCCAAATTAATTTGAGTATACCGAAAATTAATAAAATTCAGTTATCTATAAAATAATTAATTTATGAAAACTCATGATTATTTATATAATCAGAGAAATATTGCTTAAAAAACGTATTTTTTGTCAAAATTCGTTCGGGGAAACATTTTTTAGATCATGTACTACGAAGAAATTTTCTAAAAAAATCCGATGCTTAATTTTTTTTCAAAATATCTATTACTAAAATATTTTTCCACAAACGCTAAATATTTTTTAAACAAAAAAAATATTTGCAAAATAAATTTGAGTATACCGAAAATAAATAAAATTCAGTAATCTAAAAAATGATTAATTTATTAAATCTCACTTATGGTTATTTATACAATCAGAGAAATATTTTTTAAACGTATTTTTTGTCAAAATTCGTTTGGGGAAACATCTTATAGATCAAGTATTACGAAGAAATTTTCTAAAAAATAGCCGATGCATAATTTTTTTTCAAAATATCTATTAGTAAATAACTTTCCACGAACGCTAAATATTTTTTAACAAAAAAAATATTTGCCAAATAAATTTGAGTATACCGAAAATTAATAAAATTCAGTAATCTATAAAATAATTAATATATAAAATCTCACTTACGATTATTTATATAATCAGAGAAATATTGCTTAAAAAACGTATTTTTTGTCAAAATTCGTTTAGGGAAACATTTTTCGATCAAGTATTACGAAGAAATTTTCTAAAAAAGCCGATACTTAATTTTTTTTCAAAATATCTATTACTAGAAAAACATTCCACAAACGCTAAATATTTTTTAACCAAAAAAAATATTTGCCAAATAAATTTGAGTATACCGAAAATTAATAAAATTCAGTAATCTATAAAATAATTAATTTATCAAAACTCACTTATGATTATTTATATAATCAGAGAAATATTGTTTTAAAAAACCTATTTTTTGACAAAATTTGTTTGGGGAAAGATTTTTTAAAGCATGTATTACGAAGAAATTTTCTAAAAAAAAGTCGATGCTTAATTTTTTTCAAAATATCTAATACTAGAATAACTTTCCACAAACGCTAAATATTTTTTAACCAAAAAAAAATATTTGCCAAATAAATTTGAGTATACCGAAAATTAATAAAATTCAGTAATCTATAAAATAATTAATTTATCGAATCTCACTTATGATTATTTATATAATCAGAGAAATATTGTTTTAAAAAACCTATTTTTTGACAAAATTTGTTTGGGGAAACATTTTTTAAAGCATGTATTACGAAGAAATTTTCTAAAAAAAAGTCGATGCTTAATTTTTTTCAAAATATATATTACTAAAATAACTTTCCACAAACGCTAAATATTTTTTAACCAAAAAAAAATATTTGCCAAATAAATTTGAGTATACCGAAAATTAATAAAATTCAGTAATCTATAAAATAATTAATTTATCGAATCTCACTTATGATTATTTATATAATCAGAGAAATATTGTTTTAAAAAACCTATTTTTTGACAAAATTTGTTTGGGGAAACATTTTTTAAAGCATGTATTACGAAGAAATTTTCTAAAAAAAAGTCGATGCTTAATTTTTTTCAAAATATATATTACTAGAATCACTTTCCACAAACGCTAAATATTTTTTAACACAAAAAAATATTTGCCAAATAAATTTGAGTATACCGAAAATTAATAAAATTCAGTAATCTAAAAAATCATTAATTTATTAAATCTCACTTATGGTTATTTATATAATCAGAGAAATATTTTTTAATCGTATTTTTTGTCAAAATTCGTTTGGGGAAACATCTTATAGATCAAGTATTACGAAGAAATTTTCTAAAAAATGGCCGATGCATAATTTTTTTTCAAAATATCTATTAGTAAATAACTTTCCACGAACGCTAAATATTTTTTAACAAAAAAAATATTTGCCAAATAAATTTGAGTATACCGAAAATTAATAAAATTCAGTAATCTATAAAATAATTAATATATAAAATCTCACTTACGATTATTTATATAATCAGAGAAATATTGTTTTAAAAAACTTATTTTTTGACAAAATTTGTTTGGGGAAACATTTTTTAAAGCATGTATTACGAAGAAATTTTCTAAAAAAAAGTCGATGCTTAATTTTTTTCAAAATATCTAATACTAAAATAACTTTCCACAAACGCTAAAAATTTTTAACCAAAAAAAAATATTTGCCAAATAAATTTGAGTATACCGAAAATAAATAAAATTCAGTAATCTAAAAAATGATTAATTTATCAAATCTCACTTATGGTTATTTATATAATCAGAGAAATATTTTTTAATCGTATTTTTTGTCAAAATTCGTTTGGGGAAACATCTTTTAGATCAAGTATTTCGAAGAAGTTTTCTAAAAAATAGCCGATGCATAATTTTTTTTCAAAATATCTATTAGTAAATAACTTTCCACGAACGCTAAATATTTTTTAACAAAAAAAATATTTGCCAAATAAATTTGAGTATACCGAAAAGTAATAAAATTCAGTAATCTATAAAATAATTAATTTATCAAAACTCATGATTATTTATATAATCAGAGAAATATTGCTTAAAAAACGTATTTTTTGTCAAAATTCGTTTGGGAAAACATTTTTTAGATCATGTACTACGAAGAAATTTTCTAAAAAAATCCGATGCTTAATTTTTTTTCAAAATATCTATTCCTAAATTAACTTTCCACAAACGCTAAATATTTTTTAAACAAAAAAAATATTTGCCAAATAAATTTGAGTATACCGAAAATAAATAAAATTCAGTAATCTAAAAAATGATTAATTTATCAAATCTTATTTATGGTTATTAATATAATCAGAGAAATATTGCTTAAAAAACGTATTTTTTGTCAAAATTCGTTTGGGGAAACATATTTCGATCAAGTATTACGAAGAAATTTTCTAAAAAAAGCCGATACTTAATTTTTTTTTAAAATATCTATTACTAGAAAAACATTCCACAAACGCTAAATATTTTTTAACAAAAAAAATATTTGCCAAATAAATTTGAGTATACCGAAAATTAATAAAATTCAGTAATCTATAAAATAATTAATTTATCAAAACTCACTTATGATTATTTATATAATCAGAGAAATATTGTTTTAAAAAACCTATTTTTTGACAAAATTTGTTTGGGGAAACATTTTTTAAAGCATGTATTACGAAGAAATTTAAAAAAAAAAGTCGATGCTTAATTTCTTTCAAAATATCTATTAGTAAATAACTTTCCACGAACGCTAAATATTTTTTAACCAAAAAAAAATATTTGCCAATTAAATTTGAGTTTACCGAAAATTAATAAAATTCAGTAATCTATAAAATAATTAATTTATCGAATCTCACTTATGATTATTTATATAATCAGAGAAATATTGTTTTAAAAAACCTATTTTTTGACAAAATTTGTTTGGGGAAACATTTTTTAAAGCATGTATTACGAAGAAATTTTCTAAAAAATAGCCGATGCATAATTTTTTTTCAAAATATCTATTAGTAAATAACTTTCCACAAACTCTAAAAATTTTTAACCAAAAAAAAATATTTGCCAAATAAATTTGAGTATACCGAAAATAAATAAAATTCAGTAATCTAAAAAATGATTAATTTATCAAATCTCACTTATGGTTATTTATATAATCAGAGAAATATTTTTTAATCGTATTTTTTGTCAAAATTCGTTTGGGGAAACATCTTTTAGATCAAGTATTACGAAGAAGTTTTCTAAAAAATAGCCGATGCATAATTTTTTTTCAAAATATCTATTAGTAAATAACTTTCCACGAACGCTAAATATTTTTTAACAAAAAAAATATTTGCCAAATAAATTTGAGTATACCGAAAAGTAATAAAATTCAGTAATCTATAAAATAATTAATTTATGAAAACTCATGATTATTTATATAATCAGAGAAATATTGCTTAAAAAACGTATTTTTTGTCAAAATTCGTTCGGGGAAACATTTTTTAGATCATGTACTACGAAGAAATTTTCTAAAAAAATCCGATGCTTAATTTTTTTTCAAAATATCTATTACTAAAATATTTTTCCACAAACGCTAAATATTTTTTAAACAAAAAAAATATTTGCAAAATAAATTTGAGTATACCGAAAATAAATAAAATTCAGTAATCTAAAAAATGATTAATTTATTAAATCTCACTTATGGTTATTTATACAATCAGAGAAATATTTTTTAAACGTATTTTTTGTCAAAATTCGTTTGGGGAAACATCTTATAGATCAAGTATTACGAAGAAATTTTCTAAAAAATAGCCGATGCATAATTTTTTTTCAAAATATCTATTAGTAAATAACTTTCCACGAACGCTAAATATTTTTTAACAAAAAAAATATTTGCCAAATAAATTTGAGTATACCGAAAATTAATAAAATTCAGTAATCTATAAAATAATTAATATATAAAATCTCACTTACGATTATTTATATAATCAGAGAAATATTGCTTAAAAAACGTATTTTTTGTCAAAATTCGTTTAGGGAAACATTTTTCGATCAAGTATTACGAAGAAATTTTCTAAAAAAGCCGATACTTAATTTTTTTTCAAAATATCTATTACTAGAAAAACATTCCACAAACGCTAAATATTTTTTAACCAAAAAAAATATTTGCCAAATAAATTTGAGTATACCGAAAATTAATAAAATTCAGTAATCTATAAAATAATTAATTTATCAAAACTCACTTATGATTATTTATATAATCAGAGAAATATTGTTTTAAAAAACCTATTTTTTGACAAAATTTGTTTGGGGAAAGATTTTTTAAAGCATGTATTACGAAGAAATTTTCTAAAAAAAAGTCGATGCTTAATTTTTTTCAAAGTATCTATTACTAGAATAACTTTCCACAAACGCTAAATATTTTTTAACCAAAAAAAAATATTTGCCAAATAAATTTGAGTATACCGAAAATTAATAAAATTCAGTAATCTATAAAATAATTAATTTATCGAATCTCACTTATGATTATTTATATAATCAGAGAAATATTGTTTTAAAAAACCTATTTTTTGACAAAATTTGTTTGGGGAAACATTTTTTAAAGCATGTATTACGAAGAAATTTTCTAAAAAAAAGTCGATGCTTAATTTTTTTCAAAATATATATTACTAAAATAACTTTCCACAAACGCTAAATATTTTTTAACCAAAAAAAATATTTGCCAAATAAATTTGAGTATACCGAAAATTAATAAAATTCAGTAATCTATAAAATAATTAATTTATCGAATCTCACTTATGATTATTTATATAATCAGAGAAATATTGTTTTAAAAAACCTATTTTTTGACAAAATTTGTTTGGGGAAACATTTTTTAAAGCATGTATTACGAAGAAATTTTCTAAAAAAAAGTCGATGCTTAATTTTTTTCAAAATATATATTACTAGAATCACTTTCCACAAACGCTAAATATTTTTTAACACAAAAAAATATTTGCCAAATAAATTTGAGTATACCGAAAATTAATAAAATTCAGTAATCTAAAAAATCATTAATTTATTAAATCTCACTTATGGTTATTTATATAATCAGAGAAATATTTTTTAATCGTATTTTTTGTCAAAATTCGTTTGGGGAAACATCTTATAGATCAAGTATTACGAAGAAATTTTCTAAAAAATGGCCGATGCATAATTTTTTTTCAAAATATCTATTAGTAAATAACTTTCCACGAACGCTAAATATTTTTTAACAAAAAAAATATTTGCCAAATATATTTGAGTATACCGAAAATTAATAAAATTCAGTAATCTATAAAATAATTAATATATAAAATCTCACTTACGATTATTTATATAATCAGAGAAATATTGTTTTAAAAAACTTATTTTTTGACAAAATTTGTTTGGGGAAACATTTTTTAAAGCATGTATTACGAAGAAATTTTCTAAAAAAAAGTCGATGCTTAATTTTTTTCAAAATATCTAATACTAAAATAACTTTCCACAAACGCTAAAAATTTTTAACCAAAAAAAAATATTTGCCAAATAAATTTGAGTATACCGAAAATAAATAAAATTCAGTAATCTAAAAAATGATTAATTTATCAAATCTCACTTATGGTTATTTATATAATCAGAGAAATATTTTTTAATCGTATTTTTTGTCAAAATTCGTTTGGGGAAACATCTTTTAGATCAAGTATTTCGAAGAAGTTTTCTAAAAAATAGCCGATGCATAATTTTTTTTCAAAATATCTATTAGTAAATAACTTTCCACGAACGCTAAATATTTTTTAACAAAAAAAATATTTGCCAAATAAATTTGAGTATACCGAAAAGTAACAAAATTCAGTAATCTATAAAATAATTAATTTATCAAAACTCATGATTATTTATATAATCAGAGAAATATTGCTTAAAAAACGTATTTTTTGTCAAAATTCGTTTGGGAAAACATTTTTTAGATCATGTACTACGAAGAAATTTTCTAAAAAAATCCGATGCTTAATTTTTTTTCAAAATATCTATTCCTAAATTAACTTTCCACAAACGCTAAATATTTTTTAAACAAAAAAAATATTTGCCTAATAAATTTGAGTATACCGAAAATAAATAAAATTCAGTAATCTAAAAAATGATTAATTTATCAAATCTCACTTATGGTTATTTATATAATAAGAGACATATTTTTTAATCGTATTTTTTGTCAAAATTCGTTTGGGGAAACTTCTTTTAGATCAAGTATTACGAAGAAGTTTTCTAAAAAATAGCCGATGCATAATTTTTTTTCAAAATATCTATTAGTAAATAACTTTCCACGAACGCTAAATATTTTTTAACAAAAAAAATATTTGCCAAATAAATTTGAGTATGCCGAAAATTAATAAAATTCAGTAATCTATAAAATAATTAATATATAAAATCTCACTTACGATTATTTATATAATCAGAGAAATATTGTTTTAAAAAACTTATTTTTTGACAAAATTTGTTTGGGGAAACATTTTTTAAAGCATGTATTACGAAGAAATTTTCTAAAAAAAAGTCGATGCTTAATTTTTTTCAAAATATCTAATACTAAAATAACTTTCCACAAACGCTAAATATTTTTTAACCAAAAAAAAATATTTGCCAAATAAATTTGAGTATACCGAAAATAAATAAAATTCAGTAATCTAAAAAATGATTAATTTATCAAATCTTATTTATGGTTATTAATATAATCAGAGAAATATTGCTTAAAAAACGTATTTTTTGTCAAAATTCGTTTGGGGAAACATTTTTCGATCAAGTATTACGAAGAAATTTTCTAAAAAAAGCCGATACTTAATTTTTTTTTAAAATATCTATTACTAGAAAAACATTCCACAAACGCTAAATATTTTTTAACAAAAAAAATATTTGCCAAATAAATTTGAGTATACCGAAAATTAATAAAATTCAGTAATCTATAAAATAATTAATTTATCAAAACTCACTTATGATTATTTATATAATCAGAGAAATATTGTTTTAAAAAACCTATTTTTTGACAAAATTTGTTTGGGGAAACATTTTTTAAAGCATGTATTACGAAGAAATTTAAAAAAAAAAGTCGATGCTTAATTTCTTTCAAAATATCTATTAGTAAATAACTTTCCACGAACGCTAAATATTTTTTAACCAAAAAAAAATATTTGCCAATTAAATTTGAGTATACCGAAAATTAATAAAATTCAGTAATCTATAAAATAATTAATTTATCGAATCTCACTTATGATTATTTATATAATCAGAGAAATATTGTTTTAAAAAACCTATTTTTTGACAAAATTTGTTTGGGGAAACATTTTTTAAAGCATGTATTACGAAGAAATTTTCTAAAAAATAGCCGATGCATAATTTTTTTTCAAAATATCTATTAGTAAATAACTTTCCACAAACGCTAAAAATTTTTAACCAAAAAAAAATATTTGCCAAATAAATTTGAGTATACCGAAAATAAATAAAATTCAGTAATCTAAAAAATGATTAATTTATCAAATCTCACTTATGGTTATTTATATAATCAGAGAAATATTTTTTAATCGTATTTTTTGTCAAAATTCGTTTGGGGAAACATCTTTTAGATCAAGTATTACGAAGAAGTTTTCTAAAAAATAGCCGATGCATAATTTTTTTTCAAAATATCTATTAGTAAATAACTTTCCACGAACGCTAAATATTTTTTAACAAAAAAAATATTTGCCAAATAAATTTGAGTATACCGAAAAGTAATAAAATTCAGTAATCTATAAAATAATTAATTTATCAAAACTCATGATTATTTATATAATCAGAGAAATATTGCTTAAAAAACGTATTTTTTGTCAAAATTCGTTTGGGAAAACATTTTTTAGATCATGTACTACGAAGAAATTTTCTAAAAAAATCCGATGCTTAATTTTTTTTCAAAATATCTATTCCTAAATTAACTTTCCACAAACGCTAAATATTTTTTAAACAAAAAAAATATTTGCCTAATAAATTTGAGTATACCGAAAATAAATAAAATTCAGTAATCTAAAAAATGATAAATTTATCAAATCTCACTTATGGTTATTTATATAATAAGAGATATTTTTTAATCGTATTTTTTGTCAAAATTCGTTTGGGGAAACTTCTTTTAGATCAAGTATTACGAAGAAGTTTTCTAAAAAATAGCCGATGCATAATTTTTTTTCAAAATATCTATTAGTAAATAACTTTCCACGAACGCTAAATATTTTTTAACAAAAAAAATATTTGCCAAATAAATTTGAGTATGCCGAAAATTAATAAAATTCAGTAATCTATAAAATAATTAATATATAAAATCTCACTTACGATTATTTATATAATCAGAGAAATATTGTTTTAAAAAACTTATTTTTTGACAAAATTTGTTTGGGGAAACATTTTTTAAAGCATGTATTACGAAGAAATTTTCTAAAAAAAAGTCGATGCTTAATTTTTTTCAAAATATCTAATACTAAAATAACTTTCCACAAACGCTAAATATTTTTTAAACCAAAAAAAAATATTTGCCAAATAAATTTGAGTATACCGAAAATAAATAAAATTCAGTAATCTAAAAAATGATTAATTTATCAAATCTTATTTATGGTTATTAATATAATCAGAGAAATATTGCTTAAAAAACGTATTTTTTGTCAAAATTCGTTTGGGGAAACATTTTTCGATCAAGTATTACGAAGAAATTTTCTAAAAAAAGCCGATACTTAATTTTTTTTAAAAATATCTATTACTAGAAAAACATTCCACAAACGCTAAATATTTTTTAACCAAAAAAAATATTTGCCAAATAAATTTGAGTATACCGAAAATTAATAAAATTCAGTAATCTATAAAATAATTAATTTATCAAAACTCACTTATGATTATTTATATAATCAGAAAAATATTGTTTTAAAAAACCTATTTTTTGACAAAATTTGTTTGGGGAAACATTTTTTAAAGCATGTATTACGAAGAAATTTAAAAAAAAAAGTCGATGCTTAATTTTTTTCAAAATATCTAATACTAAAATAACTTTCCACAAACGCTAAATATTTTTTAACCAAAAAAAAATATTTGCCAAATAAATTTGAGTATGCCGAAAATTAATAAAATTCAGTAATCTATAAAATAATTAATTTATCGAATCTCACTTATGATTATTTATATAATCAGAGAAATATTGTTTTAAAAAACCTATTTTTTGACAAAATTTGTTTGGGGAAACATTTTTTAAAGCATGTATTACGAAGAAATTTTCTAAAAAATAGCCGATGCATAATTTTTTTTCAAAATATCTATTAGTAAATAACTTTCCACGAACGCTAAATATTTTTTAACAAAAAAAATATTTGCCAAATTAATTTGAGTATACCGAAAATTAATAAAATTCAGTTATCTATAAAATAATTAATTTATGAAAACTCATGATTATTTATATAATCAGAGAAATATTGCTTAAAAAACGTATTTTTTGTCAAAATTCGTTCGGGGAAACATTTTTTAGATCATGTACTACGAAGAAATTTTCTAAAAAAATCCGATGCTTAATTTTTTTTCAAAATATCTATTACTAAAATAACTTTCCACAAACGCTAAATATTTTTTAAACAAAAAAAATATTTGCCAAATAAATTTGAGTATACCGAAAATAAATAAAATTCAGTAATCTAAAAAATGATTAATTTATTAAATCTCACTTATGGTTATTTATATAATCAGAGAAATATTTTTTAAACGTATTTTTTGTCAAAATTCGTTTGGGGAAACATCTTATAGATCAAGTATTACGAAGAAATTTTCTAAAAAATAGCCGATGCATAATTTTTTTTCAAAATATCTATTACTAGAAATACATTCCACAAACGCTAAATATTTTTTAACCAAAAAAAATATTTGCCATTTAAATTTGAGTGTGCCGAAAATTAATAAAATTCAGTAATCTATAAAATAATTAATATATAAAATCTCACTTACGATTATTTATATAATCAGAGAAATATTGCTTAAAAAACGTATTTTTTGTCAAAATTCGTTCGGGGAAACATTTTTTAGATCATGTACTACGAAGAAATTTTCTAAAAAAATCCGATGCTTAATTTTTTTTCAAAATATCTATTACTAAAATAACTTTCCACAAACGCTAAATATTTTTTAAACAAAAAAAATATTTGCCAAATAAATTTGAGTATACCGAAAATAAATAAAATTCAGTAATCTAAAAAATGATTAATTTATTAAATCTCACTTATGGTTATTTATATAATCAGAGAAATATTTTTTAAACGTATTTTTTGTCAAAATTCGTTTGGGGAAACATCTTATAGATCAAGTATTACGAAGAAATTTTCTAAAAAATAGCCGATGCATAATTTTTTTTCAAAATATCTATTACTAGAAAAACATTCCACAAACGCTAAATATTTTTTAACCAAAAAAAATATTTGCCATTTAAATTTGAGTGTGCCGAAAATTAATAAAATTCAGTAATCTATAAAATAATTAATATATAAAATCTCACTTACGATTATTTATATAATCAGAGAAATATTGCTTAAAAAACGTATTTTTTGTCAAAATTCGTTTGGGGAAACATTTTTCGATCAAGTATTACGAAGAAATTTTCTAAAAAAAGCCGATACTTAATTTTTTTTCAAAATATCTATTACTAGAAAAACATTCTACAAACGCTAAATATTTTTTAACCAAAAAAAAATATTTGCCAAATAAATTTGAGTATACCGAAAATTAATAAAATTCAGTAATCTACAAAATAATTAATTTATCGAATCTCACTTATGATTATTTATATAATCAGAGAAATATTGTTTTAAAAAACCTATTTTTTGACAAAATTTGTTTGGGGAAACATTTTTTAAAGCATGTATTACGAAGAAATTTTCTAAAAAAAAGTCGATGCTTAATTTTTTTCAAAATATATATTACTAGAATAACTTTCCACAAACGCTAAATATTTTTTAACACAAAAAAATATTTGCCAAATAAATTTGAGTATACCGAAAATTAATAAAATTCAGTAATCTAAAAAATCATTAATTTATTAAATCTCACTTATGGTTATTTATATAATCAGAGAAATATTTTTTAATCGTATTTTTTGTCAAAATTCGTTTGGGGAAACATCTTATATATCAAGTATTACGAAGAAATTTTCTAAAAAATGGCCGATGCATAATTTTTTTTCAAAATATCTCTTAGTAAATAACTTTCCACGAACGCTAAATATTTTTTAACAAAAAAAATATTTGCCAAATAAATTTGAGTATGCCGAAAATTAATAAAATTCAGTAATCTATAAAATAATTAATATATAAAATCTCACTTACGATTATTTATATAATCAGAGAAATATTGTTTTAAAAAACTTATTTTTTGACAAAATTTGTTTGGGGAAACATTTTTTAAAGCATGTATTACGAAGGAATTTTCTAAAAAAAAGTCGATGCTTAATTTTTTTCAAAATATCTAATACTAGAATAACTTTCCACAAACGCTAAATATTTTTTAACCAAAAAAAAATATTTGCCAAATAAATTTGAGTATACCGAAAATTAATAAAATTCAGTAATCTATAAAATAATTAATTTATCGAATCTCACTTATGATTATTTATATAATCAGAGAAATATTGTTTTAAAAAAAATATTTTTTGACAAAATTTGTTTGGGGAAACATTTTTTAAAGCATGTATTACGAAGAAATTTTCTAAAAAAAAGTCGATGCTTAATTTTTTCAAAATATATATTACTAGAATAACTTTCCACAAACGCTAAATATTTTTTAACACAAAAAAATATTTGCCAAATAAATTTGAGTATACCGAAAATAAATAAAATTCAGTAATCTAAAAAATGATTAATTTATCAAATCTCACTTATGGTTATTTATATAATCAGAGAAATATTTTTTAATCGTGTTTTTTGTCAAAATTCGTTTGGGGAAACATCTTTTAGATCAAGTATTACGAAGAAATTTTCTAAAAAATAGCCGATGCATAATTTTTTTTCAAAATATCTATTAGTAAATAACTTTCCACGAACGCTAAATATTTTTTAACAAAAAAAATATTTGCCAAATAAATTTGAGTATGCCGAAAATTAATAAAATTTAGTAATCTATAAAATAATTAATATATAAAATCTCACTTACGATTATTTATATAATCAGAGAAATATTGCTTAAAAAACGTATTTTTTGTCAAAATTCGTTTGGGGAAACATTTTTCGATCAAGTATTACGAAGAAAATTTTCTAAAAAAAGCCGATACTTAATTTTTTTACAAAATATCTATTACTAGAAAAACATTCCACAAACGCTAAATATTTTTTAACCAAAAAAAATATTTGCCAAATAAATTTGAGTATACCGAATATTAATAAAATTCAGTAATCTATAAAATAATTAATTTATCGAATCTCACTTATGATTTTTATATAATCAGAGAAATATTGATTAAAAAACGTATTTTTTGTCAAAATTCTTTCGGGGAAACATTTTTTAGATCATGTACTACGAAGAAATTTTCTAAAAAAATCCGATGCTTAATTTTTTTTCAAAATATCTATTACTAAAATAACTTTCCACAAACGCTAAATATTTTTTAAACAAAAAAAATATTTGCCAAATAAATTTGAGTATACCGAAAATAAATAAAATTCGGTAATCTAAAAAATGATTAATTTATGAAATCTCATTTATGGTTATTTATATAATCAGAGAAATATTTTTTAATCGTATTTTTTGTCAAAATTCGTTTGTGGAAACATCTTTTAGATCAAGTATTACGAAGAAATTTTCTAAAAAATAGCCGATGCATAATTTTTTTTCAAAATATCTATTAGTAAATAACTTTCCACGAACGCTAAATATTTTTTAACAAAAAAAATATTTGCCAAATAAATTTGAGTATGCCGAAAATTAATAAAATTCAGTAATCTATAAAATAATTAATATATAAAATCTCACTTACGATTATTTATATAATCAGAGAAATATTGTTTTAAAAAACTTATTTTTTGACAAAATTTGTTTGGGGAAACATTTTTTAAAGCATGTATTACGAAGGAATTTTCTAAAAAAAAGTCGATGCTTAATTTTTTTCAAAATATCTAATACTAGAATAACTTTCCACAAACGCTAAATATTTTTTAACCAAAAAAAAATATTTGCCAAATAAATTTGAGTATACCGAAAATTAATAAAATTCAGTAATCTATAAAATAATTAATTTATCGAATCTCACTTATGATTATTTATATAATCAGAGAAATATTGTTTTAAAAAAAATATTTTTTGACAAAATTTGTTTGGGGAAACATTTTTTAAAGCATGTATTACGAAGAAATTTTCTAAAAAAAAGTCGATGCTTAATTTTTTCAAAATATATATTACTAGAATAACTTTCCACAAACGCTAAATATTTTTTATCACAAAAAAATATTTGCCAAATAAATTTGAGTATACCGAAAATAAATAAAATTCAGTAATCTAAAAAATGATTAATTTATCAAATCTCACTTATGGTTATTTATATAATCAGAGAAATATTTTTTAATCGTGTTTTTTGTCAAAATTCGTTTGGGGAAACATCTTTTAGATCAAGTATTACGAAGAAATTTTCTAAAAAATAGCCGATGCATAATTTTTTTTCAAAATATCTATTAGTAAATAACTTTCCACGAACGCTAAATATTTTTTAACAAAAAAAATATTTGCCAAATAAATTTGAGTATGCCGAAAATTAATAAAATTTAGTAATCTATAAAATAATTAATATATAAAATCTCACTTACGATTATTTATATAATCAGAGAAATATTGCTTAAAAAACGTATTTTTTGTCAAAATTCGTTTGGGGAAACATTTTTCGATCAAGTATTACGAAGAAAATTTTCTAAAAAAAGCCGATACTTAATTTTTTTACAAAATATCTATTACTAGAAAAACATTCCACAAACGCTAAATATTTTTTAACCAAAAAAAATATTTGCCAAATAAATTTGAGTATACCGAATATTAATAAAATTCAGTAATCTATAAAATAATTAATTTATCGAATCTCACTTATGATTTTTATATAATCAGAGAAATATTGATTAAAAAACGTATTTTTTGTCAAAATTCTTTCGGGGAAACATTTTTTAGATCATGTACTACGAAGAAATTTTCTAAAAAAATCCGATGCTTAATTTTTTTTCAAAATATCTATTACTAAAATAACTTTCCACAAACGCTAAATATTTTTTAAACAAAAAAAATATTTGCCAAATAAATTTGAGTATACCGAAAATAAATAAAATTCGGTAATCTAAAAAATGATTAATTTATGAAATCTCATTTATGGTTATTTATATAATCAGAGAAATATTTTTTAATCGTATTTTTTGTCAAAATTCGTTTGTGGAAACATCTTTTAGATCAAGTATTACGAAGAAATTTTCTAAAAAATAGCCGATGCATAATTTTTTTTCAAAATATCTATTAGTAAATAACTTTCCACGAACGCTAAATATTTTTTAACAAAAAAAATATTTGCCAAATAAATTTGAGTATGCCGAAAATTAATAAAATTCAGTAATCTATAAAATAATTAATATATAAAATCTCACTTACGATTATTTATATAATCAGAGAAATATTGTTTTAAAAAACTTATTTTTTGACAAAATTTGTTTGGGGAAACATTTTTTAAAGCATGTATTACGAAGGAATTTTCTAAAAAAAAGTCGATGCTTAATTTTTTTCAAAATATCTAATACTAAAATAACTTTCCACAAACGCTAAATATTTTTTAACCAAAAAAAAATATTTGCCAAATAAATTTGAGTATACCGAAAATAAATAAAATTCAGTAATCTAAAAAATGATTAATTTATCAAATCTCACTTATGGTTATTTATATAATCAGAGAAATATTTTTTAATCGTATTTTTTGTCAAAATTCGTTTGGGGAAACATCTTTTAGATCAAGTATTACGAAGAAGTTTTCTAAAAAATAGCCGATGCATAATTTTTTTTCAAAATATCTATTAGTAAATAACTTTCCACGAACGCTAAATATTTTTTAACAAAAAAAATATTTGCCAAATAAATTTGAGTATACCGAAAAGTAATAAAATTCAGTAATCTATAAAATAATTAATTTATCAAAACTCATGATTATTTATATAATCAGAGAAATATTGCTTAAAAAACGTATTTTTTGTCAAAATTCGTTTGGGAAAACATTTTTTAGATCATGTACTACGAAGAAATTTTCTAAAAAAATCCGATGCTTAATTTTTTTTCAAAATATCTATTCCTAAATTAACTTTCCACAAACGCTAAATATTTTTTAAACAAAAAAAATATTTGCCTAATAAATTTGAGTATACCGAAAATAAATAAAATTCAGTAATCTAAAAAATGATTAATTTATCAAATCTCACTTATGGTTATTTATATAATAAGAGACATATTTTTTAATCGTATTTTTTGTCAAAATTCGTTTGGGGAAACCTCTTTTAGATCAAGTATTACGAAGAAGTTTTCTAAAAAATAGCCGATGCATAATTTTTTTTCAAAATATCTATTAGTAAATAACTTTCCACGAACGCTAAATATTTTTTAACAAAAAAAATATTTGCCAAATAAATTTGAGTATGCCGAAAATTAATAAAATTCAGTAATCTATAAAATAATTAATATATAAAATCTCACTTACGATTATTTATATAATCAGAGAAATATTGTTTTAAAAATCTTATTTTTTGACAAAATTTGTTTGGGGAAACATTTTTTAGATCATGTATTACGAAGAAATTTTCTAAAAAAAAGTCGATGCTTAATTTTTTTCAAAATATCTAATACTAAAATAACTTTCCACAAACGCTAAATATTTTTTAACCAAAAAAAAATATTTGCCAAATAAATTTGAGTATACCGAAAATAAATAAAATTCAGTAATCTAAAAAATGATTAATTTATCAAATCTCATTTATGGTTATTTATATAATCAGAGAAATATTTTTTAATCGTATTTTTGGTCAAAATTCGTTTGGGGAAACATCTTTTAGATCAAGTATTACGAAGAAATTTTCTAAAAAATAGCCGATGCATAATTTTTTTTCAAAATATCTATTAGTAAATAACTTTCCACGAACGCTAAATATTTTTTAACAAAAAAAAATATTTGCCAAATAAATTTGAGTATACCGAAAATTAATAAAATTCAGTAATCTATAAAATAATTAATTTATCAAAACTCACTTATGATTATTTATATAATCAGAGAAATATTGTTTTAAAAAACCTATTTTTTGATAAAATTTGTTTGGGGAAACATTTTTTAAAGCATGTATTACGAAGAAATTTTTAAAAAAAAGTCGATGCTTAATTTTTTTCAAAATATCTAATACTAGAATAACTTTCCACAAACGCTAAATATTTTTTAACCAAAAAAAAAAATTTGCCAATTAAATTTGAGTATACCGAAAATTAATAAAATTCAGTAATCTATAAAATAATTAATTTATCGAATCTCACTTATGATTATTTATATAATCAGAGAAATATTGTTTTAAAAAACCTATTTTTTGACAAAATTTGTTTGGGGAAACATTTTTTAAAGCATGTATTACGAAGAAATTTTCTAAAAAATAGCCGATGCATAATTTTTTTTCAAAATATCTATTAGTAAATAACTTTCCACGAACGCTAAATATTTTTTAACAAAAAAAATATTTGCCAAATAAATTTGAGTATACCGAAAATTAATAAAATTCAGTTATCTATAAAATAATTAATTTATGAAAACTCATGATTATTTATATAATCAGAGAAATATTGCTTAAAAAACGTATTTTTTGTCAAAATTCGTTCGGGGAAACATTTTTTAGATCATGTACTACGAAGAAATTTTCTAAAAAAATCCGATGCTTAATTTTTTTTCAAAATATCTATTACTAAAATAACTTTCCACAAACGCTAAATATTTTTTAAACAAAAAAAATATTTGCCAAATAAATTTGAGTATACCGAAAATAAATAAAATTCAGTAATCTAAAAAATGATTAATTTATTAAATCTCACTTATGGTTATTTATATAATCAGAGAAATATTTTTTAAACGTATTTTTTGTCAAAATTCGTTTGGGGAAACATCTTATAGATCAAGTATTACGAAGAAATTTTCTAAAAAATAGCCGATGCATAATTTTTTTTCAAAATATCTATTACTAGAAAAACATTCCACAAACGCTAAATATTTTTTAACCAAAAAAAATATTTGCCATTTAAATTTGAGTGTGCCGAAAATTAATAAAATTCAGTAATCTATAAAATAATTAATATATAAAATCTCACTTACGATTATTTATATAATCAGAGAAATATTGCTTAAAAAACGTATTTTTTGTCAAAATTCGTTTGGGGAAACATTTTTCGATCAAGTATTACGAAGAAATTTTCTAAAAAAAGCCGATACTTAATTTTTTTTCAAAATATCTATTACTAGAAAAACATTCTACAAACGCTAAATATTTTTTAACCAAAAAAAAATATTTGCCAAATAAATTTGAGTATACCGAAAATTAATAAAATTCAGTAATCTATAAAATAATTAATTTATCGAATCTCACTTATGATTATTTATATAATCAGAGAAATATTGTTTTAAAAAACCTATTTTTTGACAAAATTTGTTTGGGGAAACATTTTTTAAAGCATGTATTACGAAGAAATTTTCTAAAAAATAGTCGATGCTTAATTTTTTTCAAAATATATATTACTAGAATAACTTTCCACAAACGCTAAATATTTTTTAACACAAAAAAATATTTGCCAAATAAATTTGAGTATACCGAAAATTAATAAAATTCAGTAATCTAAAAAATCATTAATTTATTAAATCTCACTTATGGTTATTTATATAATCAGAGAAATATTTTTTAATCGTATTTTTTGTCAAAATTCGTTTGGGGAAACATCTTATATATCAAGTATTACGAAGAAATTTTCTAAAAAATGGCCGATGCATAATTTTTTTTCAAAATATCTCTTAGTAAATAACTTTCCACGAACGCTAAATATTTTTTAACAAAAAAAATATTTGCCAAATAAATTTGAGTATGCCGAAAATTAATAAAATTCAGTAATCTATAAAATAATTAATATATAAAATCTCACTTACGATTATTTATATAATCAGAGAAATATTGTTTTAAAAAACTTATTTTTTGACAAAATTTGTTTGGGGAAACATTTTTTAAAGCATGTATTACGAAGAAATTTTCTAAAAAAAAGTCGATGCTTAATTTTTTTCAAAATATCTAATACTAGAATAACTTTCCACAAACGCTAAATATTTTTTAACCAAAAAAAAATATTTGCCAAATAAATTTGAGTATACCGAAAATTAATAAAATTCAGTAATCTATAAAATAATTAATTTATCGAATCTCACTTATGATTATTTATATAATCAGAGAAATATTGTTTTAAAAAAAATATTTTTTGACAAAATTTGTTTGGGGAAACATTTTTTAAAGCATGTATTACGAAGAAATTTTCTAAAAAAAAGTCGATGCTTAATTTTTTCAAAATATATATTACTAGAATAACTTTCCACAAACGCTAAATATTTTTTAACACAGAAAAATATTTGCCAAATAAATTTGAGTATACCGAAAATAAATAAAATTCAGTAATCTAAAAAATGATTAATTTATCAAATCTCACTTATGGTTATTTATATAATCAGAGAAATATTTTTTAATCGTGTTTTTTGTCAAAATTCGTTTGGGGAAACATCTTTTAGATCAAGTATTACGAAGAAATTTTCTAAAAAATAGCCGATGCATAATTTTTTTTCAAAATATCTATTAGTAAATAACTTTCCACGAACGCTAAATATTTTTTAACAAAAAAAATATTTGCCAAATAAATTTGAGTATGCCGAAAATTAATAAAATTTAGTAATCTATAAAATAATTAATATATAAAATCTCACTTACGATTATTTATATAATCAGAGAAATATTGCTTAAAAAACGTATTTTTTGTCAAAATTCGTTTGGGGAAACATTTTTCGATCAAGTATTACGAAGAAAATTTTCTAAAAAAAGCCGATACTTAATTTTTTTACAAAATATCTATTACTAGAAAAACATTCCACAAACGCTAAATATTTTTTAACCAAAAAAAATATTTGCCAAATAAATTTGAGTATACCGAATATTAATAAAATTCAGTAATCTATAAAATAATTAATTTATCGAATCTCACTTATGATTTTTATATAATCAGAGAAATATTGATTAAAAAACGTATTTTTTGTCAAAATTCTTTCGGGGAAACATTTTTTAGATCATGTACTACGAAGAAATTTTCTAAAAAAATCCGATGCTTAATTTTTTTTCAAAATATCTATTACTAAAATAACTTTCCACAAACGCTAAATATTTTTTAAACAAAAAAAATATTTGCCAAATAAATTTGAGTATACCGAAAATAAATAAAATTCGGTAATCTAAAAAATGATTAATTTATGAAATCTCATTTATGGTTATTTATATAATCAGAGAAATATTTTTTAATCGTATTTTTTGTCAAAATTCGTTTGTGGAAACATCTTTTAGATCAAGTATTACGAAGAAATTTTCTAAAAAATAGCCGATGCATAATTTTTTTTCAAAATATCTATTAGTAAATAACTTTCCACGAACGCTAAATATTTTTTAACAAAAAAAATATTTGCCAAATAAATTTGAGTATGCCGAAAATTAATAAAATTCAGTAATCTATAAAATAATTAATATATAAAATCTCACTTACGATTATTTATATAATCAGAGAAATATTGTTTTAAAAAACTTATTTTTTGACAAAATTTGTTTGGGGAAACATTTTTTAAAGCATGTATTACGAAGGAATTTTCTAAAAAAAAGTCGATGCTTAATTTTTTTCAAAATATCTAATACTAAAATAACTTTCCACAAACGCTAAATATTTTTTAACCAAAAAAAAATATTTGCCAAATAAATTTGAGTATACCGAAAATAAATAAAATTCAGTAATCTAAAAAATGATTAATTTATCAAATCTCACTTATGGTTATTTATATAATCAGAGAAATATTTTTTAATCGTATTTTTTGTCAAAATTCGTTTGGGGAAACATCTTTTAGATCAAGTATTACGAAGAAGTTTTCTAAAAAATAGCCGATGCATAATTTTTTTTCAAAATATCTATTAGTAAATAACTTTCCACGAACGCTAAATATTTTTTAACAAAAAAAATATTTGCCAAATAAATTTGAGTATACCGAAAAGTAATAAAATTCAGTAATCTATAAAATAATTAATTTATCAAAACTCATGATTATTTATATAATCAGAGAAATATTGCTTAAAAAACGTATTTTTTGTCAAAATTCGTTTGGGAAAACATTTTTTAGATCATGTACTACGAAGAAATTTTCTAAAAAAATCCGATGCTTAATTTTTTTTCAAAATATCTATTCCTAAATTAACTTTCCACAAACGCTAAATATTTTTTAAACAAAAAAAATATTTGCCTAATAAATTTGAGTATACCGAAAATAAATAAAATTCAGTAATCTAAAAAATGATTAATTTATCAAATCTCACTTATGGTTATTTATATAATAAGAGACATATTTTTTAATCGTATTTTTTGTCAAAATTCGTTTGGGGAAACCTCTTTTAGATCAAGTATTACGAAGAAGTTTTCTAAAAAATAGCCGATGCATAATTTTTTTTCAAAATATCTATTAGTAAATAACTTTCCACGAACGCTAAATATTTTTTAACAAAAAAAATATTTGCCAAATAAATTTGAGTATGCCGAAAATTAATAAAATTCAGTAATCTATAAAATAATTAATATATAAAATCTCACTTACGATTATTTATATAATCAGAGAAATATTGTTTTAAAAATCTTATTTTTTGACAAAATTTGTTTGGGGAAACATTTTTTAGATCATGTATTACGAAGAAATTTTCTAAAAAAAAGTCGATGCTTAATTTTTTTCAAAATATCTAATACTAAAATAACTTTCCACAAACGCTAAATATTTTTTAACCAAAAAAAAATATTTGCCAAATAAATTTGAGTATACCGAAAATAAATAAAATTCAGTAATCTAAAAAATGATTAATTTATCAAATCTCATTTATGGTTATTTATATAATCAGAGAAATATTTTTTAATCGTATTTTTGGTCAAAATTCGTTTGGGGAAACATCTTTTAGATCAAGTATTACGAAGAAATTTTCTAAAAAATAGCCGATGCATAATTTTTTTTCAAAATATCTATTAGTAAATAACTTTCCACGAACGCTAAATATTTTTTAACAAAAAAAAATATTTGCCAAATAAATTTGAGTATACCGAAAATTAATAAAATTCAGTAATCTATAAAATAATTAATTTATCAAAACTCACTTATGATTATTTATATAATCAGAGAAATATTGTTTTAAAAAACCTATTTTTTGATAAAATTTGTTTGGGGAAACATTTTTTAAAGCATGTATTACGAAGAAATTTTTAAAAAAAAGTCGATGCTTAATTTTTTTCAAAATATCTAATACTAGAATAACTTTCCACAAACGCTAAATATTTTTTAACCAAAAAAAAATATTTGCCAATTAAATTTGAGTATACCGAAAATTAATAAAATTCAGTAATCTATAAAATAATTAATTTATCGAATCTCACTTATGATTATTTATATAATCAGAGAAATATTGTTTTAAAAAACCTATTTTTTGACAAAATTTGTTTGGGGAAACATTTTTTAAAGCATGTATTACGAAGAAATTTTCTAAAAAATAGCCGATGCATAATTTTTTTTCAAAATATCTATTAGTAAATAACTTTCCACGAACGCTAAATATTTTTTAACAAAAAAAATATTTGCCAAATAAATTTGAGTATACCGAAAATTAATAAAATTCAGTTATCTATAAAATAATTAATTTATGAAAACTCATGATTATTTATATAATCAGAGAAATATTGCTTAAAAAACGTATTTTTTGTCAAAATTCGTTCGGGGAAACATTTTTTAGATCATGTACTACGAAGAAATTTTCTAAAAAAATCCGATGCTTAATTTTTTTTCAAAATATCTATTACTAAAATAACTTTCCACAAACGCTAAATATTTTTTAAACAAAAAAAATATTTGCCAAATAAATTTGAGTATACCGAAAATAAATAAAATTCAGTAATCTAAAAAATGATTAATTTATTAAATCTCACTTATGGTTATTTATATAATCAGAGAAATATTTTTTAAACGTATTTTTTGTCAAAATTCGTTTGGGGAAACATCTTATAGATCAAGTATTACGAAGAAATTTTCTAAAAAATAGCCGATGCATAATTTTTTTTCAAAATATCTATTACTAGAAAAACATTCCACAAACGCTAAATATTTTTTAACCAAAAAAAATATTTGCCATTTAAATTTGAGTGTGCCGAAAATTAATAAAATTCAGTAATCTATAAAATAATTAATATATAAAATCTCACTTACGATTATTTATATAATCAGAGAAATATTGCTTAAAAAACGTATTTTTTGTCAAAATTCGTTTGGGGAAACATTTTTCGATCAAGTATTACGAAGAAATTTTCTAAAAAAAGCCGATACTTAATTTTTTTTCAAAATATCTATTACTAGAAAAACATTCTACAAACGCTAAATATTTTTTAACCAAAAAAAAATATTTGCCAAATAAATTTGAGTATACCGAAAATTAATAAAATTCAGTAATCTATAAAATAATTAATTTATCGAATCTCACTTATGATTATTTATATAATCAGAGAAATATTGTTTTAAAAAACCTATTTTTTGACAAAATTTGTTTGGGGAAACATTTTTTAAAGCATGTATTACGAAGAAATTTTCTAAAAAAAAGTCGATGCTTAATTTTTTTCAAAATATATATTACTAGAATAACTTTCCACAAACGCTAAATATTTTTTAACACAAAAAAATATTTGCCAAATAAATTTGAGTATACCGAAAATTAATAAAATTCAGTAATCTAAAAAATCATTAATTTATTAAATCTCACTTATGGTTATTTATATAATCAGAGAAATATTTTTTAATCGTATTTTTTGTCAAAATTCGTTTGGGGAAACATCTTATATATCAAGTATTACGAAGAAATTTTCTAAAAAATGGCCGATGCATAATTTTTTTTCAAAATATCTCTTAGTAAATAACTTTCCACGAACGCTAAATATTTTTTAACAAAAAAAATATTTGCCAAATAAATTTGAGTATGCCGAAAATTAATAAAATTCAGTAATCTATAAAATAATTAATATATAAAATCTCACTTACGATTATTTATATAATCAGAGAAATATTGTTTTAAAAAACTTATTTTTTGACAAAATTTGTTTGGGGAAACATTTTTTAGATCATGTATTACGAAGAAATTTTCTAAAAAAAAGTCGATGCTTAATTTTTTTCAAAATATCTAATACTAAAATAACTTTCCACAAACGCTAAATATTTTTTAACCAAAAAAAAATATTTGCCAAATAAATTTGAGTATACCGAAAATAAATAAAATTCAGTAATCTAAAAAATGATTAATTTATCAAATCTCATTTATGGTTATTTATATAATCAGAGAAATATTTTTTAATCGTATTTTTTGTCAAAATTCGTTTGGGGAAACATCTTTTAGATCAAGTATTACGAAGAAATTTTCTAAAAAATAGCCGATGCATAATTTTTTTTCAAAATATCTATTAGTAAATAACTTTCCACGAACGCTAAATATTTTTTAACAAAAAAAAATATTT
Organism: Tanypteryx hageni; assembly: GCA_028673005.1. Lineage (NCBI taxonomy): Eukaryota > Metazoa > Arthropoda > Insecta > Odonata > Petaluridae > Tanypteryx > Tanypteryx hageni. The sequence goes on from CM054113.1 coordinate 28,444,590, forward strand.
GCCAAATAAATTTGAGTATACCGAAAATTAATAAAATTCAGTAATCTATAAAATAATTAATTTATCAAAACTCACTTATGATTATTTATATAATCAGAGAAATATTGTTTTAAAAAACCTATTTTTTGATAAAATTTGTTTGGGGAAACATTTTTTAAAGCATGTATTACGAAGAAATTTTAAAAAAAAAGTCGATGCTTAATTTTTTTCAAAATATCTAATACTAGAATAACTTTCCACAAACGCTAAATATTTTTTAACCAAAAAAAAATATTTGCCAATTAAATTTGAGTATACCGAAAATTAATAAAATTCAGTAATCTATAAAATAATTAATTTATCGAATCTCACTTATGATTATTTATATAATCAGAGAAATATTGTTTTAAAAAACCTATTTTTTGACAAAATTTGTTTGGGGAAACATTTTTTAAAGCATGTATTACGAAGAAATTTTCTAAAAAATAGCCGATGCATAATTTTTTTTCAAAATATCTATTAGTAAATAACTTTCCACGAACGCTAAATATTTTTTAACAAAAAAAATATTTGCCAAATAAATTTGAGTATACCGAAAATTAATAAAATTCAGTTATCTATAAAATAATTAATTTATGAAAACTCATGATTATTTATATAATCAGAGAAATATTGCTTAAAAAACGTATTTTTTGTCAAAATTCGTTCGGGGAAACATTTTTTAGATCATGTACTACGAAGAAATTTTCTAAAAAAATCCGATGCTTAATTTTTTTTCAAAATATCTATTACTAAAATAACTTTCCACAAACGCTAAATATTTTTTAAACAAAAAAAATATTTGCCAAATAAATTTGAGTATACCGAAAATAAATAAAATTCAGTAATCTAAAAAATGATTAATTTATTAAATCTCACTTATGGTTATTTATATAATCAGAGAAATATTTTTTAAACGTATTTTTTGTCAAAATTCGTTTGGGGAAACATCTTATAGATCAAGTATTACGAAGAAATTTTCTAAAAAATAGCCGATGCATAATTTTTTTTCAAAATATCTATTACTAGAAAAACATTCCACAAACGCTAAATATTTTTTAACCAAAAAAAATATTTGCCATTTAAATTTGAGTGTGCCGAAAATTAATAAAATTCAGTAATCTATAAAATAATTAATATATAAAATCTCACTTACGATTATTTATATAATCAGAGAAATATTGCTTAAAAAACGTATTTTTTGTCAAAATTCGTTTGGGGAAACATTTTTCGATCAAGTATTACGAAGAAATTTTCTAAAAAAAGCCGATACTTAATTTTTTTTCAAAATATCTATTACTAGAAAAACATTCTACAAACGCTAAATATTTTTTAACCAAAAAAAAATATTTGCCAAATAAATTTGAGTATACCGAAAATTAATAAAATTCAGTAATCTATAAAATAATTAATTTATCGAATCTCACTTATGATTATTTATATAATCAGAGAAATATTGTTTTAAAAAACCTATTTTTTGACAAAATTTGTTTGGGGAAACATTTTTTAAAGCATGTATTACGAAGAAATTTTCTAAAAAAAAGTCGATGCTTAATTTTTTTCAAAATATATATTACTAGAATAACTTTCCACAAACGCTAAATATTTTTTAACACAAAAAAATATTTGCCAAATAAATTTGAGTATACCGAAAATTAATAAAATTCAGTAATCTAAAAAATCATTAATTTATTAAATCTCACTTATGGTTATTTATATAATCAGAGAAATATTTTTTAATCGTATTTTTTGTCAAAATTCGTTTGGGGAAACATCTTATATATCAAGTATTACGAAGAAATTTTCTAAAAAATGGCCGATGCATAATTTTTTTTCAAAATATCTCTTAGTAAATAACTTTCCACGAACGCTAAATATTTTTTAACAAAAAAAATATTTGCCAAATAAATTTGAGTATGCCGAAAATTAATAAAATTCAGTAATCTATAAAATAATTAATATATAAAATCTCACTTACGATTATTTATATAATCAGAGAAATATTGTTTTAAAAAACTTATTTTTTGACAAAATTTGTTTGGGGAAACATTTTTTAAAGCATGTATTACGAAGAAATTTTCTAAAAAAAAGTCGATGCTTAATTTTTTTCAAAATATCTAATACTAGAATAACTTTCCACAAACGCTAAATATTTTTTAACCAAAAAAAAATATTTGCCAAATAAATTTGAGTATACCGAAAATTAATAAAATTCAGTAATCTATAAAATAATTAATTTATCGAATCTCGCTTATGATTATTTATATAATCAGAGAAATATTGTTTTAAAAAAAATATTTTTTGACAAAATTTGTTTGGGGAAACATTTTTTAAAGCATGTATTACGAAGAAATTTTCTAAAAAAAAGTCGATGCTTAATTTTTTCAAAATATATATTACTAGAATAACTTTCCACAAACGCTAAATATTTTTTAACACAAAAAAATATTTGCCAAATAAATTTGAGTATACCGAAAATAAATAAAATTCAGTAATCTAAAAAATGATTAATTTATCAAATCTCACTTATGGTTATTTATATAATCAGAGAAATATTTTTTAATCGTGTTTTTTGTCAAAATTCGTTTCGGGAAACATCTTTTAGATCAAGTATTACGAAGAAATTTTCTAAAAAATAGCCGATGCATAATTTTTTTTCAAAATATCTATTAGTAAATAACTTTCCACGAACGCTAAATATTTTTTAACAAAAAAAATATTTGCCAAATAAATTTGAGTATGCCGAAAATTAATAAAATTTAGTAATCTATAAAATAATTAATATATAAAATCTCACTTACGATTATTTATATAATCAGAGAAATATTGCTTAAAAAACGTATTTTTTGTCAAAATTCGTTTGGGGAAACATTTTTCGATCAAGTATTACGAAGAAAATTTTCTAAAAAAAGCCGATACTTAATTTTTTTACAAAATATCTATTACTAGAAAAACATTCCACAAACGCTAAATATTTTTTAACCAAAAAAAATATTTGCCAAATAAATTTGAGTATACCGAATATTAATAAAATTCAGTAATCTATAAAATAATTAATTTATCGAATCTCACTTATGATTTTTATATAATCAGAGAAATATTGATTAAAAAACGTATTTTTTGTCAAAATTCTTTCGGGGAAACATTTTTTAGATCATGTACTACGAAGAAATTTTCTAAAAAAATCCGATGCTTAATTTTTTTTCAAAATATCTATTACTAAAATAACTTTCCACAAACGCTAAATATTTTTTAAACAAAAAAAATATTTGCCAAATAAATTTGAGTATACCGAAAATAAATAAAATTCGGTAATCTAAAAAATGATTAATTTATGAAATCTCATTTATGGTTATTTATATAATCAGAGAAATATTTTTTAATCGTATTTTTTGTCAAAATTCGTTTGTGGAAACATCTTTTAGATCAAGTATTACGAAGAAATTTTCTAAAAAATAGCCGATGCATAATTTTTTTTCAAAATATCTATTAGTAAATAACTTTCCACGAACGCTAAATATTTTTTAACAAAAAAAATATTTGCCAAATAAATTTGAGTATGCCGAAAATTAATAAAATTCAGTAATCTATAAAATAATTAATATATAAAATCTCACTTACGATTATTTATATAATCAGAGAAATATTGTTTTAAAAAACTTATTTTTTGACAAAATTTGTTTGGGGAAACATTTTTTAAAGCATGTATTACGAAGGAATTTTCTAAAAAAAAGTCGATGCTTAATTTTTTTCAAAATATCTAATACTAAAATAACTTTCCACAAACGCTAAATATTTTTTAACCAAAAAAAAATATTTGCCAAATAAATTTGAGTATACCGAAAATAAATAAAATTCAGTAATCTAAAAAATGATTAATTTATCAAATCTCACTTATGGTTATTTATATAATCAGAGAAATATTTTTTAATCGTATTTTTTGTCAAAATTCGTTTGGGGAAACATCTTTTAGATCAAGTATTACGAAGAAGTTTTCTAAAAAATAGCCGATGCATAATTTTTTTTTAAAATATCTATTAGTAAATAACTTTCCACGAACGCTAAATATTTTTTAACAAAAAAAATATTTGCCAAATAAATTTGAGTATACCGAAAAGTAATAAAATTCAGTAATCTATAAAATAATTAATTTATCAAAACTCATGATTATTTATATAATCAGAGAAATATTGCTTAAAAAACGTATTTTTTGTCAAAATTCGTTTGGGAAAACATTTTTTAGATCATGTACTACGAAGAAATTTTCTAAAAAAATCCGATGCTTAATTTTTTTTCAAAATATCTATTCCTAAATTAACTTTCCACAAACGCTAAATATTTTTTAAACAAAAAAAATATTTGCCTAATAAATTTGAGTATACCGAAAATAAATAAAATTCAGTAATCTAAAAAATGATTAATTTATCAAATCTCACTTATGGTTATTTATATAATAAGAGACATATTTTTTAATCGTATTTTTTGTCAAAATTCGTTTGGGGAACCTCTTTTAGATCAAGTATTACGAAGAAGTTTTCTAAAAAATAGCCGATGCATAATTTTTTTTCAAAATATCTATTAGTAAATAACTTTCCACGAACGCTAAATATTTTTTAACAAAAAAAATATTTGCCAAATAAATTTGAGTATGCCGAAAATTAATAAAATTCAGTAATCTATAAAATAATTAATATATAAAATCTCACTTACGATTATTTATATAATCAGAGAAATATTGTTTTAAAAAACTTATTTTTTGACAAAATTTGTTTGGGGAAACATTTTTTAGATCATGTATTACGAAGAAATTTTCTAAAAAAAAGTCGATGCTTAATTTTTTTCAAAATATCTAATACTAAAATAACTTTCCACAAACGCTAAATATTTTTTAACCAAAAAAAATATTTGCCAAATAAATTTGAGTATACCGAAAATAAATAAAATTCAGTAATCTAAAAAATGATTAATTTATCAAATCTCATTTATGGTTATTTATATAATCAGAGAAATATTTTTTAATCGTATTTTTTGTCAAAATTCGTTTGGGGAAACATCTTTTAGATCAAGTATTACGAAGAAATTTTCTAAAAAATAGCCGATGCATAATTTTTTTTCAAAATATCTATTAGTAAATAACTTTCCACGAACGCTAAATATTTTTTAACAAAAAAAAATATTTGCCAAATAAATTTGAGTATACCGAAAATTAATAAAATTCAGTAATCTATAAAATAATTAATTTATCAAAACTCACTTATGATTATTTATATAATCAGAGAAATATTGTTTTAAAAAACCTATTTTTTGATAAAATTTGTTTGGGGAAACATTTTTTAAAGCATGTATTACGAAGAAATTTTTAAAAAAAAGTCGATGCTTAATTTTTTTCAAAATATCTAATACTAGAATAACTTTCCACAAACGCTAAATATTTTTTAACCAAAAAAAAATATTTGCCAATTAAATTTGAGTATACCGAAAATTAATAAAATTCAGTAATCTATAAAATAATTAATTTATCGAATCTCACTTATGATTATTTATATAATCAGAGAAATATTGTTTTAAAAAACCTATTTTTTGACAAAATTTGTTTGGGGAAACATTTTTTAAAGCCTGTATTACGAAGAAATTTTCTAAAAAATAGCCGATGCATAATTTTTTTTCAAAATATCTATTAGTAAATAACTTTCCACGAACGCTAAATATTTTTTAACAAAAAAAATATTTGCCAAATAAATTTGAGTATACCGAAAATTAATAAAATTCAGTTATCTATAAAATAATTAATTTATGAAAACTCATGATTATTTATATAATCAGAGAAATATTGCTTAAAAAACGTATTTTTTGTCAAAATTTGTTCGGGGAAACATTTTTTAGATCATGTACTACGGAGAAATTTTCTAAAAAAATCCGATGCTTAATTTTTTTTCAAAATATCTATTACTAAAATAACTTTCCACAAACGCTAAATATTTTTTAAACAAAAAAAATATTTGCCAAATAAATTTGAGTATACCGAAAATAAATAAAATTCAGTAATCTAAAAAATGATTAATTTATTAAATCTCACTTATGGTTATTTATATAATCAGAGAAATATTTTTTAAACGTATTTTTTGTCAAAATTCGTTTGGGGAAACATTTTTCGATCAAGTATTACGAAGAAATTTTCTAAAAAAAGCCGATACTTAATTTTTTTACAAAATATCTATTACTAGAAAAACATTCCACAAACGCTAAATATTTTTTAACCAAAAAAAATATTTGCCAAATAAATTTGAGTTTACCGAAAATTAATAAAATTCAGTAATCTATAAAATAATTAATTTATCGAATCTCACTTATGATTTTTATATAATCAGAGAAATATTGATTAAAAAACGTATTTTTTGTCAAAATTCTTTCGGGGAAACATTTTTTAGATCATGTACTACGAAGAAATTTTCTAAAAAAATCCGATGCTTAATTTTTTTTCAAAATATCAATTACTAAAATAACTTTCCACAAAAGCTAAATATTTTTTAAACAAAAAAAATATTTGCCAAATAAATTTGAGTATACCGAAAATAAATAAAATTCGGTAATCTAAAAAATGATTAATTTATGAAATCTCATTTATGGTTATTTATATAATCAGAGAAATATTTTTTAATCGTATTTTTTGTCAAAATTCGTTTGTGGAAACATCTTTTAGATCAAGTATTACGAAGAAATTTTCTAAAAAATAGCCGATGCATAATTTTTTTTCAAAATATCTATTAGTAAATAACTTTCCACGAACGCTAAATATTTTTTAACAAAAAAAATATTTGCCAAATAAATTTGAGTATACCGAAAATTAATAAAATTCAGTAATCTATAAAATAATTAATATATAAAATCTCACTTACGATTATTTATATAATCAGAGAAATATTGCTTAAAAAACGTATTTTTTGTCAAAATTCGTTTAGGGAAACATTTTTCGATCAAGTATTACGAAGAAATTTTCTAAAAAAGCCGATACTTAATTTTTTTTCAAAATATCTATTACTAGAAAAACATTCCACAAACGCTAAATATTTTTTAACCAAAAAAAATATTTGCCAAATAAATTTGAGTATACCGAAAATTAATAAAATTCAGTAATCTATAAAATAATTAATTTATCAAAACTCACTTATGATTATTTATATAATCAGAGAAATATTGTTTTAAAAAACCTATTTTTTGACAAAATTTGTTTGGGGAAACATTTTTTAAAGCATGTATTACGAAGAAATTTTCTAAAAAAAAGTCGATGCTTAATTTTTTTCAAAATATCTAATACTAGAATAACTTTCCACAAACGCTAAATATTTTTTAACCAAAAAAAAATATTTGCCAAATAAATTTGAGTATACCGAAAATTAATAAAATTCAGTAATCTATAAAATAATTAATTTATCAAATCTCACTTATGATTATTTATATAATCAGAGAAATATTGTTTTAAAAAACCTATTTTTTGACAAAATTTGTTTGGGGAAACATTTTTTAAAGCATGTATTACGAAGAAATTTTCTAAAAAAAAGTCGATGCTTAATTTTTTTCAAAATATATATTACTAGAATAACTTTCCACAAACGCTAAATATTTTTTAACCAAAAAAAAATATTTGCCAAATAAATTTGAGTATACCGAAAATTAATAAAATTCAGTAATCTATAAAATAATTAATTTATCGAATCTCACTTATGATTATTTATATAATCAGAGAAATATTGTTTTAAAAAACCTATTTTTTGACAAAATTTGTTTGGGGAAACATTTTTTAAAGCATGTATTACGAAGAAATTTTCTAAAAAAAAGTCGATGCTTAATTTTTTTCAAAATATATATTACTAGAATAACTTTCCACAAACGCTAAATATTTTTTAACCAAAAAAAAATATTTGCCAAATAAATTTGAGTATACCGAAAATTAATAAAATTCAGTAATCTATAAAATAATTAATTTATCGAATCTCACTTATGATTATTTATATAATCAGAGAAATATTGTTTTAAAAAACCTATTTTTTGACAAAATTTGTTTGGGGAAACATTTTTTAAAGCATGTATTACGAAGAAATTTTCTAAAAAAAAGTCGATGCTTAATTTTTTTCAAAATATATATTACTAGAATAACTTTCCACAAACGCTAAATATTTTTTAACACAAAAAAATATTTGCCAAATAAATTTGAGTAAACCGAAAATAAATAAAATTCAGTAATCTAAAAAATGATTAATTTATCAAATCTCACTTATGGTTATTTATATAATCAGAGAAATATTTTTTATTCGTATTTTTTGTCAAAATTCGTTTGGGGAAACCTCTTTTAGATCAAGTATTACGAAGAAATTTTCTAAAAAATAGCCGATGCATAATTTTTTTTCAAAATATCTATTAGTAAATAACTTTCCACGAACGCTAAATATTTTTTAACAGAAAAAATATTTGCCAAATAAATTTGAGTATACCGAAAATTAATAAAATTCAGTAATCTATAAAATAATTAATTTATCAAAACTCATGATTATTTATATAATCAGAGAAATATTGCTTAAAAAACGTATTTTTTGTCAAAATTCGTTCGGGGATACATTTTTTAAATCATGTACTACGAAGAAATTTTCTAAAAAAATCCGATGCTTAATTTTTTTTCAAAATATCTATTACTAAAATAACTTTCCACAAACGCTAAATATTTTTTAAACAAAAAAAATATTTGCCAAATAAATTTGAGTATACCGAAAATAAATAAAATTCAGTAATCTAAAAAATCATTAATTTATTAAATCTCACTTATGGTTATTTATATAAACAGAGAAATATTTTTTAATCGTATTTTTTGTCAAAATTCGTTTGGGGAAACATCTTATAGATCAAGTATTACGAAGAAATTTTCTAAAAAATGGCCGATGCATAATTTTTTTTCAAAATATCTATTAGTAAATAACTTTCCACGAACGCTAAATATTTTTTAACAAAAAAAATATTTGCCAAATAAATTTGAGTATGCCGAAAATTAATAAAATTCAGTAATCTATAAAATAATTAATTTATCAAAACTCATGATTATTTATATAATCAGAGAAATATTGCTTAAAAAACGTATTTTTTGTCAAAATTCGTTTGGGAAAACATTTTTTAGATCATGTACTACGAAGAAATTTTCTAAAAAAATCCGATGCTTAATTTTTTTTCAAAATATCTATTCCTAAATTAACTTTCCACAAACGCTAAATATTTTTTAAACAAAAAAAATATTTGCCTAATAAATTTGAGTATACCGAAAATAAATAAAATTCAGTAATCTAAAAAATGATTAATTTATCAAATCTCACTTATGGTTATTTATATAATAAGAGACATATTTTTTAATCGTATTTTTTGTCAAAATTCGTTTGGGGAAACCTATTTTAGATCAAGTATTACGAAGAAGTTTTCTAAAAAATAGCCGATGCATAATTTTTTTTCAAAATATCTATTAGTAAATAACTTTCCACGAACGCTAAATATTTTTTAACAAAAAAAATATTTGCCAAATAAATTTGAGTATACCGAAAAGTAATAAAATTCAGTAATCTATAAAATAATTAATTTATCAAAACTCATGATTATTTATATAATCAGAGAAATATTGCTTAAAAAACGTATTTTTTGTCAAAATTCGTTTGGGAAAACATTTTTTAGATCATGTACTACGAAGAAATTTTCTAAAAAAATCCGATGCTTAATTTTTTTTCAAAATATCTATTCCTAAATTAACTTTCCACAAACGCTAAATATTTTTTAAACAAAAAAAATATTTGCCAAATAAATTTGAGTATACCGAAAATAAATAAAATTCAGTAATCTAAAAAATCATTAATTTATTAAATCTCACTTATGGTTATTTATATAATCAGAGAAATATTTTTTAATCGTATTTTTTGTCAAAATTCGTTTGGGGAAACATCTTATAGATCAAGTATTACGAAGAAATTTTCTAAAAAATGGCCGATGCATAATTTTTTTTCAAAATATCTATTAGTAAATAACTTTCCACGAACGCTAAATATTTTTTAACAAAAAAAATATTTGCCAAATAAATTTGAGTATGCCGAAAATTAATAAAATTCAGTAATCTATAAAATAATTAATATATAAAATCTCACTTACGATTATTTATATAATCAGAGAAATATTGTTTTAAAAAACTTATTTTTTGACAAAATTTGTTTGGGGAAACATATTTTAAAGCATGTATTACGAAGAAATTTTCTAAAAAAAAGTCGATGCCTAATTTTTTTCAAAATATCTAATACTAAAATAACTTTCCACAAACGCTAAATATTTTTTAACCAAAAAAAAATATTTGCCAAATAAATTTAAGTATACCGAAAATAAATAAAATTCAGTAATCTAAAAAATGATTAATTTATCAAATCTCACTTATGGTTATTTATATAATCAGAGAAATATTTTTTAAACGTATTTTTTGTCAAAATTCGTTTGGGGAAACATCTTATAGATCAAGTATTACGAAGAAATTTTCTAAAAAATAGCCGATGCATAATTTTTTTTCAAAATATCTATTACTAGAAAAACATTCCACAAACGCTAAATATTTTTTAACCAAAAAAAATATTTGCCAAATAAATTTGAGTGTGCCGAAAATTAATAAAATTCAGTAATCTATAAAATAATTAATATATAAAATCTCACTTACGATTATTTATATAATCAGAGAAATATTGCTTAAAAAACGTATTTTTTGTCAAAATTCGTTTGGGGAAACATTTTTCGATCAAGTATTACGAAGAAATTTTCTAAAAAAAGCCGATACTTAATTTTTTTTCAAAATATCTATTACTAGAAAAACATTCTACAAACGCTAAATATTTTTTAACCAAAAAAAAATATTTGCCAAATAAATTTGAGTATACCGAAAATTAATAAAATTCAGTAATCTATAAAATAATTAATTTATCGAATCTCACTTATGATTATTTATATAATCAGAGAAATATTGTTTTAAAAAACCTATTTTTTGACAAAATTTGTTTGGGGAAACATTTTTTAAAGCATGTATTACGAAGAAATTTTCTAAAAAAAAGTCGATGCTTAATTTTTTTCAAAATATATATTACTAGAATAACTTTCCACAAACGCTAAATATTTTTTAACACAAAAAAATATTTGCCAAATAAATTTGAGTATACCGAAAATTAATAAAATTCAGTAATCTAAAAAATGATTAATTTATCAAATCTCACTTATGGTTATTTATATAATCAGAGAAATATTTTTTAATCGTATTTTTTGTCAAAATTCGTTTGGGGAAACATCTTATATATCAAGTATTACGAAGAAATTTTCTAAAAAATGGCCGATGCATAATTTTTTTTCAAAATATCTATTAGTAAATAACTTTCCACGAACGCTAAATATTTTTTAACAAAAAAAATATTTGCCAAATAAATTTGAGTATGCCGAAAATTAATAAAATTCAGTAATCTATAAAATAATTAATATATAAAATCTCACTTACGATTATTTATATAATCAGAGAAATATTGTTTTAAAAAACTTATTTTTTGACAAAATTTGTTTGGGGAAACATTTTTTAAAGCATGTATTACGAAGAAATTTTCTAAAAAAAAGTCGATGCTTAATTTTTTTCAAAATATCTAATACTAGAATAACTTTCCACAAACGCTAAATATTTTTTAACCAAAAAAAAATATTTGCCAAATAAATTTGAGTATACCGAAAATTAATAAAATTCAGTAATCTATAAAATAATTAATTTATCGAATCTCACTTATGATTATTTATATAATCAGAGAAATATTGTTTTAAAAAAAATATTTTTTGACAAAATTTGTTTGGGGAAACATTTTTTAAAGCATGTATTACGAAGAAATTTTCTAAAAAAAAGTCGATGCTTAATTTTTTCAAAATATATATTACTAGAATAACTTTCCACAAACGCTAAATATTTTTTAACACAAAAAAATATTTGCCAAATAAATTTGAGTATACCGAAAATAAATAAAATTCAGTAATCTAAAAAATGATTAATTTATCAAATCTCACTTATGGTTATTTATATAATCAGAGAAATATTTTTTAATCGTGTTTTTTGTCAAAATTCGTTTGGGGAAACATCTTTTAGATCAAGTATTACGAAGAAATTTTCTAAAAAATAGCCGATGCATAATTTTTTTTCAAAATATCTATTAGTAAATAACTTTCCACGAACGCTAAATATTTTTTAACAAAAAAAATATTTGCCAAATAAATTTGAGTATGCCGAAAATTAATAAAATTTAGTAATCTATAAAATAATTAATATATAAAATCTCACTTACGATTATTTATATAATCAGAGAAATATTGCTTAAAAAACGTATTTTTTGTCAAAATTCGTTTGGGGAAACATTTTTCGATCAAGTATTACGAAGAAATTTTCTAAAAAATAGCCGATGCATAATTTTTTTTCAAAATATCTATTAGTAAATAACTTTCCACGAACGCTAAATATTTTTTAACAAAAAAAATATTTGCCAAATAAATTTGAGTATGCCGAAAATTAATAAAATTTAGTAATCTATAAAATAATTAATATATAAAATCTCACTTACGATTATTTATATAATCAGAGAAATATTGTTTTAAAAAACTTATTTTTTGACAAAATTTGTTTGGGGAAACATTTTTTAAAGCATGTATTACGAAGAAATTTTCTAAAAAAAAGTCGATGCTTAATTTTTTTCAAAATATCTAATACTAAAATAACTTTCCACAAACGCTAAATATTTTTTAACCAAAAAAAAATATTTGCCAAATAAATTTGAGTATACCGAAAATAAATAAAATTCAGTAATCTAAAAAATGATTAATTTATCAAATCTCACTTATGGTTATTTATATAATCAGAGAAATATTTTTTAATCGTATTTTTTGTCAAAATTCGTTTGGGGAAACATCTTTTAGATCAAGTATTACGAAGAAGTTTTCTAAAAAATAGCCGATGCATAATTTTTTTTCAAAATATCTATTAGTAAATAACTTTCCACGAACGCTAAATATTTTTTAACAAAAAAAATATTTGCCAAATAAATTTGAGTATACCGAAAAGTAATAAAATTCAGTAATCTATAAAATAATTAATTTATCAAAACTCATGATTATTTATATAATCAGAGAAATATTGCTTAAAAAACGTATTTTTTGTCAAAATTCGTTTGGGAAAACATTTTTTAGATCATGTACTACGAAGAAATTTTCTAAAAAAATCCGATGCTTAATTTTTTTTCAAAATATCTATTCCTAAATTAACTTTCCACAAACGCTAAATATTTTTTAAACAAAAAAAATATTTGCCTAATAAATTTGAGTATACCGAAAATAAATAAAATTCAGTAATCTAAAAAATGATTAATTTATCAAATCTCACTTATGGTTATTTATATAATAAGAGATATTTTTTAATCGTATTTTTTGTCAAAATTCGTTTGGGGAACCTCTTTTAGATCAAGTATTACGAAGAAGTTTTCTAAAAAATAGCCGATGCATAATTTTTTTTCAAAATATCTATTAGTAAATAACTTTCCACGAACGCTAAATATTTTTTAACAAAAAAAATATTTGCCAAATAAATTTGAGTATGCCGAAAATTAATAAAATTCAGTAATCTATAAAATAATTAATATATAAAATCTCACTTACGATTATTTATATAATCAGAGAAATATTGTTTTAAAAAACTTATTTTTTGACAAAATTTGTTTGGGGAAACATTTTTTAAAGCATGTATTACGAAGAAATTTTCTAAAAAAAAGTCGATGCTTAATTTTTTTCAAAATATCTAATACTAAAATAACTTTCCACAAACGCTAAATATTTTTTAACCAAAAAAAAATATTTGCCAAATAAATTTGAGTATACCGAAAATAAATAAAATTCAGTAATCTAAAAAATGATTAATTTATCAAATCTCATTTATGGTTATTTATATAATCAGAGAAATATTTTTTAATCGTATTTTTTGTCAAAATTCGTTTGGGGAAACATCTTTTAGATCAAGTATTACGAAGAAATTTTCTAAAAAATAGCCGATGCATAATTTTTTTTCAAAATATCTATTAGTAAATAACTTTCCACGAACGCTAAATATTTTTTAACAAAAAAAAATATTTGCCAAATAAATTTGAGTATACCGAAAATTAATAAAATTCAGTAATCTATAAAATAATTAATTTATCAAAACTCACTTATGATTATTTATATAATCAGAGAAATATTGTTTTAAAAAACCTTTTTTTTGATAAAATTTATTTGGGGAAACATTTTTTAAAGCATGTATTACGAAGAAATTTAAAAAAAAAAGTCGATGCTTAATTTTTTTCAAAATATCTAATACTAGAATAACTTTCCACAAACGCTAAATATTTTTTAACCAAAAAAAAATATTTGCCAATTAAATTTGAGTATACCGAAAATTAATAAAATTCAGTAATCTATAAAATAATTAATTTATCGAATCTCACTTATGATTATTTATATAATCAGAGAAATATTGTTTTAAAAAACCTATTTTTTGACAAAATTTGTTTGGGGAAACATTTTTTAAAGCATGTATTACGAAGAAATTTTCTAAAAAATAGCCGATGCATAATTTTTTTTCAAAATATCTATTAGTAAATAACTTTCCACGAACGCTAAATATTTTTTAACAAAAAAAATATTTGCCAAATTAATTTGAGTATACCGAAAATTAATAAAATTCAGTTATCTATAAAATAATTAATTTATGAAAACTCATGATTATTTATATAATCAGAGAAATATTGCTTAAAAAACGTATTTTTTGTCAAAATTCGTTCGGGGAAACATTTTTTAGATCATGTACTACGAAGAAATTTTCTAAAAAAATCCGATGCTTAATTTTTTTTCAAAATATCTATTACTAAAATAACTTTCCACAAACGCTAAATATTTTTTAAACAAAAAAAATATTTGCCAAATAAATTTGAGTATACCGAAAATAAATAAAATTCAGTAATCTAAAAAATGATTAATTTATCAAATCTCACTTATGGTTATTTATATAATCAGAGAAATATTTTTTAATCGTGTTTTTTGTCAAAATTCGTTTCGGGAAACATCTTTTAGATCAAGTATTACGAAGAAATTTTCTAAAAAATAGCCGATGCATAATTTTTTTCAAAATATCTATTAGTAAATAACTTTCCACGAACGCTAAATATTTTTTAACAAAAAAAATATTTGCCAAATAAATTTGAGTATGCCGAAAATTAATAAAATTTAGTAATCTATAAAATAATTAATATATAAAATCTCACTTACGATTATTTATATAATCAGAGAAATATTGCTTAAAAAACGTATTTTTTGTCAAAATTCGTTTGGGGAAACATTTTTCGATCAAGTATTACGAAGAAATTTTCTAAAAAAAGCCGATACTTAATTTTTTTACAAAATATCTATTACTAGAAAAACATTCCACAAACGCTAAATATTTTTTAACCAAAAAAAATATTTGCCAAATAAATTTGAGTATACCGAAAATTAATAAAATTCAGTAATCTATAAAATAATTAATTTATCGAATCTCACTTATGATTATTTATATAATCAGAGAAATATTGTTTTAAAAAACCTATTTTTTGACAAAATTTGTTTGGGGAAACATTTTTTAAAGCATGTATTACGAAGAAATTTTCTAAAAAATAGCCGATGCATAATTTTTTTTCAAAATATCTATTAGTAAATAACTTTCCACGAACGCTAAATATTTTTTAACAAAAAAAATATTTGCCAAATTAATTTGAGTATACCGAAAATTAATAAAATTCAGTTATCTATAAAATAATTAATTTATGAAAACTCATGATTATTTATATAATCAGAGAAATATTGCTTAAAAAACGTATTTTTTGTCAAAATTCGTTCGGGGAAACATTTTTTAGATCATGTACTACGAAGAAATTTTCTAAAAAAATCCGATGCTTAATTTTTTTTCAAAATATCTATTACTAAAATAACTTTCCACAAACGCTAAATATTTTTTAAACAAAAAAAATATTTGCCAAATAAATTTGAGTATACCGAAAATAAATAAAATTCAGTAATCTAAAAAATGATTAATTTATTAAATCTCACTTATGGTTATTTATATAATCAGAGAAATATTTTTTAAACGTATTTTTTGTCAAAATTCGTTTGGGGAAACATCTTATAGATCAAGTATTACGAAGAAATTTTCTAAAAAATAGCCGATGCATAATTTTTTTTCAAAATATCTATTAGTAAATAACTTTCCACGAACGCTAAATATTTTTTAACAAAAAAAATATTTGCCAAATAAATTTGAGTGTGCCGAAAATTAATAAAATTCAGTAATCTATAAAATAATTAATATATAAAATCTCACTTACGATTATTTATATAATCAGAGAAATATTGTTTTAAAAAACTTATTTTTTGACAAAATTTGTTTGGGGAAACATTTTTTAAAGCATGTATTACGAAGAAATTTTCTAAAAAAAAGTCGATGCTTAATTTTTTTCAAAATATCTAATACTAGAATAACTTTCCACAAACGCTAAATATTTTTTAACCAAAAAAAAATATTTGCCAAATAAATTTGAGTATACCGAAAATTAATAAAATTCAGTAATCTATAAAATAATTAATTTATCAAATCTCACTTATGATTATTTATATAATCAGAGAAATATTGTTTTAAAAAAAATATTTTTTGACAAAATTTGTTTGGGGAAACATTTTTTAAAGCATGTATTACGAAGAAATTTTCTAAAAAAAAGTCGATGCTTAATTTTTTCAAAATATATATTACTAGAATAACTTTCCACAAACGCTAAATATTTTTTAACACAAAAAAATATTTGCCAAATAAATTTGAGTATACCGAAAATAAATAAAATTCAGTAATCTAAAAAATGATTAATTTATCAAATCTCACTTATGGTTATTTATATAATCAGAGAAATATTTTTTAATCGTGTTTTTTGTCAAAATTCGTTTCGGGAAACATCTTTTAGATCAAGTATTACGAAGAAATTTTCTAAAAAATAGCCGATGCATAATTTTTTTTCAAAATATCTATTAGTAAATAACTTTCCACGAACGCTAAATATTTTTTAACAAAAAAAATATTTGCCAAATAAATTTGAGTATGCCGAAAATTAATAAAATTTAGTAATCTATAAAATAATTAATATATAAAATCTCACTTACGATTATTTATATAATCAGAGAAATATTGCTTAAAAAACGTATTTTTTGTCAAAATTCGTTTGGGGAAACATTTTTCGATCAAGTATTACGAAGAAATTTTCTAAAAAAAGCCGATACTTAATTTTTTTACAAAATATCTATTACTAGAAAAACATTCCACAAACGCTAAATATTTTTTAACCAAAAAAAATATTTGCCAAATAAATTTGAGTATACCGAAAATTAATAAAATTCAGTAATCTATAAAATAATTAATTTATCGAATCTCACTTATGATTTTTATATAATCAGAGAAATATTGATTAAAAAACGTATTTTTTGTCAAAATTCTTTCGGGGAAACATTTTTTAGATCATGTACTACGAAGAAATTTTCTAAAAAAATCCGATGCTTAATTTTTTTTCAAAATATCAATTACTAAAATAACTTTCCACAAAAGCTAAATATTTTTTAAACAAAAAAAATATTTGCCAAATAAATTTGAGTATACCGAAAATAAATAAAATTCGGTAATCTAAAAAATGATTAATTTATTAAATCTCACTTATGGTTATTTATATAATCAGAGAAATATTTTTTAAACGTATTTTTTGTCAAAATTCGTTTGGGGAAACATCTTATAGATCAAGTATTACGAAGAAATTTTCTAAAAAATAGCCGATGCATAATTTTTTTTCAAAATATCTATTAGTAAATAACTTTCCACGAACGCTAAATATTTTTTAACAAAAAAAATATTTGCCAAATAAATTTGAGTGTGCCGAAAATTAATAAAATTCAGTAATCTATAAAATAATTAATATATAAAATCTCACTTACGATTATTTATATAATCAGAGAAATATTGTTTTAAAAAACTTATTTTTTGACAAAATTTGTTTGGGGAAACATTTTTTAAAGCATGTATTACGAAGAAATTTTCTAAAAAAAAGTCGATGCTTAATTTTTTTCAAAATATCTAATACTAGAATAACTTTCCACAAACGCTAAATATTTTTTAACCAAAAAAAAATATTTGCCAAATAAATTTGAGTATACCGAAAATTAATAAAATTCAGTAATCTATAAAATAATTAATTTATCAAATCTCACTTATGATTATTTATATAATCAGAGAAATATTGTTTTAAAAAAAATATTTTTTGACAAAATTTGTTTGGGGAAACATTTTTTAAAGCATGTATTACGAAGAAATTTTCTAAAAAAAAGTCGATGCTTAATTTTTTCAAAATATATATTACTAGAATAACTTTCCACAAACGCTAAATATTTTTTAACACAAAAAAATATTTGCCAAATAAATTTGAGTATACCGAAAATAAATAAAATTCAGTAATCTAAAAAATGATTAATTTATCAAATCTCACTTATGGTTATTTATATAATCAGAGAAATATTTTTTAATCGTGTTTTTTGTCAAAATTCGTTTCAGGAAACATCTTTTAGATCAAGTATTACGAAGAAATTTTCTAAAAAATAGCCGATGCATAATTTTTTTTCAAAATATCTATTAGTAAATAACTTTCCACGAACGCTAAATATTTTTTAACAAAAAAAATATTTGCCAAATAAATTTGAGTATGCCGAAAATTAATAAAATTTAGTAATCTATAAAATAATTAATATATAAAATCTCACTTACGATTATTTATATAATCAGAGAAATATTGCTTAAAAAACGTATTTTTTGTCAAAATTCGTTTGGGGAAACATTTTTCGATCAAGTATTACGAAGAAATTTTCTAAAAAAAGCCGATACTTAATTTTTTTACAAAATATCTATTACTAGAAAAACATTCCACAAACGCTAAATATTTTTTAACCAAAAAAAATATTTGCCAAATAAATTTGAGTATACCGAAAATTAATAAAATTCAGTAATCTATAAAATAATTAATTTATCGAATCTCACTTATGATTTTTATATAATCAGAGAAATATTGATTAAAAAACGTATTTTTTGTCAAAATTCTTTCGGGGAAACATTTTTTAGATCATGTACTACGAAGAAATTTTCTAAAAAAATCCGATGCTTAATTTTTTTTCAAAATATCAATTACTAAAATAACTTTCCACAAAAGCTAAATATTTTTTAAACAAAAAAAATATTTGCCAAATAAATTTGAGTATACCGAAAATAAATAAAATTCGGTAATCTAAAAAATGATTAATTTATTAAATCTCACTTATGGTTATTTATATAATCAGAGAAATATTTTTTAAACGTATTTTTTGTCAAAATTCGTTTGGGGAAACATCTTATAGATCAAGTATTACGAAGAAATTTTCTAAAAAATAGCCGATGCATAATTTTTTTTCAAAATATCTATTAGTAAATAACTTTCCACGAACGCTAAATATTTTTTAACAAAAAAAATATTTGCCAAATAAATTTGAGTGTGCCGAAAATTAATAAAATTCAGTAATCTATAAAATAATTAATATATAAAATCTCACTTACGATTATTTATATAATCAGAGAAATATTGTTTTAAAAAACTTATTTTTTGACAAAATTTGTTTGGGGAAACATTTCTTAAAGCATGTATTACGAAGAAATTTTCTAAAAAAAAGTCGATGCTTAATTTTTTTCAAAATATCTAATACTAGAATAACTTTCCACAAACGCTAAATATTTTTTAACCAAAAAAAAATATTTGCCAAATAAATTTGAGTATACCGAAAATTAATAAAATTCAGTAATCTATAAAATAATTAATTTATCGAATCTCACTTATGATTATTTATATAATCAGAGAAATATTGTTTTAAAAAAAATATTTTTTGACAAAATTTGTTTGGGGAAACATTTTTTAAAGCATGTATTACGAAGAAATTTTCTAAAAAAAAGTCGATGCTTAATTTTTTCAAAATATATATTACTAGAATAACTTTCCACAAACGCTAAATATTTTTTAACACAAAAAAATATTTGCCAAATAAATTTGAGTATACCGAAAATAAATAAAATTCAGTAATCTAAAAAATGATTAATTTATCAAATCTCACTTATGGTTATTTATATAATCAGAGAAATATTTTTTAATCGTGTTTTTTGTCAAAATTCGTTTCAGGAAACATCTTTTAGATCAAGTATTACGAAGAAATTTTCTAAAAAATAGCCGATGCATAATTTTTTTTCAAAATATCTATTAGTAAATAACTTTCCACGAACGCTAAATATTTTTTAACAAAAAAAATATTTGCCAAATAAATTTGAGTATGCCGAAAATTAATAAAATTTAGTAATCTATAAAATAATTAATATATAAAATCTCACTTACGATTATTTATATAATCAGAGAAATATTGCTTAAAAAACGTATTTTTTGTCAAAATTCGTTTGGGGAAACATTTTTCGATCAAGTATTACGAAGAAATTTTCTAAAAAAAGCCGATACTTAATTTTTTTACAAAATATCTATTACTAGAAAAACATTCCACAAACGCTAAATATTTTTTAACCAAAAAAAATATTTGCCAAATAAATTTGAGTATACCGAAAATTAATAAAATTCAGTAATCTATAAAATAATTAATTTATCGAATCTCACTTATGATTTTTATATAATCAGAGAAATATTGATTAAAAAACGTATTTTTTGTCAAAATTCTTTCGGGGAAACATTTTTTAGATCATGTACTACGAAGAAATTTTCTAAAAAAATCCGATGCTTAATTTTTTTTCAAAATATCAATTACTAAAATAACTTTCCACAAAAGCTAAATATTTTTTAAACAAAAAAAATATTTGCCAAATAAATTTGAGTATACCGAAAATAAATAAAATTCGGTAATCTAAAAAATGATTAATTTATGAAATCTCATTTATGGTTATTTATATAATCAGAGAAATATTTTTTAATCGTATTTTTTGTCAAAATTCGTTTGTGGAAACATCTTTTAGATCAAGTATTACGAAGAAATTTTCTAAAAAATAGCCGATGCATAATTTTTTTTCAAAATATCTATTAGTAAATAACTTTCCACGAACGCTAAATATTTTTTAACAAAAAAAATATTTGCCAAATAAATTTGAGTATACCGAAAATTAATAAAATTCAGTAATCTATAAAATAATTAATATATAAAATCTCACTTACGATTATTTATATAATCAGAGAAATATTGCTTAAAAAACGTATTTTTTGTCAAAATTCGTTTAGGGAAACATTTTTCGATCAAGTATTACGAAGAAATTTTCTAAAAAAGCCGATACTTAATTTTTTTTCAAAATATCTATTACTAGAAAAACATTCCACAAACGCTAAATATTTTTTAACCAAAAAAAATATTTGCCAAATAAATTTGAGTATACCGAAAATTAATAAAATTCAGTAATCTATAAAATAATTAATTTATCAAAACTCACTTATGATTATTTATATAATCAGAGAAATATTGTTTTAAAAAACCTATTTTTTGACAAAATTTGTTTGGGGAAACATTTTTTAAAGCATGTATTACGAAGAAATTTTCTAAAAAAAAGTCGATGCTTAATTTTTTTCAAAATATCTAATACTAGAATAACTTTCCACAAACGCTAAATATTTTTTAACCAAAAAAAAATATTTGCCAAATAAATTTGAGTATACCGAAAATTAATAAAATTCAGTAATCTATAAAATAATTAATTTATCAAATCTCACTTATGATTATTTATATAATCAGAGAAATATTGTTTTAAAAAACCTATTTTTTGACAAAATTTGTTTGGGGAAACATTTTTTAAAGCATGTATTACGAAGAAATTTTCTAAAAAAAAGTCGATGCTTAATTTTTTTCAAAATATATATTACTAGAATAACTTTCCACAAACGCTAAATATTTTTTAACCAAAAAAAAATATTTGCCTAATAAATTTGAGTATACCGAAAATTAATAAAATTCAGTAATCTATAAAATAATTAATTTATCGAATCTCACTTATGATTATTTATATAATCAGAGAAATATTGTTTTAAAAAACCTATTTTTTGACAAAATTTGTTTGGGGAAACATTTTTTAAAGCATGTATTACGAAGAAATTTTCTAAAAAAAAGTCGATGCTTAATTTTTTTCAAAATATATATTACTAGAATAACTTTCCACAAACGCTAAATATTTTTTAACACAAAAAAATATTTGCCAAATAAATTTGAGTAAACCGAAAATAAATAAAATTCAGTAATCTAAAAAATGATTAATTTATCAAATCTCACTTATGGTTATTTATATAATCAGAGAAATATTTTTTATTCGTATTTTTTATCAAAATTCGTTCGGGGATACATTTTTTAAATCATGTACTACGAAGAAATTTTCTAAAAAAATCCGATGCTTAATTTTTTTTCAAAATATCTATTACTAAAATAACTTTCCACAAAAGCTAAATATTTTTTAAACAAAAAAAATATTTGCCAAATAAATTTGAGTATACCGAAAATAAATAAAATTCAGTAATCTATAAAATAATTAATTTATCAAATCTCACTTATGATTATTTATATAATCAGAGAAATATTGTTTTAAAAAACCTATTTTTTGACAAAATTTGTTTGGGGAAACATTTTTTAAAGCATGTATTACGAAGAAATTTTCTAAAAAAAAGTCGATGCTTAATTTTTTTCAAAATATATATTACTAGAATAACTTTCCACAAACGCTAAATATTTTTTAACCAAAAAAAAATATTTGCCAAATAAATTTGAGTATACCGAAAATTAATAAAATTCAGTAATCTATAAAATAATTAATTTATCGAATCTCACTTATGATTATTTATATAATCAGAGAAATATTGTTTTAAAAAACCTATTTTTTGACAAAATTTGTTTGGGGAAACATTTTTTAAAGCATGTATTACGAAGAAATTTTCTTAAAAAAAGTCGATGCTTAATTTTTTTCAAAATATATATTACTAGAATAACTTTCCACAAACGCTAAATATTTTTTAACACAAAAAAATATTTGCCAAATAAATTTGAGTAAACCGAAAATAAATAAAATTCAGTAATCTAAAAAATGATTAATTTATCAAATCTCACTTATGGTTATTTATATAATCAGAGAAATATTTTTTATTCGTATTTTTTGTCAAAATTCGTTCGGGGATACATTTTTTAAATCATGTACTACGAAGAAATTTTCTAAAAAAATCCGATGCTTAATTTTTTTTCAAAATATCTATTACTAAAATAACTTTCCACAAAAGCTAAATATTTTTTAAACAAAAAAAATATTTGCCAAATAAATTTGAGTATACCGAAAATAAATAAAATTCAGTAATCTAAAAAATCATTAATTTATTAAATCTCACTTATGGTTATTTATATAATCAGAGAAATATTTTTTAATCGTATTTTTTGTCAAAATTCGTTTGGGGAAACATCTTATAGATCAAGTATTACGAAGAAATTTTCTAAAAAATGGCCGATGCATAATTTTTTTTCAAAATATCTATTAGTAAATAACTTTCTACGAACGCTAAATATTTTTTAACAAAAAAAATATTTGCCAAATAAATTTGAGTATGCCGAAAATTAATAAAATTCAGTAATCTATAAAATAATTAATTTATCAAAACTCATGATTATTTATATAATCAGAGAAATATTGCTTAAAAAACGTATTTTTTGTCAAAATTCGTTTGGGAAAACATTTTTTAGATCATGTACTACGAAGAAATTTTCTAAAAAAATCCGATGCTTAATTTTTTTTCAAAATATCTATTCCTAAATTAACTTTCCACAAACGCTAAATATTTTTTAAACAAAAAAAATATTTGCCTAATAAATTTGAGTATACCGAAAATAAATAAAATTCAGTAATCTAAAAAATGATTAATTTATCAAATCTCACTTATGGTTATTTATATAATAAGAGACATATTTTTTAATCGTATTTTTTGTCAAAATTCGTTTGGGGAAACCTCTTTTAGATCAAGTATTACGAAGAAGTTTTCTAAAAAATAGCCGATGCATAATTTTTTTTCATAATATCTATTAGTAAATAACTTTCCACGAACGCTAAATATTTTTTAACAAAAAAAATATTTGCCAAATAAATTTGAGTATACCGAAAAGTAATAAAATTCAGTAATCTATAAAATAATTAATTTATCAAAACTCATGATTATTTATATAATCAGAGAAATATTGCTTAAAAAACGTATTTTTTGTCAAAATTCGTTTGGGAAAACATTTTTTAGATCATGTACTACGAATAAATTTTCTAAAAAAAATCCGATGCTTAATTTTTTTTCAAAATATCTATTCCTAAATTAACTTTCCACAAACGCTAAATATTTTTTAAACAAAAAAAATATTTGCCAAATAAATTTGAGTATACCGAAAATAAATAAAATTCAGTAATCTAAAAAATGATTAATTTATTAAATCTCACTTATGGTTATTTATATAATCAGAGAAATATTTTTTAATCGTATTTTTTGTCAAAATTCGTTTGGGGAAACATCTTATAGATCAAGTATTACGAAGAAATTTTCTAAAAAATGGCCGATGCATAATTTTTTTTCAAAATATCTATTAGTAAATAACTTTCCACGAACGCTAAATATTTTTTAACAAAAAAAATATTTGCCAAATAAATTTGAGTCTGCCGAAAATTAATAAAATTCAGAAATCTATAAAATAATTAATATATAAAATCTCACTTACGATTATTTATATAATCAGAGAAATATTGTTTTAAAAAACTTATTTTTTGACAAAATTTGTTTGGGGAAACATTTTTTAAAGCATGTATTACGAAGAAATTTTCTAAAAAAAAGTCGATGCCTAATTTTTTTCAAAATATCTAATACTAAAATAACTTTCCACAAACGCTAAATATTTTTTAACCAAAAAAAAATATTTGCCAAATAAATTTGAGTATACCGAAAATAAATAAAATTCAGTAATCTAAAAAATGATTAATTTATCAAATCTCACATATGGTTATTTATATAATCAGAGAAATATTTTTTAATCGTATTTTTTGTCAAAATTCGTTTGGGGAAACATCTTATAGATCAAGTATTACGAAGAAATTTTCTAAAAAATGGCCGATGCATAATTTTTTTTCAAAATATCTATTAGTAAATAACTTTCCACGAACGCTAAATATTTTTTAACAAAAAAAATATTTGCCAAATAAATTTGAGTATGCCGAAAATTAATAAAATTCAGTAATCTATAAAATAATTAATATATAAAATCTCACTTACGATTATTTATATAATCAGAGAAATATTGTTTTAAAAAACTTATTTTTTGACAAAATTTGTTTGGGGAAACATTTTTTAAAGCATGTATTACGAAGAAATTTTCTAAAAAAAAGTCGATGCCTAATTTTTTTCAAAATATCTAATACTAAAATAACTTTCCACAAACGCTAAATATTTTTTAACCAAAAAAAAATATTTGCCAAATAAATTTGAGTATACCGAAAATAAATAAAATTCAGTAATCTAAAAAATGATTAATTTATCAAATCTCACTTATGGTTATTTATATAATCAGAGAAATATTTTTTAATCGTATTTTTTGTCAAAATTCGTTTGGGGAAACATCTTTTAGATCAAGTATTACGAAGAAGTTTTCTAAAAAATAGCCGATGCATAATTTTTTTTCAAAATATCTATTAGTAAATAACTTTCCACGAACGCTAAATATTTTTTAACAAAAAAAATATTGGCCAAATAAATTTGAGTATACCGAAAAGTAATAAAATTCAGTAATCTATAAAATAATTAATTTATCAAAACTCATGATTATTTATATAATCAGAGAAATATTGCTTAAAAACGTATTTTTTGTCAAAATTCGTTTGGGAAAACATTTTTTAGATCATGTACTACGAAGAAATTTTCTAAAAAAATCCGATGCTTAATTTTTTTTCAAAATATCTATTCCTAAATTAACTTTCCACAAACGCTAAATATTTTTTAAACAAAAAAAATATTTGCCAAATAAATTTGAGTATACCGAAAATAAATAAAATTCAGTAATCTAAAAAATGATTAATTTATCAAATCTCACTTATGGTTATTTATATAATCAGAGAAATATTTTTTAATCGTATTTTTTGTCAAAATTCGTTTGGGGAAACATCTTTTAGATCAAGTATTACGAAGAAGTTTTCTAAAAAATAGCCGATGCATAATTTTTTTTCAAAATATCTATTAGTAAATAACTTTCCACGAACGCTAAATATTTTTTAACAAAAAAAATATTTGCCAAATAAATTTGAGTATACCGAAAAGTAATAAAATTCAGTTATCTATAAAATAATTAATTTATCAAAACTCATGATTATTTATATAATCAGAGAAATATTGCTTAAAAAACGTATTTTTTGTCAAAATTCGTTTGGGAAAACATTTTTTAGATCATGTACTACGAAGAAATTTTCTAAAAAAATCCGATGCTTAATTTTTTTCAAAATATCTATTCCTAAATTAACTTTCCACAAACGCTAAATATTTTTTAAACAAAAAAAATATTTGCCTAATAAATTTGAGTATACCGAAAATAAATAAAATTCAGTAATCTAAAAAATGATTAATTTATCAAATCTCACTTATGGTTATTTATATAATAAGAGACATATTTTTTAATCGTATTTTTTGTCAAAATTCGTTTGGGGAAACCTCTTTTAGATCAAGTATTACGAAGAAATTTTCTAAAAAATAGCCGATGCATAATTTTTTTTCAAAATATCTATTAGTAAATAACTTTCCACGAACGCTAAATATTTTTTAACAAAAAAAATATTTGCCAAATAAATTTGAGTATGCCGAAAATTAATAAAATTCAGTAATCTATAAAATAATTAATTTATCAAAACTCATGATTATTTATATAATCAGAGAAATATTGCTTAAAAACGTATTTTTTGTCAAAATTCGTTTGGGAAAACATTTTTTAGATCATGTACTACGAAGAAATTTTCTAAAAAAATCCGATACTTAATTTTTTTTCAAAATATCTATTACTAAAATAACTTTCCACAAACGCTAAATATTTTTTAAACAAAAAAAATATTTGCCAAATAAATTTGAGTATACCAAAAATTAATAAAATTCAGTTATCTATAAAATAATTAATTTATCAAAACTCATGATTATTTATATAATCAGAGAAATATTGCTTAAAAAACGTATTTTTTGTCAAAATTCGTTTGGGGAAACATTTTTCGATCAAGTATTACGAAGAAATTTTCTAAAAAAAGCCGATACTTAATTTTTTTACAAAATATCTATTACTAGAAAAACATTCCACAAACGCTAAATATTTTTTAACAAAAATAATATTTGCCAAATAAATTTGAGTATACCGAAAATTAATAAAATTCAGTAATCTATAAAATAATTAATTTATCGAATCTCACATATGATTTTTATATAATCAGAGAAATATTGATTAAAAAACGTATTTTTTGTCAAAATTCGTTCGGGGAAACATATTTTAGATCATGTACTACGAAGAAATTTTCTAAAAAAATCCGATGCTTAATTTTTTTTCAAAATATCTATTACTAAAATAACTTTCCACAAACGCTAAATATTTTTTAAACAAAAAAAATATTTGAAAAATAAATTTGAGTATAACGAAAATAAATAAAATTCGGTAATCTGAAAAATGATTAATTTATCAAATCTCATTTATGGTTATTTATATAATCAGAGAAATATTTTTTAATCGTATTTTTTGTCAAAATTCGTTTGGGGAAACATCTTTTAGATCAAGTATTACGAAGAAATTTTCTAAAAAATAGCCGATGCATAATTTTTTTTCAAAATATCTATTAGTAAATAACTTTCCACGAACGCTAAATATTTTTTAACAAAAAAATTATTTGCCAAATAAATTTGAGTATACCGAAAATTAATAAAATTCAGTAATCTATAAAATAATTAATATATAAAATCTCACTTACGATTATTTATATAATCAGAGAAATATTGTTTTAAAAAACGTATTTTTTGTCAAAATTCGTTTGGGGAAACATTTTTCGATCAAGTATTACGAAGAAATTTTCTAAAAAAAGCCGATACTTAATTTTTTTTTAAAATATCTATTACTAGAAAAACATTCCACAAACGCTAAATATTTTTTAACCAAAAAAAATATTTGCCAAATAAATTTGAGTATACCGAAAATTAATAAAATTCAGTAATCTATAAAATAATTAATTTATCAAAACTCACTTATGATTATTTATATAATCAGAGAAATATTGTTTTAAAAAACCTATTTTTTGACAAAATTTGTTTGGGGAAACATTTTTTAAAGCATGTATTACGAAAAAATTTTTAAAAAAAAGTCTATGCTTAATTTTTTTCAAAATATCTAATACTAGAATAACTTTCCACAAACGCTAAATATTTTTTAACCAAAAAAAAGTATTTGCCAAATAAATTTGAGTATACCGAAAATTAATAAAATTCAGTAATCTATAAAATAATTAATTTATCGAATCTCACTTATGATTATTTATATAATCAGAGAAATATTGTTTTAAAAAACCTATTTTTTGACAAAATTTGTTTGGGGAAACATTTTTTAAAGCATGTATTACGAAGAAATTTTCTAAAAAATAGCCGATGCATAATTTTTTTTCAAAATATCTATTAGTTTATAACTTTCCACGAACGCTAAATATTTTTTAACAAAAAAAATATTTGCCAAATAAATTTGAGTATACCGAAAATTAATAAAATTCAGTTATCTATAAAATAATTAATTTATGAAAACTCATGATTATTTATATAATCTGAGAAATATTGCTTAAAAAACGTATTTTTTGTCAAAATTCGTTCGGGGAAACATTTTTTAGATCATGTACTACGAAGAAATTTTCTAAAAAAATCCGATGCTTAATTTTTTTTCAAAATATCTATTACTAAAATAACTTTCCACAAACGCTAAATATTTTTTAAACAAAAAAAATATTTGCCAAATAAATTTGAGTATACCGAAAATAAATAAAATTCAGTAATCTAAAAAATGATTAATTTACTAATCTCACTTATGGTTATTTATATAATCAGAGAAATATTTTTTAATCGTATTTTTTGTCAAAATTTGTTTGGGGAAACATCTTATAGATCAAGTATTACGAAGAAATTTTCTAAAAAATAGCCGATGCATAATTTTTTTTCAAAATATCTATTAGTAAATAACTTTCCACGAACGCTAAATATTTTTTAACAAAAAAAATATTTGCCAAATAAATTTGAGTGTGCCGAAAATTAATAAAATTCAGTAATCTATAAAATAATTAATATATAAAATCTCACTTACGATTATTTATATAATCAGAGAAATATTGTTTTAAAAAACTTATTTTTTGACAAAATTTGTTTGGGGAAACATTTTTTAAAGCATGTATTACGAAGAAATTTTCTAAAAAAAAGTCGATGCTTAATTTTTTTCAAAATATCTAATACTAGAATTACTTTCCACAAACGCTAAATATTTTTTAACCAAAAAAAAATATTTGCCAAATAAAATTGAGTATACCGAAAATTAATAAAATTCAGTAATCTATAAAATAATTAATTTATCGAATCTCACTTATGATTATTTATATAATCAGAGAAATATTGTTTTAAAAAACCTATTTTTTGACAAAATTTGTTTGGGGAAACATTTTTAAAGCATGTATTACGAAGAAATTTTCTAAAAAAAAGTCGATGCTTAATTTTTTCAAAATATATATTACTAGAATAACTTTCCACAAACGCTAAATATTTTTTAACACAAAAAAATATTTGCCAAATAAATTTGAGTAAACCGAAAATAAATAAAATTCAGTAATCTAAAAAATGATTAATTTATCAAATCTCACTTATGGTTATTTATATAATCAGAGAAATATTTTTTATTCGTATTTTTTGTCAAAATTCGTTTGGGGAAACCTCTTTTAGATCAAGTATTACGAAGAAATTTTCTAAAAAATAGCCGATGCATAATTTTTTTTCAAAATATCTATTAGTAAATAACTTTCCACGAACGCTAAATATTTTTTAACAGAAAAAATATTTGCCAAATAAATTTGAGTATACCGAAAATTAATAAAATTCAGTAATCTATAAAATAATTAATTTATCAAAACTCATGATTATTTATATAATCAGAGAAATATTGCTTAAAAAACGTATTTTTTGTCAAAATTCGTTCGGGGATACATTTTTTAAATCATGTACTACGAAGAAATTTTCTAAAAAAATCCGATGCTTAATTTTTTTTCAAAATATCTATTACTAAAATAACTTTCCACAAACGCTAAATATTTTTTAAACAAAAAAAATATTTGCCAAATACATTTGAGTATACCGAAAATAAATAAAATTCAGTAATCTAAAAAATCATTAATTTATTAAATCTAACTTATGGTTATTTATATAATCAGAGAAATATTTTTTAATCGTATTTTTTGTCAAAATTCGTTTGGGGAAACATCTTTTAGATCAAGTATTACGAAGAAATTTTCTAAAAAATAGCCGATGCATAATTTTTTTTCAAAATATCTATTAGTAAATAACTTTCCACGAACGCTAAATATTTTTTAACAAAAAAAATATTTGCCAAATAAATTTGAGTATGCCGAAAATTAATAAAATTCAGTAATCTATAAAATAATTAATATATAAAATCTCACTTACGATTATTTATATAATCAGAGAAATATTGTTTTAAAAAACTTATTTTTTGACAAAATTTGTTTGGGGAAACATTTTTTAAAGCATGTATTACGAAGAAATTTTCTAAAAAAAAGTCGATGCTTAATTTTTTTCAAAATATCTAATACTAAAATAACTTTCCACAAACGCTAAATATTTTTTAACCAAAAAAAAATATTTGCCAAATAAATTTGAGTATACCGAAAATAAATAAAATTCAGTAATCTAAAAAATGATTAATTTATCAAATCTCACTTATGGTTATTTATATAATCAGAGAAATATTTTTTAATCGTATTTTTTGTCAAAATTCGTTTGGGGAAACATCTTTTAGATCAAGTATTACGAAGAAGTTTTCTAAAAAATAGCCTATGCATAATTTTTTTTCAAAATATCTATTAGTAAATAACTTTCCACGAACGCTAAATATTTTTTAACAAAAAAAATATTTGCCAAATAAATTTGAGTATACCGAAAAGTAATAAAATTCAGTAATCTATAAAATAATTAATTTATCAAAACTCATGATTATTTATATAATCAGAGAAATATTGCTTAAAAAACGTATTTTTTGTCAAAATTCGTTTGGGAAAACATTTTTTAGATCATGTACTACGAAGAAATTTTCTAAAAAAATCCGATGCTTAATTTTTTTTCAAAATATCTATTCCTAAATTAACTTTCCACAAACGCTAAATATTTTTTAAACAAAAAAAATATTTGCCTAATAAATTTGAGTATACCGAAAATAAATAAAATTCAGTAATCTAAAAAATGATTAATTTATCAAATCTCACTTATGGTTATTTATATAATAAGAGACATATTTTTTAATCGTATTTTTTGTCAAAATTCGTTTGGGGAAACCTCTTTTAGATCAAGTATTACGAAGAAGTTTTCTAAAAAATAGCCGATGCATAATTTTTTTTCAAAATATCTATTAGTAAATAACTTTCCACGAACGCTAAATATTTTTTAACAAAAAAAATATTTGCCAAATAAATTTGAGTATGCCGAAAATTAATAAAATTCAGTAATCTATAAAATAATTAATATATAAAATCTCACTTACGATTATTTATATAATCAGAGAAATATTGTTTTAAAAAACTTATTTTTTGACAAAATTTGTTTGGGGAAACATTTTTTAAAGCATGTATTACGAAGAAATTTTCTAAAAAAAAGTCGATGCTTAATTTTTTTCAAAATATCTAATACTAAAATAACTTTCCACAAACGCTAAATATTTTTTAACCAAATAAAAATATTTGCCAAATAAATTTGAGTATACCGAAAATAAATAAAATTCAGTAATCTAAAAAATGATTAATTTATCAAATCTCACTTATGGTTATTTATATAATCAGAGAAATATTTTTTAATCGTATTTTTTGTCAAAATTCGTTTGGGGAAACATCTTTTAGATCAAGTATTACGAAGAAGTTTTCTAAAAAATAGCCGATGCATAATTTTTTTTCAAAATATCTATTAGTAAATAACTTTCCACGAACGCTAAATATTTTTTAACAAAAAAAATATTTGCCAAATAAATTTGAGTATACCGAAAAGTAATAAAATTCAGTAATCTATAAAATAATTAATTTATCAAAACTCATGATTATTTATATAATCAGAGAAATATTGCTTAAAAAACGTATTTTTTGTCAAAATTCGTTTGGGTAAACATTTTTTAAAGCATGTATTACGAAGAAATTTTCTAAAAAAAAGTCGATGCTTAATTTTTTTCAAAATATTTAATACTAGAATAACTTTCCACAAACGCTAAATATTTTTTAACCAAAAAAAAATATTTGCCAAATAAATTTGAGTATACCGAAAATTAATAAAATTCAGTAATCTATAAAATAATTAATTTATCGAATCTCACTTATGATTATTTATATAATCAGAGAAATATTGTTTTAAAAAACCTATTTTTTGACAAAATTTGTTTGGGGAAACATTTTTTAAAGCATATATTACGAAGAAATTTTCTAAAAAAAAGTCGATGCTTAATTTTTTTCAAAATATCTAATACTAAAATAACTTTCCACAAACGCTAAATATTTTTTAACCAAAAAAAAATATTTGCCAAATAAATTTGAGTATACCGAAAATAAATAAAATTCAGTAATCTAAAAAATGATTAATTTATCAAATCTCACTTATGGTTATTTATATAATCAGAGAAATATTTTTTAATCGTATTTTTTGTCAAAATTCGTTTGGGGAAACATCTTTTAGATCAAGTATTACGAAGAAGTTTTCTAAAAAATAGCCGATGCATAATTTTTTTTCAAAATATCTATTAGTAAATAACTTTCCACGAACGCTAAATATTTTTTAACAAAAAAAATATTTGCCAAATAAATTTGAGTATACCGAAAAGTAATAAAATTCAGTAATCTATAAAATAATTAATTTATCAAAACTCATGATTATTTATATAATCAGAGAAATATTGCTTAAAAAACGTATTTTTTGTCAAAATTCGTTTGGGAAAACATTTTTTAGATCATGTACTACGAAGAAATTTTCTAAAAAAATCCGATGCTTAATTTTTTTTCAAAATATCTATTCCTAAATTAACTTTCCACAAACGCTAAATATTTTTTAAACAAAAAAAATATTTGCCTAATAAATTTGAGTATACCGAAAATAAATAAAATTCAGTAATCTAAAAAATGATTAATTTATCAAATCTCACTTATGGTTATTTATATAATAAGAGACATATTTTTTAATCGTATTTTTTGTCAAAATTCGTTTGGGGAAACCTCTTTTAGATCAAGTATTACGAAGAAGTTTTCTAAAAAATAGCCGATGCATAATTTTTTTTCAAAATATCTATTAGTAAATAACTTTCCACGAACGCTAAATATTTTTTAACAAAAAAAATATTTGCCAAATAAATTTGAGTATGCCGAAAATTAATAAAATTCAGTAATCTATAAAATAATTAATTTATCGAATCTCACATATGATTTTTATATAATCAGAGAAATATTGATTAAAAAACGTATTTTTTGTCAAAATTCTTTCGGGGAAACATATTTTAGATCATGTACTACGAAGAAATTTTCTAAAAAAATCCGATGCTTAATTTTTTTTCAAAATATCTATTACTAAAATAACTTTCCACAAACGCTAAATATTTTTTAAACAAAAAAAATATTTGAAAAATAAATTTGAGTATAACGAAAATAAATAAAATTCGGTAATCTGAAAAATGATTAATTTATCAAATCTCATTTATGGTTATTTATATAATCAGAGAAATATTTTTTAATCGTATTTTTTGTCAAAATTCGTTTGGGGAAACATCTTTTAGATCAAGTATTACGAAGAAATTTTCTAAAAAATAGCCGATGCATAATTTTTTTTCAAAATATCTATTAGTAAATAACTTTCCACGAACGCTAAATATTTTTTAACAAAAAAATTATTTGCCAAATAAATTTGAGTATACCGAAAATTAATAAAATTCAGTAATCTATAAAATAATTAATATATAAAATCTCACTTACGATTATTTATATAATCAGAGAAATATTGCTTAAAAAACGTATTTTTTGTCAAAATTCGTTTGGGGAAACATTTTTCGATCAAGTATTACGAAGAAATTTTCTAAAAAAAGCCGATACTTAATTTTTTTTTAAAATATCTATTACTAGAAAAACATTCCACAAACGCTAAATATTTTTTAACCAAAAAAAATATTTGCCAAATAAATTTGAGTATACCGAAAATTAATAAAATTCAGTAATCTATAAAATAATTAATTTATCAAAACTCACTTATGATTATTTATATAATCAGAGAAATATTGTTTTAAAAAACCTATTTTTTGACAAAATTTGTTTGGGGAAACATTTTTTAAAGCATGTATTACGAAAAAATTTTTAAAAAAAAGTCGATGCTTAATTTTTTTCAAAATATCTAATACTAGAATAACTTTCCACAAACGCTAAATATTTTTTAACCAAAAAAAAGTATTTGCCAAATAAATTTGAGTATACCGAAAATTAATAAAATTCAGTAATCTATAAAATAATTAATTTATCGAATCTCACTTATGATTATTTATATAATCAGAGAAATATTGTTTTAAAAAACCTATTTTTTGACAAAATTTGTTTGGGGAAACATTTTTTGAAGCATGTATTACGAAGAAATTTTCTAAAAAATAGCCGATGCATAATTTTTTTTCAAAATATCTATTAGTTTATAACTTTCCACGAACGCTAAATATTTTTTAACAAAAAAAATATTTGCCAAATAAATTTGAGTATACCGAAAATTAATAAAATTCAGTTATCTATAAAATAATTAATTTATGAAAACTCATGATTATTTATATAATCTGAGAAATATTGCTTAAAAAACGTATTTTTTGTCAAAATTCGTTCGGGGAAACATTTTTTAGATCATGTACTACGAAGAAATTTTCTAAAAAAATCCGATGCTTAATTTTTTTTCAAAATATCTATTACTAAAATAACTTTCCACAAACGCTAAATATTTTTTAAACAAAAAAAATATTTGCCAAATAAATTTGAGTATACCGAAAATAAATAAAATTCAGTAATCTAAAAAATGATTAATTTACTAATCTCACTTATGGTTATTTATATAATCAGAGAAATATTTTTTAATCGTATTTTTTGTCAAAATTTGTTTGGGGAAACATCTTATAGATCAAGTATTACGAAGAAATTTTCTAAAAAATAGCCGATGCATAATTTTTTTTCAAAATATCTATTAGTAAATAACTTTCCACGAACGCTAAATATTTTTTAACAAAAAAAATATTTGCCAAATAAATTTGAGTGTGCCGAAAATTAATAAAATTCAGTAATCTATAAAATAATTAATATATAAAATCTCACTTACGATTATTTATATAATCAGAGAAATATTGTTTTAAAAAACTTATTTTTTGACAAAATTTGTTTGGGGAAACATTTTTTAAAGCATGTATTACGAAGAAATTTTCTAAAAAAAAGTCGATGCTTAATTTTTTTCAAAATATCTAATACTAGAATTACTTTCCACAAACGCTAAATATTTTTTAACCAAAAAAAAATATTTGCCAAATAAAATTGAGTATACCGAAAATTAATAAAATTCAGTAATCTATAAAATAATTAATTTATCGAATCTCACTTATGATTATTTATATAATCAGAGAAATATTGTTTTAAAAAACCTATTTTTTGACAAAATTTGTTTGGGGAAACATTTTTAAAGCATGTATTACGAAGAAATTTTCTAAAAAAAAGTCGATGCTTAATTTTTTCAAAATATATATTACTAGAATAACTTTCCACAAACGCTAAATATTTTTTAACACAAAAAAATATTTGCCAAATAAATTTGAGTATACCGAAAATAAATAAAATTCAGTAATCTAAAAAATGATTAATTTATCAAATCTCACTTATGGTTATTTATATAATCAGAGAAATATTTTTTAATCGTATATTTTGTCAAAATTCGTTTGGGGAAACATCTTTTAGATCAAGTATTACGAAGAAATTTTCTAAAAAATAGCCGATGCATAATTTTTTTTCAAAATATCTATTAGTAAATAACTTTCCACGAACGCTAAATATTTTTTAACAAAAAAAATATTTGCCAAATAAATTTGAGTGTGCCGAAAATTAATAAAATTCAGTAATCTATAAAATAATTAATATATAAAATCTCACTTACGATTATTTATATAATCAGAGAAATATTGTTTTAAAAAACCTATTTTTTGACAAAATTTGTTTGGGGAAACATTTTTTAAAGCATGTATTACGAAGAAATTTTCTAAAAAAAAGTCGATGCTTAATTTTTTTCAAAATAT
This sequence comes from Tanypteryx hageni, assembly GCA_028673005.1. Classification (NCBI taxonomy): domain Eukaryota; kingdom Metazoa; phylum Arthropoda; class Insecta; order Odonata; family Petaluridae; genus Tanypteryx; species Tanypteryx hageni. Next base: position 28,481,415 of record CM054113.1, read on the forward strand.
TTAATAATAGAATAACTTTCCACAAACGCTAAATATTTTTTAACCAAAAAAAAATATTTGCCAAATAAATTTGAGTATACCGAAAATTAATAAAATTCAGTAATCTATAAAATAATTAATTTATCGAATCTCACTTATGATTATTTATATAATCAGAGAAATATTGTTTTAAAATACCTATTTTTTGACAAAATTTGTTTGGGGAAACATTTTTTAAAGCATGTATTACGAAGAAATTTTCTAAAAAAAAGTCGATGCTTAATTTTTTTCAAAATATATATTACTAGAATAACTTTCCACAAACGCTAAATATTTTTTAACCAAAAAAAAATATTTGCCAAATAAATTTGAGTATACCGAAAATTAATAAAATTCAGTAATCTATAAAATAATTAATTTATCGAATCTCACTTATGATTATTTATATAATCAGAGAAATATTGTTTTAAAAAACCTATTTTTTGACAAAATTTGTTTGGGGAAACATTTTTTAAAGCATGTATTACGAAGAAATTTTCTAAAAAAAAGTCGATGCTTAATTTTTTTCAAAATATATATTACTAGAATAACTTTCCACAAACGCTAAATATTTTTTAACACAAAAAAATATTTGCCAAATAAATTTGAGTAAACCGAAAATAAATAAAATTCAGTAATCTAAAAAATGATTAATTTATCAAATCTCACTTATGGTTATTTATATAATCAGAGAAATATTTTTTATTCGTATTTTTTGTCAAAATTCGTTTGGGGAAACCTCTTTTAGATCAAGTATTACGAAGAAATTTTCTAAAAAATAGCCGATGCATAATTTTTTTTCAAAATATCTATTAGTAAATAACTTTCCACGAACGCTAAATATTTTTTAACAGAAAAAATATTTGCCAAATAAATTTGAGTATACCGAAAATTAATAAAATTCAGTAATCTATAAAATAATTAATTTATCAAAACTCATGATTATTTATATAATCAGAGAAATATTGCTTAAAAAACGTATTTTTTGTCAAAATTCGTTCGGGGATACATTTTTTAAATCATGTACTACGAAGAAATTTTCTAAAAAAATCCGATGCTTAATTTTTTTTCAAAATATCTATTACTAAAATAACTTTCCACAAACGCTAAATATTTTTTAAACAAAAAAAATATTTGCCAAATACATTTGAGTATACCGAAAATAAATAAAATTCAGTAATCTAAAAAATCATTAATTTATTAAATCTCACTTATGGTTATTTATATAATCAGAGAAATATTTTTTAATCGTATTTTTTGTCAAAATTCGTTTGGGGAAACATCTTATAGATCAAGTATTACGAAGAAATTTTCTAAAAAATGGCCGATGCATAATTTTTTTTCAAAATATCTATTAGTAAATAACTTTCCACGAACGCTAAATATTTTTTAACAAAAAAAATATTTGCCAAATAAATTTGAGTATGCCGAAAATTAATAAAATTCAGTAATCTATAAAATAATTAATATATAAAATCTCACTTACGATTATTTATATAATCAGAGAAATATTGTTTTAAAAAACTTATTTTTTGACAAAATTTGTTTGGGGAAACATTTTTTAAAGCATGTATTACGAAGAAATTTTCTAAAAAAAAGTCGATGCTTAATTTTTTTCAAAATATCTAATACTAAAATAACTTTCCACAAACGCTAAATATTTTTTAACCAAAAAAAAATATTTGCCAAATAAATTTGAGTATACCGAAAATAAATAAAATTCAGTAATCTAAAAAATGATTAATTTATCAAATCTCACTTATGGTTATTTATATAATCAGAGAAATATTTTTTAATCGTATTTTTTGTCAAAATTCGTTTGGGGAAACATCTTTTAGATCAAGTATTACGAAGAAGTTTTCTAAAAAATAGCCTATGCATAATTTTTTTTCAAAATATCTATTAGTAAATAACTTTCCACGAACGCTAAATATTTTTTAACAAAAAAAATATTTGCCAAATAAATTTGAGTATACCGAAAAGTAATAAAATTCAGTAATCTATAAAATAATTAATTTATCAAAACTCATGATTATTTATATAATCAGAGAAATATTGCTTAAAAAACGTATTTTTTGTCAAAATTCGTTTGGGAAAACATTTTTTAGATCATGTACTACGAAGAAATTTTCTAAAAAAATCCGATGCTTAATTTTTTTTCAAAATATCTATTCCTAAATTAACTTTCCACAAACGCTAAATATTTTTTAAACAAAAAAAATATTTGCCTAATAAATTTGAGTATACCGAAAATAAATAAAATTCAGTAATCTAAAAAATGATTAATTTATCAAATCTCACTTATGGTTATTTATATAATAAGAGACATATTTTTTAATCGTATTTTTTGTCAAAATTCGTTTGGGGAAACCTCTTTTAGATCAAGTATTACGAAGAAGTTTTCTAAAAAATAGCCGATGCATAATTTTTTTTCAAAATATCTATTAGTAAATAACTTTCCACGAACGCTAAATATTTTTTAACAAAAAAAATATTTGCCAAATAAATTTGAGTATGCCGAAAATTAATAAAATTCAGTAATCTATAAAATAATTAATATATAAAATCTCACTTACGATTATTTATATAATCAGAGAAATATTGTTTTAAAAAACTTATTTTTTGACAAAATTTGTTTGGGGAAACATTTTTTAAAGCATGTATTACGAAGAAATTTTCTAAAAAAAAGTCGATGCTTAATTTTTTTCAAAATATCTAATACTAAAATAACTTTCCACAAACGCTAAATATTTTTTAACCAAATAAAAATATTTGCCAAATAAATTTGAGTATACCGAAAATAAATAAAATTCAGTAATCTAAAAAATGATTAATTTATCAAATCTCACTTATGGTTATTTATATAATAAGAGACATATTTTTTAATCGTATTTTTTGTCAAAATTCGTTTGGGGAAACCTCTTTTAGATCAAGTATTACGAAGAAGTTTTCTAAAAAATAGCCGATGCATAATTTTTTTTCAAAATATCTATTAGTAAATAACTTTCCACGAACGCTAAATATTTTTTAACAAAAAAAATATTTGCCAAATAAATTTGAGTATGCCGAAAATTAATAAAATTCAGTAATCTATAAAATAATTAATATATAAAATCTCACTTACGATTATTTATATAATCAGAGAAATATTGTTTTAAAAAACTTATTTTTTGACAAAATTTGTTTGGGGAAACATTTTTTAAAGCATGTATTACGAAGAAATTTTCTAAAAAAAAGTCGATGCTTAATTTTTTTCAAAATATCTAATACTAGAATTACTTTCCACAAACGCTAAATATTTTTTAACCAAAAAAAAATATTTGCCAAATAAAATTGAGTATACCGAAAATTAATAAAATTCAGTAATCTATAAAATAATTAATTTATCGAATCTCACTTATGATTATTTATATAATCAGAGAAATATTGTTTTAAAAAACCTATTTTTTGACAAAATTTGTTTGGGGAAACATTTTTAAAGCATGTATTACGAAGAAATTTTCTAAAAAAAAGTCGATGCTTAATTTTTTCAAAATATATATTACTAGAATAACTTTCCACAAACGCTAAATATTTTTTAACACAAAAAAATATTTGCCAAATAAATTTGAGTATACCGAAAATAAATAAAATTCAGTAATCTAAAAAATGATTAATTTATCAAATCTCACTTATGGTTATTTATATAATCAGAGAAATATTTTTTAATCGTATATTTTGTCAAAATTCGTTTGGGGAAACATCTTTTAGATCAAGTATTACGAAGAAATTTTCTAAAAAATAGCCGATGCATAATTTTTTTTCAAAATATCTATTAGTAAATAACTTTCCACGAACGCTAAATATTTTTTAACAAAAAAAATATTTGCCAAATAAATTTGAGTGTGCCGAAAATTAATAAAATTCAGTAATCTATAAAATAATTAATATATAAAATCTCACTTACGATTATTTATATAATCAGAGAAATATTGTTTTAAAAAACCTATTTTTTGACAAAATTTGTTTGGGGAAACATTTTTTAAAGCATGTATTACGAAGAAATTTTCTAAAAAAAAGTCGATGCTTAATTTTTTTCAAAATATTTAATACTAGAATAACTTTCCACAAACGCTAAATATTTTTTAACCAAAAAAAAATATTTGCCAAATAAATTTGAGTATACCGAAAATTAATAAAATTCAGTAATCTATAAAATAATTAATTTATCGAATCTCACTTATGATTATTTATATAATCAGAGAAATATTGTTTTAAAATACCTATTTTTTGACAAAATTTGTTTGGGGAAACATTTTTTAAAGCATGTATTACGAAGAAATTTTCTAAAAAAAAGTCGATGCTTAATTTTTTTCAAAATATATATTACTAGAATAACTTTCCACAAACGCTAAATATTTTTTAACCAAAAAAAAATATTTGCCAAATAAATTTGAGTATACCGAAAATTAATAAAATTCAGTAATCTATAAAATAATTAATTTATCGAATCTCACTTATGATTATTTATATAATCAGAGAAATATTGTTTTAAAAAACCTATTTTTTGACAAAATTTGTTTGGGGAAACATTTTTTAAAGCATGTATTACGAAGAAATTTTCTAAAAAAAAGTCGATGCTTAATTTTTTTCAAAATATATATTACTAGAATAACTTTCCACAAACGCTAAATATTTTTTAACACAAAAAAATATTTGCCAAATAAATTTGAGTAAACCGAAAATAAATAAAATTCAGTAATCTAAAAAATGATTAATTTATCAAATCTCACTTATGGTTATTTATATAATCAGAGAAATATTTTTTATTCGTATTTTTTGTCAAAATTCGTTTGGGGAAACCTCTTTTAGATCAAGTATTACGAAGAAATTTTCTAAAAAATAGCCGATGCATAATTTTTTTTCAAAATATCTATTAGTAAATAACTTTCCACGAACGCTAAATATTTTTTAACAGAAAAAATATTTGCCAAATAAATTTGAGTATACCGAAAATTAATAAAATTCAGTAATCTATAAAATAATTAATTTATCAAAACTCATGATTATTTATATAATCAGAGAAATATTGCTTAAAAAACGTATTTTTTGTCAAAATTCGTTCGGGGATACATTTTTTAAATCATGTACTACGAAGAAATTTTCTAAAAAAATCCGATGCTTAATTTTTTTTCAAAATATCTATTACTAAAATAACTTTCCACAAACGCTAAATATTTTTTAAACAAAAAAAATATTTGCCAAATACATTTGAGTATACCGAAAATAAATAAAATTCAGTAATCTAAAAAATCATTAATTTATTAAATCTCACTTATGGTTATTTATATAATCAGAGAAATATTTTTTAATCGTATTTTTTGTCAAAATTCGTTTGGGGAAACATCTTATAGATCAAGTATTACGAAGAAATTTTCTAAAAAATGGCCGATGCATAATTTTTTTTCAAAATATCTATTAGTAAATAACTTTCCACGAACGCTAAATATTTTTTAACAAAAAAAATATTTGCCAAATAAATTTGAGTATGCCGAAAATTAATAAAATTCAGTAATCTATAAAATAATTAATATATAAAATCTCACTTACGATTATTTATATAATCAGAGAAATATTGTTTTAAAAAACTTATTTTTTGACAAAATTTGTTTGGGGAAACATTTTTTAAAGCATGTATTACGAAGAAATTTTCTAAAAAAAAGTCGATGCTTAATTTTTTTCAAAATATCTAATACTAAAATAACTTTCCACAAACGCTAAATATTTTTTAACCAAAAAAAAATATTTGCCAAATAAATTTGAGTATACCGAAAATAAATAAAATTCAGTAATCTAAAAAATGATTAATTTATCAAATCTCACTTATGGTTATTTATATAATCAGAGAAATATTTTTTAATCGTATTTTTTGTCAAAATTCGTTTGGGGAAACATCTTTTAGATCAAGTATTACGAAGAAGTTTTCTAAAAAATAGCCTATGCATAATTTTTTTTCAAAATATCTATTAGTAAATAACTTTCCACGAACGCTAAATATTTTTTAACAAAAAAAATATTTGCCAAATAAATTTGAGTATACCGAAAAGTAATAAAATTCAGTAATCTATAAAATAATTAATTTATCAAAACTCATGATTATTTATATAATCAGAGAAATATTGCTTAAAAAACGTATTTTTTGTCAAAATTCGTTTGGGAAAACATTTTTTAGATCATGTACTACGAAGAAATTTTCTAAAAAAATCCGATGCTTAATTTTTTTTCAAAATATCTATTCCTAAATTAACTTTCCACAAACGCTAAATATTTTTTAAACAAAAAAAATATTTGCCTAATAAATTTGAGTATACCGAAAATAAATAAAATTCAGTAATCTAAAAAATGATTAATTTATCAAATCTCACTTATGGTTATTTATATAATAAGAGACATATTTTTTAATCGTATTTTTTGTCAAAATTCGTTTGGGGAAACCTCTTTTAGATCAAGTATTACGAAGAAGTTTTCTAAAAAATAGCCGATGCATAATTTTTTTTCAAAATATCTATTAGTAAATAACTTTCCACGAACGCTAAATATTTTTTAACAAAAAAAATATTTGCCAAATAAATTTGAGTATGCCGAAAATTAATAAAATTCAGTAATCTATAAAATAATTAATATATAAAATCTCACTTACGATTATTTATATAATCAGAGAAATATTGTTTTAAAAAACTTATTTTTTGACAAAATTTGTTTGGGGAAACATTTTTTAAAGCATGTATTACGAAGAAATTTTCTAAAAAAAAGTCGATGCTTAATTTTTTTCAAAATATCTAATACTAAAATAACTTTCCACAAACGCTAAATATTTTTTAACCAAATAAAAATATTTGCCAAATAAATTTGAGTATACCGAAAATAAATAAAATTCAGTAATCTAAAAAATGATTAATTTATCAAATCTCACTTATGGTTATTTATATAATCAGAGAAATATTTTTTAATCGTATTTTTTGTCAAAATTCGTTTGGGGAAACATCTTTTAGATCAAGTATTACGAAGAAGTTTTCTAAAAAATAGCCGATGCATAATTTTTTTTCAAAATATCTATTAGTAAATAACTTTCCACGAACGCTAAATATTTTTTAACAAAAAAAATATTTGCCAAATAAATTTGAGTATACCGAAAAGTAATAAAATTCAGTAATCTATAAAATAATTAATTTATCAAAACTCATGATTATTTATATAATCAGAGAAATATTGCTTAAAAAACGTATTTTTTGTCAAAATTCGTTTGGGTAAACATTTTTTAAAGCATGTATTACGAAGAAATTTTCTAAAAAAAAGTCGATGTTTAATTTTTTTCAAAATATTTAATACTAGAATAACTTTCCACAAACGCTAAATATTTTTTAACCAAAAAAAAATATTTGCCAAATAAATTTGAGTATACCGAAAATTAATAAAATTCAGTAATCTATAAAATAATTAATTAATCGAATCTCACTTATGATTATTTATATAATCAAAGAAATATTGTTTTAAAAAACCTATTTTTTGACAAAATTTGTTTGGGGAAACATTTTTTAAAGCATGTATTACGAAGAAATTTTCTAAAAAAAAGTCGATGCTTAATTTTTTTCAAAATATATATTACTAGAATAACTTTCCACAAACGCTAAATATTTTTTAACCAAAAAAAAATATTTGCCAAATAAATTTGAGTATACCGAAAATTAATAAAATTCAGTAATCTATAAAATAATTAATTTATCGAATCTCACTTATGATTATTTATATAATCAGAGAAATATTGTTTTAAAAAACCTATTTTTTGACAAAATTTGTTTGGGGAAACATTTTTTAAAGCATGTATTACGAAGAAATTTTCTAAAAAAAAGTCGATGCTTAATTTTTTTCAAAATATCTAATACTAAAATAACTTTCCACAAACGCTAAATATTTTTTAACCAAAAAAAAATATTTGCCAAATAAATTTGAGTATACCGAAAATAAATAAAATTCAGTAATCTAAAAAATGATTAATTTATCAAATCTCACTTATGGTTATTTATATAATCAGAGAAATATTTTTTAATCGTATTTTTTGTCAAAATTCGTTTGGGGAAACATCTTTTAGATCAAGTATTACGAAGAAGTTTTCTAAAAAATAGCCGATGCATAATTTTTTTTCAAAATATCTATTAGTAAATAACTTTCCACGAACGCTAAATATTTTTTAACAAAAAAAATATTTGCCAAATAAATTTGAGTATACCGAAAAGTAATAAAATTCAGTAATCTATAAAATAATTAATTTATCAAAACTCATGATTATTTATATAATCAGAGAAATATTGCTTAAAAAACGTATTTTTTGTCAAAATTCGTTTGGGAAAACATTTTTTAGATCATGTACTACGAAGAAATTTTCTAAAAAAATCCGATGCTTAATTTTTTTTCAAAATATCTATTCCTAAATTAACTTTCCACAAACGCTAAATATTTTTTAAACAAAAAAAATATTTGCCTAATAAATTTGAGTATACCGAAAATAAATAAAATTCAGTAATCTAAAAAATGATTAATTTATCAAATCTCACTTATGGTTATTTATATAATAAGAGATATTTTTTAATCGTATTTTTTGTCAAAATTCGTTTGGGGAAACCTCTTTTAGATCAAGTATTACGAAGAAGTTTTCTAAAAAATAGCCGATGCATAATTTTTTTTCAAAATATCTATTAGTAAATAACTTTCCACGAACGCTAAATATTTTTTAACAAAAAAAATATTTGCCAAATAAATTTGAGTATGCCGAAAATTAATAAAATTCAGTAATCTATAAAATAATTAATATATAAAATCTCACTTACGATTATTTATATAATCAGAGAAATATTGTTTTAAAAAACTTATTTTTTGACAAAATTTGTTTGGGGAAACATTTTTTAAAGCATGTATTACGAAGAAATTTTCTAAAAAAAAGTCGATGCTTAATTTTTTTCAAAATATCTAATACTAAAATAACTTTCCACAAACGCTAAATATTTTTTAACCAAAAAAAAATATTTGCCAAATAAATTTGAGTATACCGAAAATAAATAAAATTCAGTAATCTAAAAAATGATTAATTTATCAAATCTCACTTATGGTTATTTATATAATCAGAGAAATATTTTTTAATCGTATTTTTTGTCAAAATTCGTTTGGGGAAACATCTTTTAGATCAAGTATTACGAAGAAGTTTTCTAAAAAATAGCCGATGCATAATTTTTTTTCAAAATATCTATTAGTAAATAACTTTCCACGAACGCTAAATATTTTTTAACAAAAAAAATATTTGCCAAATAAATTTGAGTATACCGAAAAGTAATAAAATTCAGTAATCTATAAAATAATTAATTTATCAAAACTCATGATTATTTATATAATCAGAGAAATATTGCTTAAAAAACGTATTTTTTGTCAAAATTCGTTTGGGAAAACATTTTTTAGATCATGTACTACGAAGAAATTTTCTAAAAAAATCCGATGCTTAATTTTTTTTCAAAATATCTATTCCTAAATTAACTTTCCACAAACGCTAAATATTTTTTAAACAAAAAAAATATTTGCCTAATAAATTTGAGTATACCGAAAATTAATAAAATTCAGTAATCTATAAAATAATTAATTTATCAAAACTCACTTATGATTATTTATATAATCAGAGAAATATTGCTTTAAAAAACCTATTTTTTGACAAAATTTGTTTGGGGAAACATTTTTTAAAGCATGTATTACGAAGAAATTTTCTAAAAAAAAGTCGATGCTTAATTTTTTTCAAAATATATATTACTAGAATAACTTTCCACAAACGCTAAATATTTTTTAACCAAAAAAAAATATTTGCCAAATAAATTTGAGTATACCGAAAATTAATAAAATTCAGTAATCTATAAAATAATTAATTTATCGAATCTCACTTATGATTATTTATATAATCAGAGAAATATTGTTTTAAAAAACCTATTTTTTGACAAAATTTGTTTGGGGAAACATTTTTTAAAGCATGTATTACGAAGAAATTTTCTAAAAAAAAGTCGATGCTTAATTTTTTTCAAAATATCTAATACTAAAATAACTTTCCACAAACGCTAAATATTTTTTAACCAAAAAAAAATATTTGCCAAATAAATTTGAGTATACCGAAAATAAATAAAATTCAGTAATCTAAAAAATGATTAATTTATCAAATCTCACTTATGGTTATTTATATAATCAGAGAAATATTTTTTAATCGTATTTTTTGTCAAAATTCGTTTGGGGAAACATCTTTTAGATCAAGTATTACGAAGAAGTTTTCTAAAAAATAGCCGATGCATAATTTTTTTTCAAAATATCTATTAGTAAATAACTTTCCACGAACGCTAAATATTTTTTAACAAAAAAAATATTTGCCAAATAAATTTGAGTATACCGAAAAGTAATAAAATTCAGTAATCTATAAAATAATTAATTTATCAAAACTCATGATTATTTATATAATCAGAGAAATATTGCTTAAAAAACGTATTTTTTGTCAAAATTCGTTTGGGAAAACATTTTTTAGATCATGTACTACGAAGAAATTTTCTAAAAAAATCCGATGCTTAATTTTTTTTCAAAATATCTATTCCTAAATTAACTTTCCACAAACGCTAAATATTTTTTAAACAAAAAAAATATTTGCCTAATAAATTTGAGTATACCGAAAATTAATAAAATTCAGTAATCTATAAAATAATTAATTTATCAAAACTCACTTATGATTATTTATATAATCAGAGAAATATTGCTTTAAAAAACCTATTTTTTGACAAAATTTGTTTGGGGAAACATTTTTTAAAGCATGTATTACGAAGAAATTTTCTAAAAAAAAGTCGATGCTTAATTTTTTTCAAAATATATATTACTAGAATAACTTTCCACAAACGCTAAATATTTTTTAACCAAAAAAAAATATTTGCCAAATAAATTTGAGTATACCGAAAATTAATAAAATTCAGTAATCTATAAAATAATTAATTTATCGAATCTCACTTATGATTATTTATATAATCAGAGAAATATTGTTTTAAAAAACCTATTTTTTGACAAAATTTGTTTGGGGAAACATTTTTTAAAGCATGTATTACGAAGAAATTTTCTAAAAAAAAGTCGATGCTTAATTTTTTTCAAAATATCTAATACTAAAATAACTTTCCACAAACGCTAAATATTTTTTAACCAAAAAAAAATATTTGCCAAATAAATTTGAGTATACCGAAAATAAATAAAATTCAGTAATCTAAAAAATGATTAATTTATCAAATCTCACTTATGGTTATTTATATAATCAGAGAAATATTTTTTAATCGTATTTTTTGTCAAAATTCGTTTGGGGAAACATCTTTTAGATCAAGTATTACGAAGAAGTTTTCTAAAAAATAGCCGATGCATAATTTTTTTTCAAAATATCTATTAGTAAATAACTTTCCACGAACGCTAAATATTTTTTAACAAAAAAAATATTTGCCAAATAAATTTGAGTATACCGAAAAGTAATAAAATTCAGTAATCTATAAAATAATTAATTTATCAAAACTCATGATTATTTATATAATCAGAGAAATATTGCTTAAAAAACGTATTTTTTGTCAAAATTCGTTTGGGAAAACATTTTTTAGATCATGTACTACGAAGAAATTTTCTAAAAAAATCCGATGCTTAATTTTTTTTCAAAATATCTATTCCTAAATTAACTTTCCACAAACGCTAAATATTTTTTAAACAAAAAAAATATTTGCCTAATAAATTTGAGTATACCGAAAATAAATAAAATTCAGTAATCTAAAAAATGATTAATTTATCAAATCTCACTTATGGTTATTTATATAATAAGAGATATTTTTTAATCGTATTTTTTGTCAAAATTCGTTTGGGGAAACCTCTTTTAGATCAAGTATTACGAAGAAGTTTTCTAAAAAATAGCCGATGCATAATTTTTTTTCAAAATATCTATTAGTAAATAACTTTCCACGAACGCTAAATATTTTTTAACAAAAAAATATTTGCCAAATAAATTTGAGTATGCCGAAAATTAATAAAATTCAGTAATCTATAAAATAATTAATATATAAAATCTCACTTACGATTATTTATATAATCAGAGAAATATTGTTTTAAAAAACTTATTTTTTGACAAAATTTGTTTGGGGAAACATTTTTTAAAGCATGTATTACGAAGAAATTTTCTAAAAAAAAGTCGATGCTTAATTTTTTTCAAAATATCTAATACTAAAATAACTTTCCACAAACGCTAAATATTTTTTAACCAAATAAAAATATTTGCCAAATAAATTTGAGTATACCGAAAATAAATAAAATTCAGTAATCTAAAAAATGATTAATTTATCAAATCTCACTTATGGTTATTTATATAATCAGAGAAATATTTTTTAATCGTATTTTTTGTCAAAATTCGTTTGGGGAAACATCTTTTAGATCAAGTATTACGAAGAAGTTTTCTAAAAAATAGCCGATGCATAATTTTTTTTCAAAATATCTATTAGTAAATAACTTTCCACGAACGCTAAATATTTTTTAACAAAAAAAATATTTGCCAAATAAATTTGAGTATACCGAAAAGTAATAAAATTCAGTAATCTATAAAATAATTAATTTATGAAAACTCATGATTATTTATATAATCAGAGAAATATTGCTTAAAAAACGTATTTTTTGTCAAAATTCGTTTGGGTAAACATTTTTTAAAGCATGTATTACGAAGAAATTTTCTAAAAAAAAGTCGATGCTTAATTTTTTTCAAAATATTTAATACTAGAATAACTTTCCACAAACGCTAAATATTTTTTAACCAAAAAAAAATATTTGCCAAATAAATTTGAGTATACCGAAAATTAATAAAATTCAGTAATCTATAAAATAATTAATTAATCGAATCTCACTTATGATTATTTATATAATCAGAGAAATATTGTTTTAAAAAACCTATTTTTTGACAAAATTTGTTTGGGGAAACATTTTTTAAAGCATGTATTACGAAGAAATTTTCTAAAAAAAAGTCGATGCTTAATTTTTTTCAAAATATATATTACTAGAATAACTTTCCACAAACGCTAAATATTTTTTAACCAAAAAAAAATATTTGCCAAATAAATTTGAGTATACCGAAAATTAATAAAATTCAGTAATCTATAAAATAATTAATTTATCGAATCTCACTTATGATTATTTATATAATCAGAGAAATATTGTTTTAAAAAACCTATTTTTTGACAAAATTTGTTTGGGGAAACATTTTTTAAAGCATATATTACGAAGAAATTTTCTAAAAAAAAGTCGATGCTTAATTTTTTTCAAAATATATATTACTAGAATAACTTTCCACAAACGCTAAATATTTTTTAACACAAAAAAATATTTGCCAAATAAATTTGAGTAAACCGAAAATAAATAAAATTCAGTAATCTAAAAAATGATTAATTTATCAAATCTCAATTATGGTTATTTATATAATCAGAGAAATATTTTTTATTCGTATTTTTTGTCAAAATTCGTTTGGGGAAACCTCTTTTAGATCAAGTATTACGAAGAAATTTTCTAAAAAATAGCCGATGCATAATTTTTTTTCAAAATATCTATTAGTAAATAACTTTCCACGAACGCTAAATATTTTTTAACAGAAAAAATATTTGCCAAATAAATTTGAGTATACCGAAAATTAATAAAATTCAGTAATCTATAAAATAATTAATTTATCAAAACTCATGATTATTTATATAATCAGAGAAATATTGCTTAAAAAACGTATTTTTTGTCAAAATTCGTTCGGGGATACATTTTTTAAATCATGTACTACGAAGAAATTTTCTAAAAAAATCCGATGCTTAATTTTTTTTCAAAATATCTATTACTAAAATAACTTTCCACAAACGCTAAATATTTTTTAAACAAAAAAAATATTTGCCAAATACATTTGAGTATACCGAAAATAAATAAAATTCAGTAATCTAAAAAATCATTAATTTATTAAATCTCACTTATGGTTATTTATATAATCAGAGAAATATTTTTTAATCGTATTTTTTGTCAAAATTCGTTTGGGGAAACATCTTATAGATCAAGTATTACGAAGAAATTTTCTAAAAAATGGCCGATGCATAATTTTTTTTCAAAATATCTATTAGTAAATAACTTTCCACGAACGCTAAATATTTTTTAACAAAAAAAATATTTGCCAAATAAATTTGAGTATGCCGAAAATTAATAAAATTCAGTAATCTATAAAATAATTAATATATAAAATCTCACTTACGATTATTTATATAATCAGAGAAATATTGTTTTAAAAAACTTATTTTTTGACAAAATTTGTTTGGGGAAACATTTTTTAAAGCATGTATTACGAAGAAATTTTCTAAAAAAAAGTCGATGCTTAATTTTTTTCAAAATATCTAATACTAAAATAACTTTCCACAAACGCTAAATATTTTTTAACCAAAAAAAAATATTTGCCAAATAAATTTGAGTATACCGAAAATAAATAAAATTCAGTAATCTAAAAAATGATTAATTTATCAAATCTCACTTATTATTATTTATATAATCAGAGAAATATTTTTTAATCGTATTTTTTGTCAAAATTCGTTTGGGGAAACATCTTTTAGATCAAGTATTACGAAGAAGTTTTCTAAAAAATAGCCGATGCATAATTTTTTTTCAAAATATCTATTAGTAAATAACTTTCCACGAACGCTAAATATTTTTTAACAAAAAAAATATTTGCCAAATAAATTTGAGTATACCGAAAAGTAATAAAATTCAGTAATCTATAAAATAATTAATTTATCAAAACTCATGATTATTTATATAATCAGAGAAATATTGCTTAAAAAACGTATTTTTTGTCAAAATTCGTTTGGGAAAACATTTTTTAGATCATGTACTACGAAGAAATTTTCTAAAAAAATCCGATGCTTAATTTTTTTTCAAAATATCTATTCCTAAATTAACTTTCCACAAACGCTAAATATTTTTTAAACAAAAAAATATTTGCCTAATAAATTTGAGTATACCGAAAATAAATAAAATTCAGTAATCTAAAAAATGATTAATTTATCAAATCTCACTTATGGTTATTTATATAATAAGAGACATATTTTTTAATCGTATTTTTTGTCAAAATTCGTTTGGGGAAACCTCTTTTAGATCAAGTATTACGAAGAAGTTTTCTAAAAAATAGCCGATGCATAATTTTTTTTCAAAATATCTATTAGTAAATAACTTTCCACGAACGCTAAATATTTTTTAACAAAAAAAATATTTGCCAAATAAATTTGAGTATGCCGAAAATTAATAAAATTCAGTAATCTATAAAATAATTAATATATAAAATCTCACTTACGATTATTTATATAATCAGAGAAATATTGTTTTAAAAAACTTATTTTTTGACAAAATTTGTTTAGGGAAACATTTTTTAAAGCATGTATTACGAAGAAATTTTCTAAAAAAAAGTCGATGCTTAATTTTTTTCAAAATATCTAATACTAAAATAACTTTCCACAAACGCTAAATATTTTTTAACCAAATAAAAATATTTGCCAAATAAATTTGAGTATACCGAAAATAAATAAAATTCAGTAATCTAAAAAATGATTAATTTATCAAATCTCACTTATGGTTATTTATATAATCAGAGAAATATTTTTTAATCGTATTTTTTGTCAAAATTCGTTTGGGGAAACATCTTTTAGATCAAGTATTACGAAGAAGTTTTCTAAAAAATAGCCGATGCATAATTTTTTTTCAAAATATCTATTAGTAAATAACTTTCCACGAACGCTAAATATTTTTTAACAAAAAAAATATTTGCCAAATAAATTTGAGTATACCGAAAAGTAATAAAATTCAGTAATCTATAAAATAATTAATTTATCAAAACTCATGATTATTTATATAATCAGAGAAATATTGCTTAAAAAACGTATTTTTTGTCAAAATTCGTTTGGGAAAACATTTTTTAGATCATGTACTACGAAGAAATTTTCTAAAAAAATCCGATGCTTAATTTTTTTTCAAAATATCTATTCCTAAATTAACTTTCCACAAACGCTAAATATTTTTTAAACAAAAAAAATATTTGCCTAATAAATTTGAGTATACCGAAAATAAATAAAATTCAGTAATCTAAAAAATGATTAATTTATCAAATCTCACTTATGGTTATTTATATAATAAGAGATATTTTTTAATCGTATTTTTTGTCAAAATTCGTTTGGGGACACCTCTTTTAGATCAAGTATTACGAAGAAGTTTTCTAAAAAATAGCCGATGCATAATTTTTTTTCAAAATATCTATTAGTAAATAACTTTCCACGAACGCTAAATATTTTTTAACAAAAAAAATATTTGCCAAATAAATTTGAGTATGCCGAAAATTAATAAAATTCAGTAATCTATAAAATAATTAATTTATCAAAACTCATGATTATTTATATAATCAGAGAAATATTGCTTAAAAAACGTATTTTTTGTCAAAATTCGTTTGGGAAAACATTTTTTAGATCATGTACTACGAAGAAATTTTCTAAAAAAATCCGATGCTTAATTTTTTTTCAAAATATCTATTCCTAAATTAACTTTCCACAAACGCTAAATATTTTTTAAACAAAAAAAATATTTGCCTAATAAATTTGAGTATACCGAAAATAAATAAAATTCAGTAATCTAAAAAATGATTAATTTATCAAATCTCACTTATGGTTATTTATATAATAAGAGACATATTTTTTAATCGTATTTTTTGTCAAAATTCGTTTGGGGAAACCTCTTTTAGATCAAGTATTACGAAGAAGTTTTCTAAAAAATAGCCGATGCATAATTTTTTTTCAAAATATCTATTAGTAAATAACTTTCCACGAACGCTAAATATTTTTTAACAAAAAAAATATTTGCCAAATAAATTTGAGTATGCCGAAAATTAATAAAATTCAGTAATCTATAAAATAATTAATATATAAAATCTCACTTACGATTATTTATATAATCAGAGAAATATTGTTTTAAAAAACTTATTTTTTGACAAAATTTGTTTAGGGAAACATTTTTTAAAGCATGTATTACGAAGAAATTTTCTAAAAAAAAGTCGATGCTTAATTTTTTTCAAAATATCTAATACTAAAATAACTTTCCACAAACGCTAAATATTTTTTAACCAAAAAAAAATATTTGCCAAATAAATTTGAGTATACCGAAAATAAATAAAATTCAGTAATCTAAAAAATGATTAATTTATCAAATCTCACTTATGGTTATTTATATAATCAGAGAAATATTTTTTAATCGTATTTTTTGTCAAAATTCGTTTGGGGAAACATCTTTTAGATCAAGTATTACGAAGAAGTTTTCTAAAAAATAGCCGATGCATAATTTTTTTTCAAAATATCTATTAGTAAATAACTTTCCACGAACGCTAAATATTTTTTAACAAAAAAAATATTTGCCAAATAAATTTGAGTATACCGAAAAGTAATAAAATTCAGTAATCTATAAAATAATTAATTTATCAAAACTCATGATTATTTATATAATCAGAGAAATATTGCTTAAAAAACGTATTTTTTGTCAAAATTCGTTTGGGAAAACATTTTTTAGATCATGTACTACGAAGAAATTTTCTAAAAAAATCCGATGCTTAATTTTTTTTCAAAATATCTATTCCTAAATTAACTTTCCACAAACGCTAAATATTTTTTAAACAAAAAAAATATTTGCCTAATAAATTTGAGTATACCGAAAATTAATAAAATTCAGTAATCTAAAAAATGATTAATTTATCAAATCTCACTTATGATTATTTATATAATCAGAGAAATATTGTTTTAAAAAACCTATTTTTTGACAAAATTTGTTTGGGGAAACATTTTTTAAAGCATGTATTACGAAGAAATTTTCTAAAAAAAAGTCGATGCTTAATTTTTTTCAAAGTATCTATTACTAGAATAACTTTCCACAAACGCTAAATATTTTTTAACCAAAAAAAAATATTTGCCAAATAAATTTGAGTATACCGAAAATTAATAAAATTCAGTAATCTATAAAATAATTAATTTATCGAATCTCACTTATGATTATTTATATAATCAGAGAAATATTGTTTTAAAAAACCTATTTTTTGACAAAATTTGTTTGGGGAAACATTTTTTAAAGCATGTATTACGAAGAAATTTTCTAAAAAAAAGTCGATGCTAAATTTTTTTCAAAGTATCTATTACTAGAATAACTTTCCACAAACGCTAAATATTTTTTAACACAAAAAAATATTTGCCAAATAAATTTGAGTATACCGAAAATAAATAAAATTCAGTAATCTAAAAAATGATTAATTTATCAAATCTCACTTATGGTTATTTATATAATCAGAGAAATATTTTTTAATCGTATTTTTTGTCAAAATTCGTTTGGGGAAACATCTTTTAGATCAAGTATTACGAAGAAATTTTCTAAAAAATAGCCGATGCATAATTTTTTTTCAAAATATCTATTAGTAAATAACTTTCCACGAACGCTAAATATTTTTTAACAAAAAAAATATTTGCCAAATAAATTTGAGTATACCGAAAAGTAATAAAATTCAGTAATCTATAAAATAATTAATTTATCAAAACTCATGATTATTTATATAATCAGAGAAATATTGCTTAAAAATCGTATTTTTTGTCAAAATTCGTTTGGGAAAACATTTTTTAGATCATGTACTACGAAGAAATTTTCTAAAAAAATCCGATGCTTAATTTTTTTTCAAAATATCTATTCCTAAATTAACTTTCCACAAACGCTAAATATTTTTTAAACAAAAAAAATATTTGCCTAATAAATTTCAGTATACCGAAAATAAATAAAATTCAGTAATCTAAAAAATGATTAATTTATCAAATCTCACTTATGGTTATTTATATAATAAGAGATATTTTTTAATCGTATTTTTTGTCAAAATTCGTTTGGGGAAACCTCTTTTAGATCAAGTATTACGAAGAAATTTTCTAAAAAATAGCCGATGCATAATTTTTTTTCAAAATATCTATTAGTAAATAACTTTCCACGAACGCTAAATATTTTTTAACAAAAAAAATATTTGCCAAATAAATTTGAGTATGCCGAAAATTAATAAAATTCAGTAATCTATAAAATAATTAATTTATCAAAACTCATGATTATTTATATAATCAGAGAAATATTGCTTAAAAAACGTATTTTTTGTCAAAATTCGTTTGGGAAAACATTTTTTAGATCATGTACTACGAAGAAATTTTCTAAAAAAATCCGATGCTTAATTTTTTTTCAAAATATCTATTACTAAAATAACTTTCCACAAACGCTAAATATTTTTTAAACAAAAAAAATATTTGCAAAATAAATTTGAGTATACCGAAAATTAATAAAATTCAGTAATCTATAATATAATTAATTTATCAAAACTCACTTATGATTATTTATATAATCAGAGAAATATTGCTTTAAAAAACCTATTTTTTGACAAAATTTGTTTGGGGAAACATTTTTTAAAGCATGTATTACGAAGAAATTTTCTAAAAAAAAGTCGATGCTAAATTTTTTTCAAAGTATCTATTACTAGAATAACTTTCCACAAACGCTAAATATTTTTTAACCAAAAAAAAATATTTGCCAAATAAATTTGAGTATACCGAAAATTAATAAAATTCAGTAATCTATAAAATAATTAATTTATCGAATCTCACTTATGATTATTTATATAATCAGAGAAATATTGTTTTAAAAAACCTATTTTTTGACAAAATTTGTTTGGGGAAACATTTTTTAAAGCATGTATTACGAAGAAATTTTCTAAAAAAAAGTCGATGCTAAATTTTTTTCAAAGTATCTATTACTAGAATAACTTTCCACAAACGCTAAATATTTTTTAACCAAAAAAAAATATTTGCCAAATCAATTTGAGTATACCGAAAATTAATAAAATTCAGTAATCTATAAAATAATTAATTTATCGAATCTCACTTATTATTATTTATATAATCAGAGAAATATTGTTTTAAAAAACCTATTTTTTGACAAAATTTGTTTGGGGAAACATTTTTTAAAGCATGTATTACGAAGAAATTTTCTAAAGAAAAGTCGATGCTTAATTTTTTTCAAAGTATCTATTACTAGAATAACTTTCCACAAACGCTAAATATTTTTTAACCAAAAAAAAAATATTTGCCAAATAAATTTGAGTATACCGAAAATTAATAAAATTCAGTAATCTATAAAATAATTAATTTATCGAATCTCACTTATGATTATTTATATAATCAGAGAAATATTGTTTTAAAAAACCTATTTTTTGACAAAATTTGTTTGGGGAAACATTTTTTAAAGCATGTATTACGAAGAAATTTTCTAAAAAAAAGTCGATGCTAAATTTTTTTCAAAGTATCTATTACTAGAATAACTTTCCACAAACGCTAAATATTTTTTAACACAAAAAAATATTTGCCAAATAAATTTGAGTATACCGAAAATAAATACAATTCAGTAATATTCAGAAATATTTTTTAATCGTATTTTTTGTCAAAATTCGTTTGGGGAAACATCTTTTAGATCAAGTATTACGAAGAAATTTTCTAAAAAATAGCCGATGCATAATTTTTTTTCAAAATATCTATTAGTAAATAACTTTCCACGAACGCTAAATATTTTTTAACAAAAAAAATATTTGCCAAATAAATTTGAGTATGCCGAAAATTAATAAAATTCAGTAATCTATAAAATAATTAATTTATCAAAACTCATGATTATTTATATAATCAGAGAAATATTGCTTAAAAAACGTATTTTTTGTCAAAATTCGTTTGGGAAAACATTTTTTAGATCATGTACTACGAAGAAATTTTCTAAAAAAATCCGATGCTTAATTTTTTTTCAAAATATCTATTACTAAAATAACTTTCCACAAACGCTAAATATTTTTTAAACAAAAAAAATATTTGCAAAATAAATTTGAGTATACCGAAAATTAATAAAATTCAGTAATCTATAAAATAATTAATTTATCAAAACTCACTTATGATTATTTATATAATCAGAGAAATATTGCTTTAAAAAACCTATTTTTTGACAAAATTTGTTTGGGGAAACATTTTTTAAAGCATGTATTACGAAGAAATTTTCTAAAAAAAAGTCGATGCTAAATTTTTTTCAAAGTATCTATTACTAGAATAACTTTCCACAAACGCTAAATATTTTTTAACCAAAAAAAAATATTTGCCAAATAAATTTGAGTATACCGAAAATTAATAAAATTCAGTAATCTATAAAATAATTAATTTATCGAATCTCACTTATGATTATTTATATAATCAGAGAAATATTGTTTTAAAAAACCTATTTTTTGACAAAATTTGTTTGGGGAAACATTTTTTAAAGCATGTATTACGAAGAAATTTTCTAAAAAAAAGTCGATGCTAAATTTTTTTCAAAGTATCTATTACTAGAATAACTTTCCACAAACGCTAAATATTTTTTAACCAAAAAAAAATATTTGCCAAATCAATTTGAGTATACCGAAAATTAATAAAATTCAGTAATCTATAAAATAATTAATTTATCGAATCTCACTTATGATTATTTATATAATCAGAGAAATATTGTTTTAAAAAACCTATTTTTTGACAAAATTTGTTTGGGGAAACATTTTTTAAAGCATGTATTACGAAGAAATTTTCTAAAAAAAAGTCGATGCTAAATTTTTTTCAAAGTATCTATTACTAGAATAACTTTCCACAAACGCTTAATATTTTTTAACACAAAAAAATATTTGCCAAATAAATTTGAGTAAACCGTAAATAAATAAAATTCAGTAATCTAAAAAATGATTAATTTATCAAATCTCACTTATGGTTATTTATATAATCAGAGAAATATTTTTTAATCGTATTTTTTGTCAAAATTCGTTTGGGGAAACATTTTTCGATCAAGTATTACGAAGAAATTTTCTAAAAAAAGCCGATACTTAATTTTTTTTCAAAATATCTATTACTAGAAAAACATTCCACAAACGCTAAATATTTTTTAACCAAAAAAAATATTTGCTTAATAAATTTGAGTATACCGAAAATTAATAAAATTCAGTAATCTATAAAATAATTAATTTATCGAATCTCACTTATGATTATTTATATAATCAGAGAAATATTGTTTTAAAAAACCTATTTTTTGACAAAATTTGTTTGGGGAAACATTTTTTAAAGCATGTATTACGAAGAAATTTTCTAAAAAAAAGTCGATGCTAATTTTTTTTCAAAATATCTATTACTAGAAAAACATTCCACAAACGCTAAATATTTTTTAACACAAAAAAATATTTGCCAAATAAATTTGAGTATACCGAAAATAAATACAATTCAGTAATATTCAGAAATATTTTTTAATCGTATTTTTTGTCAAAATTCGTTTGGGGAAACATCTTTTAGATCAAGTATTACGAAGAAATTTTCTAAAAAATAGCCGATGCATAATTTTTTTTCAAAATATCTATTAGTAAATAACTTTCCACGAAAGCTAAATATTTTTTAACAAAAAAAATATTTGCCAAATAAATTTGAGTATGCCGAAAATTAATAAAATTCAGTAATCTATAAAATAATTAATATATAAAATCTCACTTACGATTATTTATATAATCAGAGAAATATTGCTTAAAAAACGTATTTTTTGTCAAAATTCGTTCGGGGATACATTTTTTAAATCATGTACTACGAAGAAATTTTCTAAAAAAATCCGATGCTTAATTTTTTTTCAAAATATCTATTACTAAAATAACTTTCCACAAACGCTAAATATTTTTTAAACAAAAAAAATATTTGCCAAATACATTTGAGTATACCGAAAATAAATAAAATTCAGTAATCTAAAAAATCATTAATTTATTAAATCTCACTTATGGTTATTTATATAATCAGAGAAATATTTTTTAATCGTATTTTTTGTCAAAATTCGTTTGGGGAAACATCTTTTAGATCAAGTATTACGAAGAAATTTTCTAAAAAATGGCCGATGCATAATTTTTTTTCAAAATATCTATTAGTAAATAACTTTCCACGAACGCTAAATATTTTTTAACAAAAAAAATATTTGCCAAATAAATTTGAGTATGCCGAAAATTAATAAAATTCAGTAATCTATAAAATAATTAATATATAAAATCTCACTTACGATTATTTATATAATCAGAGAAATATTGCTTAAAAAACGTATTTTTTGTCAAAATTCGTTTGGGAAAACATTTTTTAGATCATGTACTACGAAGAAATTTTCTAAAAAAATCCGATGCTTAATTTTTTTTCAAAATATCTATTACTAAAATAACTTTCCACAAACGCTAAATATTTTTTAAACAAAAAAAATATTTGCCAAATAAATTTGAGTATACCGAAAATAAATAAAATTCAGTAATCTAAAAAATGATTAATTTATCAAATCTCACTTATGGTTATTTATATAATCAGAGAAATATTTTTTAATCGTATTTTTTGTCAAAATTCGTTTGGGGAAACATTTTTCGATCAAGTATTACGAAGAAATTTTCTAAAAAAAGCCGATACTTAATTTTTTTTCAAAATATCTATTACTAGAAAAACATTCCACAAACGCTAAATATTTTTTAACCAAAAAAAATATTTGCCAAATAAATTTGAGTATACCGAAAATTAATAAAATTCAGTAATCTATAAAATAATTAATTTATCAAAACTCACTTATGATTATTTATATAATCAGAGAAATATTGTTTTAAAAAACCTATTTTTTGACAAAATTTGTTTGGGGAAACATTTTTTAAAGCATGTATTACGAAGAAATTTTCTAAAAAAAAGTCGATGCTTAATTTTTTTCAAAATATCTTATACTAGAATAACTTTCCACAAACGCTAAATATTTTTTAACACAAAAAAATATTTGCCAAATAAATTTGAGTATACCGAAAATAAATAAAATTCAGTAATCTAAAAAATGATTAATTTATCAAATCTCACTTATGGTTATTTATATAATCAGAGAAATATTTTTTAATCGTATTTTTTGTCAAAATTCGTTTGGGGAAACATCTTTTAGATCAAGTATTACGAAGAAATTTTCTAAAAATTAGCCGATGCATAATTTTTTTTCAAAATATCTATTAGTAAATAACTTTCCACGAACGCTAAATATTTTTTAACAAAAAAAATATTTGCCAAATAAATTTGAGTATACCGAAAATTAATAAAATTCAGTAATCTATAAAATAATTAATTTATCAAAACTCATGATTATTTATATAATCAGAGAAATATTGCTTAAAAAACGTATTTTTTGTCAAAATTCGTTTGGGAAAACATTTTTTCGATGAAGTATTACGAAGAAATTTTCTAAAAAAAGCCGATGCTTAATTTTTTTTCCAAAATATCTATTACTAGAATAACTTTCCACAAAACCCGAACATTTTTTAACCAAAAAATAATCATAAATGATATTTGACATGGAGTTTTTCCTGCAGATCATTTACCTCTTCAGCTAAAACCTGGAATTTACATGATAAACTTTGATCCATCTAATAAACCTGGAAGTCATTGGGTTGCAGTTCACAGGATAGACAATTATTACGCCGAATATTTCGACTCATACGGTTATCCACCTCTCATTTACGAAATCATCTCTTTCTTCCAACCGTTTTCATACACCAAAAATTCATTTCGATTCCAAAGTTATCACTCTGACCTTTATGGAGAGTTTTCCTGTCTTTACACTCTGCAAATCAATCGGGAAAACCTTAACCTATTTCATTTCCCAATTTACCCACCCCCCATCTCAACGACTGTCAAGTCGCAAAGCTCTTTTTTCGAATTTTGGAAAGCGAGACAAAGAAGACGTGATCCCCAATCACAAAGCGGCTGCTCGAAGATAAATCAACTCCAACGCATGATGCAATCTAGGACAAGCAACCAATCGCCAAGGATTTAAGACTTCTGAGGCTCCCCTTCCACTTTCGCACCTCCCCCTTTACCCCCATCACCCCTCCATCAGTTATAGTAGGTTATATTGAAATATATAAACTCCACACAGTCTTTCGCTATGGAGAGTTCGAGCAGTTCAGGAGTTCTACCGAAACGGAGGAGAAGTGTTCCAAGACCGGAGTTATCCAATCTGCAATCATCACCACCATCGTCATCGCCACCACCGCCATCCAGTCTGCAAGCAGATCCCACATCACCCCCAAAGTCATCGCGGAAGAAGAATATTTGTGAAATCAATCAACTCTTATTGGAAACTGTGTACTATCTGAATAATAACTAGGTGAAAAGTGTTAGTGTTGGGTTTAATCATTGTGAAACTTTTGAATTGTGTATGCAATTTACTCAAATCGGTAAAGGGGCAGTCATTCTGAGTAATGATCGATGGCTTAATTTATTTGAACAAAAAGATATAATTTCTAACCATTTTAATTCTGATAGCAAACCAATCATTGAAAAGCTGCCATTACGATTTTTAAAGTATTTCGGAGTTAAACATTTAATAATCAAAGGTGACCGTCAATCGGTCACCTTGAATGAGGAGGAGTGGAATAAGCTATTGGTGCAATCTAAACCTTTGAATTTAACATTAAATACTTTAATTAAAGAATCTTCAAGCGTAAAAGTGTATTACGAAAGTTTCATTAATGTTGGCTGCGTAATCGGTCTGCATAATGTTACCAATATAGCTAAACCAACAGGTAGCAAAATCGATTTTGAAAGATTAAATTTGGGAATTCCTATACATTGCTCAATCGGAGAATTTTTATTACAGCATATGTGAAAAGACTGCAGTCACTGGCGCGGAATTAAAACTCCCGTAAACTGCTATTCTGTGAGTGAGTGAATGATGGAGTCGGTCCCTGGCGATGCAGCTAATACTCCCGTAAACCAAACACCATTAGAGATTTTTCAATTGAGAAAATATATAGTGGATTTTCAAGCCTATCACAATCAAAAGAATGAATTCGTAGTCAAAGAATTGGCTATTGACAATGATTATAGCCAATCATGGATTTTTTCATCACAACGTGAATTAATTTGTAAAAAAGAAACTTCATGGCTTACCAAATACTTTCACGGAATGGAGGTAGAGGAAGGTACATCACCCATGAAAATGTCAAAAATGTACTGTTGAAATATGCATTAGGTTATCATCTTTTTTTTCGTAAAAGGTTTAGAAAAATTTAAATTCTTATCCAATATAATAGGACATAAAGTCATCGATTTACTCGTTTTTGACTGCCCTCCGATTTCACAATTACCCTCATCGGGTAAAAGGTGAATGCTGCATAAGCATAGAAATGATGGAAATTTAATGTGTGCTGTGGATAATTGTCACAAAATTAAGAATTGGTTTCGGCAAAATGTTGACCTAAAAAATGAATCTGATAGACTTATATCATTCAATTGCTTTCCTAAAAATCAATTTATTTTCGATGTATATAAAATGGCTTCTGTTGGATTTATTTATTCTGGATATATGGACATGACTATTTGTAGTAAATGCGGTGTAAATGTATACGAGTGGGAAAAAGGAGATGATCCTAAAAAGGAGCATGATCGATTTGTGGTAACCTGTCCTTTAATAAAAAGAAATAAATTTCATTAAGACATTTTTTAAATGGAAATAAAGGAATATTGATTTTTAAAAAACAATTTTTATTTCATCTCATCCTTCCATTCGACCATTGACAAGTTATGACTCGTTAAATCATATAAGTAAGACGAATTACGACCAAAATATTTGTTTCATTTTGACGTATTTAAAATCACCGCCGAGCACCAAATTTTAACTCGATTCAAATATACCGCAAGTTGGGAAAGTGTTGACGTGATACTTTTGCGTTAACCCCCACTCTCCAGATCACATCCGGTGTATGAACGAACTCGGCATTTTGCAGTGATCACGTCCGGTTCGCTGACTCAAGATCGCTACGCAGAGTCTCGCTGGGGGGTGGAAGTGCAACTTCAGCATTTTTGCAATCTTGCACTTTATTCTGTTTTGAGACTCGGCAGAGGACGGACGCTTGGGACTCGGCAGAGGACGGACGCGTGCATAAGTGAGTTTCTCGAAGAAAGACGCATCCAGAATATTCTACGCATAAGATCGCTCTCCAAAGGTAATTTAATTTATATTTATAATTATTAATATATTATAAATCTAAGCAATCATTGATTTGAAAATAATTAACTTTCAGTTAAAACAACTCGCAATTATACATAAAGTTGGGTTGAGCATTCAGGCCTATCATGAACATGGTTGGAAGACGATGATATTGGAGGATCTGAAATTTATACCTATTGATTATATTGAATTGTATCATCCACGTGACATCCATCAGATAGCCGCCACATTTCCCGAATTACAAGAATTAGAAGATTGGAATAAGACGGAACGATATCAGCCATGCCTGGAACACTACAATAAAGGAGAAATTCATATCGATGGACCACCTCCTTTGAAAAAGATTGTTATTTTTGTCGTGTGTATTTATAAAGTAATAATAATAGTCTTTTATTAGAAATAAAAAACTTGATTAACCTGCTCAATATTTCGCTTCATTTTAACGTGCTCAAATCCACCGCCATACAAAATACCAACTGCTAAATTTTCATCATCATCATCATGCTTCTGTCCGAAGACAGGTTTTAACTGAATCGCTGCCTCCATTTCTCTCTCTCCCTAGAAGCCTCTTTTATACCTCTATAAGTATTATATCCCTGCTTTATATTATCTAATATTCCTATTCTTTTTCTCCCTCTTCCTCTTCTTCCACTAATTTTTCCTTCTAAGATCGTCCTTTGTAAACACTGTCTTCTCAATATGTGCCCTATCCATTTTGCTTATCTTTTCCTGATTGTTTTTATTAGCGTCCTTTCTTCTCCTTCAACCCTGACTCTAATCTTTTGATCAAAGTAAAGGTTTTTAAGCAGTCTTTTATCTTTCCAATCTATTCCTATTTTGTTTAAAATACCCTGCATTTTATCCCATTTCACTCGGTCAAAATCTTTCTCCCAATCTACAAAACAAAAATACATTCCTTTATTGACTTCTAGCGCTCTTTCTATCATCATCCTCATACATCCTATAGCATCTCTAGTCCCCCTTCCTCTTCTAAAACCAAACTGATTATCTTGCAGCTCCTTTTCTATTTTACATTCAATTCTTTTGGTTATTATTCTGTTTAGAATTTTAGCTGTATGAGAAATTAAACTAATAGTTCTGTAATCCTTACAACATTTTGCATTGTTCTTTTTCTCCAGTGGTACCATCACAACATCTAAAAAATCTTCAGGCCATATGCCAGTATCATATACTTGGTTAAAAAATTTTGTTAGTTGCTTAACTGCTTTAGACCCCAAAACCTTAAGAACGTCCACGGGTATATCATCACTCCCAACAGCCTTCCTTCTTTTCATGTCATCAATTGCTCTTTTAACTTCAGACTCGAGAATACTTGGTCCTAGCTGATCTTCTTCCACATCCTCTTTTTCATTTAATTCAATATTTCTTGGTTTTCCTTCTTTGTCATACAGAACCTCAATGTATTCTTTCCAGACATTCTTTACATTGTCTGGCTCAGATACTATTTTACCACTTTTGTTCATGATTCCTTTACGTCCTATCTTTCTTGCTTTTTTCTTGAATAGTTCCCTTGCTTTGCTATACATGAGGTCTTCTACAAATTCTTTCACATTCGACAATCTCCTCGCATTTCTCATTTATCCACTGTTCTCTGGCTTTATCTGTTTCCCTTCTTAAAGCATTATTTAACTCCTTGTATTTTCTTTGGCCTTCTTCAGTGTTTATGTTCATCCACTTTCTCCGCTCTTCCATTTTTTGCAGCATGGTTGTGATCCATGGTTTTTTGTTTCTTTCACCCATTATCTTTCCTACCTTCTTTTCCATTACATCTTTAATGTTGCCATGGATGTATCTCCACTCCTCATCTACATTCTTCCTATTTTCTTCAGCTCTCTCCCCCAACCTTTCCTCCAGCTCAGTCATGATAGCCTCCTTGTTTTTAAGGAGTTCCTCTAAGTTCCATTTCTTGTTAACTCTTATGTTTCTCTTAACGCTCTTCAGTCTACATTGTATATTTGCCACCAAAAGGTTGTGGTCAGAATCGATATCTGCCCCTGGTAGTGTTTTCACATTTTTAATGCTATTTCTAAATCTTTCATTGACTAGTATGTAATCTATCTGGTATTGTCTCTGGTCTCCTGGACTTCTCCATGTGTAAAGTCTCCGCTGGTGATGCTTAAACCATGTATTAGTTACAATTAATCTATTTCTATGGCAGAATTCCACAAGTTTATCCCCTCTTTCATTTCTCTTCTCTAGTCCATATTTTCCCACTATGTTATCTTCCTGTCCCTCTCCGACTACACTGTTCCAATCTCCCATTACTATGGTGGTAATCCTTCCTTTTCCCTCCTCCTCCAATATCTCCATAATCTGTTCATAGATTTCATCTACTTCGTCGTCACCAGCATTAGTTGTTGGCATATACACTTGAATTATAAGCATTTCCATTGGCTCCATCTGAAGTTTTACGGCTATTAATCTATCATTAACTGTCACTACCTTGCTAATTCTTTCAGCTATCTCTTTTCTCATTATAATCCCCACTCCCCTTTCCTCTTTCTCCCCTCCCAAGTAAATCTTAAAATTTGTCTGAATTTATCTCGCCTTCTCCTTCCCACCGAACTTCACTAAGACCTACTATACCTACATTATTCCTTCTCATTTCCCTTTTTAAGTTCTCTAGTTTACCCCATGAATTCATAGTCCTGACATTCCATGTGCCTATTTTTAATTTCTCACTACTTGCTTTCTTCTTATTAATGTTACATTTCCTCTGTGCATCCCCTAGGGTAGTCCCCACCCGGAGATCCGATTGAGGGACTATTTTACCTCCGGAATATTTTACCCCAGAGAGATCCATAGAGGTATTTTCAGCTTTTCAGCCTATAATGAGAAATATAATGAGGTAGTTTCCCCTTGCTTTCCTCATTGCAGTATCACAAGAGTGATTACACATTTGTAGCTGTTCAGACCCACATGATCACCACCTGCAGAGGTACTGTGCAAGCTGCTGCCCATGCACAGAGGAATGTTAAACCCCCAAGACTGCTTCTTAGTCTGACTCTTCCTCTCAGACCTTTCTGGCTTGGATGGTCCTACCAGGAGAATCATCTCCTGCCGGCATAGCTCTTTGGTTTGTAAGAGTACACAAACCCTCCCACCTCTGTAAGGTTATGCAGTCCTTAGGGAGGGTGCTAAATTTTAACTAGATTCAAATTTACCGCCTTCCAAGATACCAACTGCAAAATTTTAACTCGATTCAAATCCACCGCCTTCCAAGATACCAACTGCAAAATTTTATCTCGATTCAAATTTACCGCCTTCCAATATACCAACCTAACATTGCGCATTACGATCGTCTTTTTGTTTTTAGTTCCAACATTCTCCGAGTTGTGGCGCCACTGCTTTTCAATCGTCTTTTGTTATGACGTCACATTCAAAATGGCGGACTGCGCTGAAACTGTCTTTTCGACTACTACTACTACTATCAAAATTTTATCTGAAGGGAAGGCTGAAGGGAATAAATTGGTTGACGAGAGGCAACAACATTGTATGATGCGAACACCACGCGATAGCTTGGGAGCTACGAATGCACGTATTTAGCTGAAGGTTGCTATAGTATGTTTCTCGTCTTATGAAGCTTGACCTTCACATAGCAAACAGCCTATGAGAACCTTTTTCCTCTCCCCTTCTTCCCTTTTCCCTCTCCCCCGTCACCCGCGGCTTTCGAAATGCATGGAAAAACCTAACAGCATTGCCAGATTTCCGCTCTTGAAATGATCTGCTTGCGAATGAAAGGCGACGCGTCGCAGAAAAACTTACGGTCATTGTTTATTACTACCGGTCATTTTCCATTGCGTTAAAATGATAACAAGGTGCAAAGTGAAAGCGATAAAGAGATCGCAACGGAAGCGTGAACGCAGTAGAGCTGGCAACATAGTCGACTAAGAGCGATGTGAACAGCACGATGGCGAGAGAGAGACTGAGCTTCTCCCCTCTACGTCGCCCGTTACTCGAGCGTTGATTGGATGCAGAAATAGTCACCCACAGAGATTTTCAAGGTCAAGCTTCATAAGACGAGAAACATACTATAGTGACAGTTTCGTGGCAATAGTCCTTGAATAGGCTAACTTATAAACCAAGGCAGACCATCAACGCAAAGATTTAAGCATGCAAGTAGAACAAATTTAAGTGACGATGACGCCTTTCCTTAGCTAATACAAAGAAAAGAGGCGCTTAGAGTGCGTTTTACAGCGTCTTTTGGCTAAACCTTTAAAACGCAGTTTTCTAGGAGGAGGAAACAAATGCTCCTGGAATCTAACTCTTGCTCTTATAATAGATTACGGCTTGCCTAAAAGGTGTAAGAGATCCCAGTACATATCGCGAAACATTCGTAGAAACTATACCAACCATTCTCGAGATATTTCAGTAAATGTCCTGCCAAATCCTTTCCTAGAATGGAGAGCATTCCAATTAAACAGACATACAAACAGATCCGGACCACTATTGTAACGGATAATGAAACGAACAATGTTTGCATTAAAATAGTGAGTAGTGTGTTAATGTAAATGATACAAAATGTGATATACGTATTTCTATTTTAGGGTAACTTTAATAAAGGCCGAAATAATCATGCGTAAATTTTTATAGCAAAAAAGACCATGTAATCCCTCAAGAGTTAAATTTAATTATCGTTAATCATATTTATTCGAAGATACTTGGATACGATAATAATTTAATTAATAAATTAATGAGAAAACATAACTTTAATAAAACTTTGTTCCCTAAAATTAGACACAAAAAAAGAGGACAAATTTGTAAAATTGCCTTATTTTCCACCATTAAACAGAGGCTTGAACAAAATTTTTAAACATAAGAATTATACCATAACATATACAAATCCTTTTAATTTGAAAAATTTACTGGGCAATACAAAAGACAGAACAGAATCTTTGAACAAGTCCGGTATTTATAAAATACAATGCTCACACTGCGACAAAAAGTACATAGGACAAACAAGAAGGAAACTAATAGCACGCTTCAAGGAACACATGGCTCACTATAAATATAATCGTTTTGAAAAATCAAGCGTTGCCAACCACATCTTTGAAACAGGTCATAGTATACACGTAAACGATTTAACACTGATAACTTCAGCCAATAACTCACTAAACTCGTTAGAAAACCTTCACATTTACAAAAACCGCGATACACTTATGAACACAGACACATATTTCAACAAGACCCTATACAAATTGACAGATTTAAACGACACACACGCCGAAAAATCTTTCCGCGTTTCGCTTGTTTCTCGGTCGTTTTCTTAATACTTTCCGTTTCAACCTGGCAGTTGGCTTCCAGTCACTGGTGAAACAGGTTCTACCCCTGACGATGCCCACCTTGTGGGCGAAATGCATTGGGTTTGCAGCCCTCTAGTTGTTTTGGCTAAAGGAGTATTCTACTTTTGTTATGCCATAATGAAATTAAGATATTTAAAGCGGAGCTAAAGAGCAGGGCTACCACAGTAAAAGGTAAAATAATATTTCTTTTGCGCGTATTTCTAGAGAACTGACCGCATGGATTATAACCAAATATGGTATCGGTGGTGTAGCGAGGGGGGAGCATAGGGTGGCAGTTGCCCCCGGGCGCAGGGCTGAAGGGGATTAAACTCATGGACCGAAAATTAACGTTTCTATTTATAAACAATAATAATATTATAATACATGCCGAATTAAAATGCTAGTCTAGTATGTTTGCGTTTCATCACATTCCCCTTAAAAAAATTACAGGGAGCAAAGGGAGGGGGGCTACGCCACTGTACATATAATCTTCATATAAATAAATAACCAAAATAGCATATTTCAACCGGGTCGACTAAATAGGGCTACCACAATATCAAGGTTAGAATTTTCCCTAACTAAAGAATTTGGAAGGTATTGACTGAACCGACATCAAAGAAATTTCGTGTGTAGGGCGATTATAGAATGGCAAAACGAAATGAACATGTGTAGAACGGATCTAAAAAGCAGGGCTACCAAAATACAAGAAAAAAATTATTTTTCTTTATATATGTACTTGTACAGAACTTGCTGAACCGATTTCAGCCAATATTCTGTTTTAGTAAATAATATAATGAACTCCTGATGCTATTTTCTGATTCCAAAGGAAATACATTAGTGTACAATTATACTACGGCGAATTTGACGAAAAGCACTTCTGTCCACGGGAAACCCGTGTACATTCATACTTGTTATAAACTTAACACGTAATATACACAGTTGTGAAAGAAAGCCCTTGAACGAGAAACGCGGCATATCTAGCATTTGGGTACTTCTCTATCAGAGTGCCAATGCGAATGAAATGAACGGCCCAATAAACAGGCTATAATGGCACCGATCAATAAATTAAATTAATTGATAACTCACCAAAGACTAGAAAATAAGACGCACATTTAAAAATTGAGTGTAATAGGAATATATAAGTTTGTAGAAACAATTAAAAGGTAAAAATACTAAATATCCCAAATAATCCTATTAAAGGGTAATCTAATTACTTGCATTTCGTCAATTAGTAAAAACACCATTTTATAAAAGGCATCCAATACTTCCGATTATTTCGTAAATCAGTAACAAAAAATGCTTCTTTCTAAGAAGACATTCAATTGGTCCAAGAAAGATTATCAAGATAGATGTGTCCTCTTTATTGACAATGATAGTCATTAGTTAAATAGAAAGAATCGAGTATTAGATTTAAATCCTCATCTTAAACAAAGTTGGAAGAACCTTAAAGACACCATAAGATCATGAATACTTTAACGAAAGTGATATCCATTAAAAAGCTAGAACGATCCGATAAAATTTATCCAGAGACGCATTTTATGATAACTCCTCTGAATTATAAAGATACAATACTTATCATACTTTTATCGTATATAAAGCAGCGCATTCTTCGATAGTACTTGGGTTGAAGATATTACGTTACATGTGTTATCTTAAAAATTCTACAGTGAATTGCGAGAAAGATATGTTATACAATTTTGTCCGTTTTGCCGTCCAATTTAATTAAATATCCTGAGCTTCACCCGTTCGTTTCTCGTGCCTAACTCCGTGTCCTTCATTCTGACATTCAACATAAACAAAAAAAATTATCATTATAAAAAGGAATGTTTATAACAATCTATTCATATAGTCCTAAGCAATCATGCACAATTTAAGATGTTTTACATACTAAAAAGCGATATTGCACATCTTACCTAACACAATGCTGATCGATTTAATCTGAAGAGAAATAAAAGTTACAACAGTCTCTATGTTGAAGATATTGATCAAGATAATTGATTATAAATTTCGACAAAATCGATGCTGCGTCATTCTCGTTACAGTCATTCATTTAAGGTCGAGTACGATGAATGAAAAATAAATACAAACAACCCCGAGGAGTGGCGTACCGGACACCCCCGCAACTCCCTCGCGGCTGGGGGTCCATGGCCAACGCGGGCCTATTTTTTTCATGAGGCACTTAAATTTTTTTCTAAGACTTCAATTTTATTTTGGCGGGTGGAGGGGGGAGGGATACACAATTTTCGGTACGCCTCTGACCCCGGGTAATAAGAAAAGCCGGGTTGTTGGTATTTTCTTCCTATTATTCGCGACATTCTCCTTAAGAAAACTTTAATTTTTATTATAAATTAGCTCTTTAAAATTAACTGAAATACTTAAAATGCCATGCCGTTTCCGTTGGTCAATAAAAGTTATTTGGGTGTCTCAAAAAGACCAACGCAACGTCAAAAACCTTAAATTTGTTAACAAATTACACAAAGTGGATTTTTGTAAAGATTATTAGCAACGAATGGAGAAAATATCGCATCATTTCAAATAAAACTAAATCTATGCTACCGAAATGATCCTTATAAAATTACGTTTTGATTGAGTGGGTACCGACAACAAACAAAACAATTTAGATCTGACTGACAAGCCTTTCTTGCCTCGTCATTGGTGAGAAGTGCTAAATCTTACAGATGACGTTTAACTGGAATCAGATTATTGCTAGTGATAAGGTGATATGTCTTGAGGTTTTTATCGTCCCTATTTCATTGTTAACAATGTCCAGGTGTCGCAAAGATTGAATCCTCTTCGTCTGACTTTACCCAGCCGTCGCCTGATTCGCATTCGTCCATATTCGTCAGCATTGGCTCGCAGTTCTGATTACCCTCAACAACTTCCTTATCAACGCAAGAATTCGGAGCATCAAGAACCTTTCGACAATGATTTTGTAAGTTTTTTATTTTCTAAGGCGGTTTTTTATTTTAAGAAATTTTAGAAGAGTAAATAAATACTGTAATTTACAGCATTTGAACTTTTAATTGTTACTTGCGATTTTCTTGGTGGCGCAAAAATTTGGAATAGAAAAATCAACCAACAACGATTGTGTTTTTTAATTTCGAACGCTTTTTTCATTTAAAGACATTTTAAATGTACTAGTAACCCGTGACACTGTGTACGTTTTTAAAAATGTAGTTGGCTGTTTACGATTTTTTAAATATAGTTGGTGATTCACATTGATTAGTACATTGTTATTTTAATTTATTGCAAATATTTTTTTTAATTAAGGCATCATGATAAACAATATTTTTGGTTAATGTAATTGGATAATCAAATAAAGCAAACCTGACATTTGCAGGGTTATTGACTCTAGATTTAGTTAAATAAAGTTGCCCATGTGTAAACATAGGTTCCTTCAGGTAGTCCTACGCTTAATATACGGAATATCTCCACTCGTTTTCCACATAATCCAGTTTAATATACGTAATTTCGCTAATTCTGCAAAACGTAGTAGTCGTTGACAACCAAAACTTTTCGCGTTTAGAAACGTAATATTTTCAAGTTAAAACGAAATTTGTGGACCGGTTCGACCCGTACAGGGAAATCGACAGTAAGAATAAGAAACTTTATTAATTTTCCTTTAAAACAGACCGGGTCCAAATATCGAAAGTTATTTGTTTTCTAATTTTTATCTGCAAAAGAAAAGAAGCCTGCACGTCGACAAATGGATTTTTACGTGTTATTTTATGGAAAACTGAAATTATCTACCGGAGTCGAACCCGGATCTTTTTTCGAGACTTTTCGTCATTGACTGTAATCAGAGCCGTAGTGAGTGTTTTTAGCGCCCTAAGTAATTCTTTCATTTTGCGCCCTTAAACTAAAAATCTATAAAATATCATTGAAATAAATAGTTACAAAGTAATTTATTATATGAAATACAAAAGATTATTACTTTGAAACAAAACATTTGTTACAATATTATCGAAATTATATTAAACGGGATTTATTTGTCCTTTTTAAAAGAAATGCATCAATCAATTTATCGATATCCAATTGCTTTGCCGTTTCGTATTGAATTGATGAAATAGCAAAGGATTGAGTCGTGTCTGCATCGTTGATAATCTGCGAAAGTTTTTGACAGTTAACTATTGCTCTATCTAGCAGGAAGCGTTAATTGCCGAAGTGATCTTATGCACAAGGAATGGGAAACGTCAGCGGCGTGTTCTCGATGAAACAATATCCTAAAAGAAGATTTCACGCTATAGTCCATTTCAGCATTTCTTGCGGGTGAGGCATGTCTACAGTTAAACCCGTGGGGTGAGGGGAAGAAAATACCAGCCAATAAGAATTTCCTTCTCCGCTCAAAATTTCTTGACGATCGCTGTTGGCACGATTTCTCACACTTTCCAATCGTAATTCGGCGACGGCGGAAAGCATGAACGTGCTTCATCCAGATCTAATGGAGCATAGAACTTCACTCGTCAGCAGCTACCGATGAACTGAGCGAAATTGGAAACTTGGCAAAATAGCGTCGTAATACATGATTGAAGCATTCCTACCAAATTTCAATCTTCTACTTACAATTAGTCGGGAAGTTTGTTGAACACGCTATAATGTTACGTATGTATACTGTCTTGTGTCAAATATAGGATAAAAGAAGATTCAGTACCGTTTATTGAACCAAGGAGCGGCTCACCCTGGAATTTTGTCTTTGGGTTTCACTTGTCACAGAAATAAATAAACGGTACAATATACGTTTGATCTCACTACAATTTTTGTCCCGAAATTAACTCTCCCCTCTGACACGTGCGCTGAGCATCTTGTACAGAAATAATGTCACTGGACGATATATAGTAACTTTTTAGGGACATAAAGCTTAGTTAGTATTATTTTTGACATCAGGCTGTACGTTTGGATGAATTTTAAACGAAATCCTTAGAGCCAATTTTGAGTAAATCGAATTTTGTTTCAAAATATTCAAGAATAAAGTACTCTTAATTTTTGCGCAATATAGTTTATCTCATCAGAATGTCTTTTATGTATGATGTTATCCATAAATATCAGATATCATTCAATTCAGTTTAACTATAAGGCTGTAGTAAGAGTTTGAATAGATCGCGGCGGAGGCGTGACGTCAAAAGCCTTAGGTAATGTAGCTTACCGTGCATTCTAATGTCACTGGACGGCATATAGTG
Organism: Tanypteryx hageni; assembly: GCA_028673005.1. Taxonomy (NCBI): domain Eukaryota; kingdom Metazoa; phylum Arthropoda; class Insecta; order Odonata; family Petaluridae; genus Tanypteryx; species Tanypteryx hageni. The sequence continues at coordinate 28,519,123 of CM054113.1, forward strand.
TTCAAGAGTACGTAGTATTATTTGTGATATCAGGCTCTACAGGATTGATTTTAATCAAATTCCTTGGAGCCATTTTTGAGTAAATGAAATTTTTTTAAAAATCGCCAAGAATAAACCACCCTTTATTTTTATGCAATATCATTTTTATGGAAAAAGGGTCTGAAAAAGATGATATATTGCACAAATACGAGATATCATTCGATTTAATGTATGCATTTGGGCCCTAGATTGGCGAACAGACTGACAGACAGACGGCATGGCGAAAACCACTTTTATGGACTCGGGGACACCTAAAACGTGTATTTCCATAAAAATCTCGAAGTCAAATTTTTTCACAATAACAATACTTTCTCAATATACTACCTATATAAGAAAGTAAAAATATTCATACAAAATACGTTAGCTATTAAATATTAATGCCAAAACGTATTTTAAATTTCTATACGAATATTTGTAAGTTATTAAGTTTAAATGACTGCATTTATATAAATTTTGATTTAAATGAAAAGCTTCATAAGATTTTTATGAGCGCTATTGAATTTGAGAGTATCTTTTTTCTCCTACAGAAATATGAGATTGCCTTACAATTGAAAATAAAACATCAGTGCAGCATATATTCCACAACTTTCTCATACTCACCTGCTTTTATAATTATGTCACTGTTCGCATCAGTGGCGTAGCAAGGAGCGGGCGAATGGGGCGATGCCCCGGGCACTGAAGTCCAAGGGGCGCCAAACACAGAAAAGACATTTAAAGTAAATATTTTATGCAAGGATAGAGGGTGCCATTGTATGGTTTAGCCCCGGGCGCCAAATTTCTTTGCTACACCATTGGTTTACATTAAAACGTGTTTTCGTGCAGGAAATATTTTCTCTGAGTTTGTCTTGCTGCAGCTACTAGAGAGAGAAGAGCTTGGCAGTAGCTGGGCCTGAAGTTTCAAATAGTACAATGTCACTTGAAGCAATATATTTAATTTTAGTAGATATGCGCATGACTTACATATAATTTTTTGCAGAATCTACCTTAATAAATGGTCAAATTTTAATCAAAAGCTGTTCACAGAATTTTGAGTAAATCGAAATTTTGTTATAAATAGACAAGAATAAGTTGTCATACAATAGCAGCATGGTATGGTTCATTTAATAAGGCTTCTACTCCAGGTGATATAAATACGAGTTTTCATCAGCTTTTTTTTCAACAGTTTAGCTCCTAAAGGTTACATATGACAGAATCACAAAACCCACTTTTTCAAACTCAGAGGCACCTAAAAAGAGCATACTCATCAAAATCTCAATTTTCCATTATCACAATAATTTCCCGAAACACTTCTTATACGAGAAAGTAAAATATAATTAGAGAAACACGTTCACAATTTTCCCTATATTAACAGTAATTTCATTTAGTGGGACATGAAAGAAATAGAAGTATTTTCAGATTAGAAGAAACAAAATACAGACAATTCTGAAATTGAAAATAAAAAGTTTTTCTGAAATTAAAAAAATGAGCATATTTTAAAAACTTGAATATAATTAAAATATTTAAATATGATATACTGGTTTTCAACTTGCAATGTGAGAGATATTACAACTTTTAAGATTTAAATTAGTAAGTCTAGCTGTTTTAATTTTCTTGATTTCTATATATCTCATATATATTCATATTTAAAGGTTCTCACCTCAAGCACTCGCCAGAATCACAGCTGTGGTGGCAGTTCTAGTAATTCTGGTTGATTCTGGTCTCTGCCATGTCTTAACTGATTCAAGAACCAAAGTTAATAATGATCGACCTGATCCAAGCTCTCCTCTTCCTCCATCTTCATCTCCTCTTGGCAAGTACAGCAACGCAGCTGTAGCAGCCAATGGAGAACCATGTGCTCAAATTGGACGGTATGCAAACAAATGATATTATCACTCTTTTATTACATCATGAAGTCTGACATACTAAAAGATTTCCAGGTAATCCATTGGAATGTATTCAATAAATAATGGAAATAAAGTAATAGAACAGGAGAAAAATTAATAATAACCATAACTGTACGTGATATAAGATACAGAATCACAGTCAACCATTTCTTTAGTTCCAATATCAAACAATCTATGGGATAAATGAAATTCCACAACAAAAATCTGCTTCAGTTTGTCTTATTTGGGAAAATATTTCTAAATATCTGTTATCCCAAGGAGATACTGTGATTTACCGAGTTTTAATATTACAGTTGTTGATTAAATGGCTGCACAGTAGAAATAATTATGGCAATTTCTCATGCATTTTGATTTTAGGATCTCAGACACAGTATATTCAATCTCTTGAGGAATTTAAATTCAAAGTAATTAATATCTATTATAACTATGCAAGGACAATTTTTCAATGTAATGAATTTCTCATTGGATCCCTTTTGGATTATTAGGAGCATCTTGGAGAAAGGGGGCTCAGCTGTTGATGCTGCCATTGCCACTATGCTATGTGAAGGAGTAGCATGTCCACAAAGCACGGGTATTGGTGGTGGCTTTCTTATGACCATTTATAGCAGGAAAGAGCAGAGAGCTGAAACACTGAATGCCCGAGAAACAGCTCCTGGAGCCGCATCTAAGGACATGTTTCATGGAAACATAACACTTTCGACTGTTGGTAAAAAAAAGTGTATTGATAAAACTAAGTTAATTATAACCTATATTGGATGTAGTTGAAAACTATGAATCGTACATAATTTATAGAAAAGTTTTTCCCATCATTAAGTAAGGACTGAAATTAAGAATTGATTTGCTTTTTATAATATCAATACATTTCACCTGCCTATAACATGGAATTCACTATAGCACAGCTTGATTTTTAATACCAAGTATTCAGATAACATGGCTTACGGTTCATACAGCACGGTTTGCTCAGGAGGAGAGAACCTCCTTAATAAACTTACAATTAGAGATCAACTCTATACTCTAATCACTGGAAAAAATATAACAGAACATCTCATCATTCTCTTAACTCTCAGGGTCCAGACGAAACTAACACTCGAGGCCTTTTGTATATGAGTCACTTGATTGTAGTAGGATTATTTATGCTATTAGTTTATGCTTTTCCTCTCATTCACAATATTGCTGATTGTGAAATAACTTGAAATGGGATAGGGCTCACCACAAGTTCACTGGTAGGTTATGTTCATGCTCTTGCTTCTGTTTAAATTTCGTTCGTTTTATAATAATTCAGGGGGTGTCAGTGGTATAGTGGTAAGGACATTGGCCTGCTACGCTAAGTGGCACTGGGCATGAATCCTGTACTAGTGGGATTTTTTCCAAGGTCACCCATCCTCCTACTTGTGTGGTTTGAGGAGACCGTGGAAAAGTCAATGCTCCGTACTTCGGGACATTAAACAGCTGGCTCCCATGGTGCTCTTCACAAAGAGTAGGCAAATGCTGGCACTGGGTTTCCCTCCTCCCATCTGTGTGTGTCCAGTGTGGAAGGCAACAGGAAACCACCACACCTTGCATTTATATTCCCTAGTCAAAATCAATCGATGAATTGGTAGGACCTGTCGTAAGACAGAACATTAGAATGAATGATAAATTATAACAATTAATTAGTGCATCTCTCTTATTATTATGTGAATATAAATACATAACATGGCTGCTCCTATGAAGAAATTCTGAACTGCACTTATGCTGGAATCAAAATTGGACATAATTGAACAACTTGATGGGAGAGACTGCTGCATAACTTGGGAATTTATACAATATGAACAAGGCAAGCATAAGTGCAATCAGTGGAGGCCGCTGGCATAGGGTCATGAAGCCATGGCCCTACCAAAATTCACAGAAAGAAAAAAGCAGTATAAATAATCGTTTTTGAACAGATTGATTTCATGTTTGAGTCTTGAATAAGTTTAATTTGTCCTGAAGCAGCACAATACTCTGGTCAGTAAGAGAATTTATGGGGGGAGTGGTCGGCGAGTCCGGCGGGGAGTTTCCCCACTCTAACTTGCATCACCGACCCACCCCCTAGCTGGCTTGGTCACAAGACATGGAATGCATGTGCACTGCATGCTTTTATTCCCATCTCCTACCCTCTCCCGCGCTTGAGAATTTCTACTGTTGGGGCCAAGTTCAGTTTGGCTCTGCTCGGCCGGCCTTCAAGGTAGCTGCTCGATGTAGTATTGGTGAGCATGAAGGTTTCAATTCTCCACAATGAATATGATAAGTGCTTTATTAAAACAGCTGTTTTCGTTGTTGTTTTACGATGATAAACTCGAAATAAAACAAATGGGAAGACCCCTCCTTAATTTGAATTTAGTTAAAAAGCAACAGTGTGCCAACAAACAGGAAAGGTGTCATAAATTTAATGCCTTATTCGAAGAACAATTGGCTGTGCGGGTGTGATGAAAAAAAATGTGTTTTTTTGTTTTCCTTTTGTTCTTTTCCAAGGAGATGTCAGCTGGCCAAGGAACAGGATTTCAGACTTGGTACACATTTGGGAAAAAAATGAGGGCTCACGAAAAATCTAAACAACATATGAACAATGTTTTGAGTTTATCGTTGCTGGGCAAAACAAATATTCAAAGTCAGTTTAACTCACAGTATCAGCTAGCTATATCTAAACATAACGAACAAGTAGATAAAAATAGTTACTTATTACATTTGATTATAAATTATATACGTTTTTGTGGGACATTAGAATTAGCATTGAGAGGGCATGATGAATCGAATGAGTCACAAAATAAGGGAGTTTTTCGTGAGTTAATCCAGTTTAGTTCTGAGTTAGATAAAGACTTAAAAGTTCACCTTAGTGAACCAGCTGTGCTTAAAGGCATGTCTAAAACTATATAGAATGAGTTGCTGGAATGCATGTTAGAAATATACCACGAAGAAGTTCGCAAAGAAAATCAAAAAGCAGATTATGTAGCATTGATAGCCGATGAAACTACTGACATGTCATGTCAATTTCAGTTAGTCATTGTATTACATTACATTGTAGGTGGAAAACCAGTAGAAAGATTCTGGAATTTCATTAATCCTGACGGACATGATGCTCGTGCAATCGCTGATTGTATTTTAAAACAACTCTACCCCCAATTGGTGACAGTCCATAAAAACTTATAGCACAAAGTTTTGATGGTGCTTCTGTTATGAGTGGACGTTTAAATGGCATTCAGAAAATGATAAAAGACAAGTATTCACTTGCTAATTTCGACCATTGTTATGCCCAACATAATCACAGAAATAAAAGATAGATTTCAATTTACTGGAAATCTTGTGGCTACGAATCTATCTGTGATTGAAGAATTTGATAATTACAGCAAAAAATTCCCTGACACGTATCTCAGTGAAATAATTGAAAAGTTCCTTTGTTGGAAAAAAAGAGACTGAAGAGAGAACTTCAAGTTTTTTACGAAAGAGAGGAATTGAGAGCAGTTTCTGGCGCGGTACCATTTCTGTCGCTAATTTCGGGTGATGTGATTTGTGTGAAACATTTCAAGAGACAATAAAACTTTTAAAAGTGTTGATCACGATACCAATGTTGACATCAGAAGCAGAAAGGTGTTTTTCAATGATGAAAAGAATAAAGACTTTTCTTAGGAATACTATGAAAGAAGAAAGACTAAGTGCTTTAGGCATGCTATCGTGCGGAAAAACTTTTGTAAATAACATAGATAGCTTCAACAGAAAAGTTATTGATTTATTTTCTGACAAGAAAGATCGCTGAATAGACTTTGTTTACCACTCATTTTAGCTGCAAGACACTTTTTTCATCTACTCATCTCATCTACTCGCAGAAAAAATGATAATATCTGTGGCTCACTCATTTTCCATTACTGCAAAGAGAACAGTAAGAGTGAGAAACTCATTTTTGGAAAAAATGGACAAAATATTGGCTCTTTGGCTGAATCAAAATCAAAAGAAGATAGCGATTAACTCCTGTGTTATCCATGCAAAGGTATTGAAGATATACAATCACTTACAGAGACAAGAAACAGACCCTTCCACTGTTGAACCAATCATAGCTAGTTAAGGCTGGTTTGATAAATTCAGGAAATGCCAAAATCTCCACAATATAAAGCTTAAACTGATGGCACTGATGCATCTAATTGCCCAGAAGAGTTTAAGGCCAATTTGAGTGTTCAAGGATACAAACCACAGCAAGTGTTTAACAGAGATGAAACTGCCTTGTTCTGGAAATTGATGCTGTGCAGAACAAATATTTCAAAGGAAGAGAAAATTGGTCCAGGATTCAAGGCAGAAAAAGATAGGTTGACACTTCTGACATGAAATATACTGAGGGTAGCTTTAAATGAAAACCCTGCAAGTTTATACCTCTGAATATCCCTGAGCCTTAAAATGTCTTCTTTGTCAAGCATTACAAGTTCATTGGAGATCCAGTAAAATGGCCTGGGCAACTGAGAAATTATTTGAAAACTGGTTTGTTAACTGTTTCTGTCTCGAGGTAGAGTGATACTGTTGCAAATCAAAAATTGCTTTCAAGGCTTTACTTGGCCTGGACAATGCCATGGGACACCCAACAACTTAATCCTAGTGTTAAAGTTATCTTTCATCTCCCCAATGCCACCTTTATAATTCAGCCCATAGATCAGGGTGTGATTACAGCTTTTAAATGTACTACCTTAAAAAGACATTCTCCCAGTTGCTTGATGCAACCAATGGACCCAAAAAGTTATCTGTTAATGATTCCTGGCTAACTACAATATCCTGCACGCCATTAAAAACATCAAGTTTGCCAGGGATGAAGTGAAGGATTCTACCTTAAATGCTGTTTGGAAAGCATTGTGGAAAGATTGCATCCACGATTTCGCCAGATATGTGAAACCACTTTCAGAAGTGATTGATATTGTAAGAGTTTGTCAAAATATTGAAGGGGAAGGGTTCAAGGATTCATCACTACCAACCTGTATTGGTAAGTGATAGTGTTTTCAACTTATTTCTTCATTATATTCGATTTTTTACAGTGAATCAGGGGGATAGGTCTGAAAATTGTATGTTTGAAGGGGGGTTTCTAAAAAGGTGCAGTTAGAAAATCCCCTTTAATAATGTAAAGCTGGATTCATATAACACAGATTCACATAACACAGCACATTTTCAGAATGTATCACCCATGTTTTTGGAGGGCTGAATGTACATATACTAGGCTATTCAGTGACTGCTGAAAATTTTCAACTACAGTGAGCCCATCTCAGTCAATATGACCAACCTAGGTGATTTTTTTAAATCTTGAATGGCATCAATTCTAATACAATTGATCATTGATAAAATAGAAGTAATCATTAAGAAAACTTATTTATCCATCAAAATCAACTTCTTCTCCAGTTCATATGTATTATTGATAAATCTAGAAAAGCTTGTATTCAAAAAGAAAAAATAATTTAATAGAAATTTTATTTATAGGGGCATTACAATGAAAATATTATATGCTCTAGTAGTATTGGCTATGAAATATCATTTTAATGTTAGAATTTGACTATTTTCAAAAATACACTAACTCGAAAACTATTGAATAAATCAGGTGAGTATTTTTTTACAAATATAATTTCATAAATCAGCTTTAAAAACACAATTTTTGCCACAGAACTACAGTGAATTATTCACTATTATAAATAATGAAAGTGGCAAGAACTCGGTCATTATTACCTTCCAATAGGTGGACTATCAGTTGCAGTTCCTGGTGCATTACAAGGGTACTGGATGGCATATCAAAAGTATGGACAACTTCCTTGGAAGGATTTAATCATCCCAACAATTGTCCTATGTCAAGAAGGAGTGCCAGTGAATGAATATCTTGCAAATTACCTGAAGAGCAAGGAAGAGGATATCAGAAACAGTCCAACAATGAGGTCTGTATGAATATTGATAAATGACTGTTATCACCTAAGGCCAAAACTAATACATATCAATGATATATTTCAATGGGAAAAGCATTTAGCAAGGATATTTTTCTAGCAGTACATCCCATATGGCAACAGGAGGAATTAACAGAAATAAAACATCCATGTCCATGCACTGATATCCATAATAATGTTTGCTATAGTAGCCAATTGCTTAATATTAACTTGAATAAATAATATAGCAACAGATATTAATAAGCCTTCAAATAATACTTTTTCTTGATAAATATTTGAGGGTCTGTTAACCCCTCAAGCATGGAGGGCATTTAAGTCAAAGCCATCCTGGAGGTCAGAGGAGATTTAAATCGGTTAGCTAATCCGGGATAAACTTATAAAAAGATGCATAACTTTTTACCTATTCTGTGGATTCATCTGAAATTTTTGAGAATGAGTGTAAAACTATGAGTATTTATACTATATTTTTTACATTTGTTTGGGTATTTATTTTCTGTGAAACGGTTTGATGAATTATTTTAAGCAATCACAGAAGCACTATATCGCATGTCTTTATTCCAGGTTTATGGATTACTTCATGTATACTGCTTTATCATAGATTTCTACATCTTTCTCATGAGTTTATTGGAAAAAACTTCAAATAAGGATAAACAAAGATGCTAGAAGCATGCAGGGACAGGAGAGAAAGGAGGTTTTGTATTTGCCCACTCAAAAAAAGCCAAAAATATAGGTTTTTACCTTAATAATTTGAGCATGATCTTCAATATGATTCTCACTATCACTGTCTGAACTGACACTTTCTTCTGAATCATTTCAAGTAAGATTTCCATCTCGTTTTTATCACCTTTTTCTACTGCTTGAAGCCATGATAACTTCAACTCTTTTAACATCTTAGAAATTAATATAAAAGTAAAAAATGAACAATAGCTGCCTCCATACAACATAAATGCTTCCCTCAGACTAATTTCTTCAGAGCAGCAAGAGAATATTTTCTGTGCGATCAAAGCATTTCCCATGCATTCTGAACAAGATTTCAGTCAAGACAGCTTGTATGTGCAATCATGTCAGATAAGTGTTTCTCTCTCTCTCAATCTCATTATATTGTCCTCATGAGATGCTGAACCAAGCACTAGCCCAGACCCAAAGACCCTTACTCTTCCCTTTCCATACAGCTCTCAAGTGTTGATGCATAAGAAAAAAATGTTCATCTCAAGAGTGAGAGACGTCACAGAGCAGATAAAAACATGTAATACACAACTAAAAACACTCATAATACACAATTAAAAATGAATTAACATAATACACAATTAAAAACAAATCGCAGAAAAAATATAAACCACAAGAAGCAGGGCAAAAACTTCTTTCAGTCTGTCTGTAGAGATGCAAGAAACGTTCAGCATAAAAATGCTCATGAGACCAGTCGGCATATTTTCACGTAGGCTTTTAGCTTTCTTGCTCATCCTTTTCTATAATGGCTTATTCTGGTCCTTATCCTTTGGAGATAAGTGATGCTGTTTGAAAGACCCACACTGTCTCACTGCTTTGCTCTAAAAAAAGTTCATGGATAGAGAATGCATGGCCAAGAGATTCTGCTGAGGGTAAACAAAAGTGATGTGAAATCCTCATAAATCTCTCCCACACTTCCAACTCACTTATAGATGGTCCTTTTGAGTCGAAATGAAGTTCATCTCATCGTAGGTTTGAGAGATTTGAAAGGCTAAAAATTCAAAATTGTACGCAGCTGCAAGAAAAAAGTACCGAAATAATAAAGCAATATTTTTGCAAAGAAGGCATTCAAAATTTAACATAAAAATAAATGCCAAACCTTACTCAATTAGAATATATAAACAAAAAACAAATTCTGTAATATATGATCAGGCAAAAGCAAAATTAAACCAAACGTACATGGCCAGTGCACAGCACGTATGACGACAGCATGTGACGTTTAAAGGGTCTGTGCCTTGCATGTATGATGATGTTGAAGGGTTAACATATACACATAGAGAGGGGTTCAGTCAACTATAACCATTTGTGGCAAGGAATAACGATAGAGCAGGAAAAACAATATGATGCAAGATTTTTTAAAAATTCATAAATTTTCAATTTTCAGTTTTTTCAATCAATTAATTTTTCATTCGTTATTTTAATACTGAAATAAAAGACTGTGAAGTTCAGCCATATTATTTTTGTACACTTTTTTGTCAGAATACCACCACAAAAATGCATTTTTAATGCAATTTGTTTTATATGTAGTCCAGGGTGGTTGCATGGAAATCTTCTGCCTGAGAGAAAAAGACACAATTCTGCCTGTTCACAACACAAAGGTACAGACTGACAGTGACATTGCTATAATTCCATCCTTAGAAAAGTTCTACTTGAGGTAGATGCCTTTCATTTAATGGTCCCAATGTAGTCTGATAGAAAGCTGAAACTTATTTAAAGAAAATCACACTCAGAAAAATTATTCGTAGGGGAGTCATATACATATATCTCTTTAAATAATGAGCTAAGAAATCTGGTCATGCTCAACTAATATGAACTATTTATGGCTGACTGTAATGCTATTTTTAACAAACTCCGAGTAGGTAGAGGATTGAAATTTGGTAGAAATGTTTGATTCTTATAGTAAAAGCCATTTACGAAAAACGATCCCATAAAAGACCTGGGATCAACTCCAGTTGATAATTTCTGTTTCTCATACGATAAACAAAATTTTTGGACTCACAGGCTTTGCTCTTTTGCAAATTAAAATTAGAAATAATTGACCTACGATCTTCAAACCTAAACCGTTTTAATGAAAAATAAATAACGTTTGTTATTCTTATAGACACATTTTGCCAACTATTTGAAATTGGTCAAATTCTATCAGGGCAGGGCCCAGACAGCTTGCTGCCCCTTCAATTTTTTTTACTGAGCTCTTTTTAATTAGACATAGGTTGAAAATGAAGAAAATATGTAATAAAAATGTATTTATTGATATCATATAATTACCTTTATTAACAAATCAAAATTAGGTACGTGCATTTTTTCTAACAAATCCCACATGTATTCGGTTTGCCTGTCCACCCAGCCATATCTCTGGAATTCTGCAATTTAGAGAGATCAAATTTTCAGGATAGATTTTCTATATGAGCGATAGACATGGTATAAACTTAATGGATGTAGAATTTGCCACTAGAGATTAACCGGAAAAAAATCATTAAAAAGTGCATGCTGCTACAGACATAGACAACCAACAATGCATCGCATCTGCTATTCTTTACTCTGTTAGAATGACAGCAGTTGGTGAAAAAAGTGCCACATGTAATTTGCTCTGCAATTCCCCCCTCCCATGTTTTCATAAAATTTTCATTAGAGTACTTTTAATTTTATCTTACATACAACAAAAATTTTACAAAAACAAAAGGCAAAATTGCTAAGTATGTATACCTTTTTTAAATTATAAATGTCAAGGATTAATATAACTTGATTAGTCTATACAATAGCAAATATTGGTGAAATATTTATTACAAAAACTTTCTCTTACTCGTATAATAAGCATACTCCCTCGGAGGAGCCTGTAACCTCTAGAGGGCGCGTCCCCGGGTGGCGGATAGGGGAATGCTCTACAGATATGTAGGGTAGGAGGGAAATAAAATACCTCCCGCGGACCAACAGGCAGCAGCGTCTGTTCTCCATATTAGGGGCGGCTGCAAACAGCGTCTGTTCCCCATGTTAGGGGCGGCTGAATATATAGGCGGAAGGCAATGGGAAACCACCGCCACAATATATCCCATGTAGAGGCATCATGACGGAGTCTTCTCTTGTTAAATATTCCGGAGGCAAAATGGTCCCCCGCTCGGATCTCCGGGGGGGACAACACGAGAGGTTCCGTTTAACACAAGGAAGGAAGGATGCTGGAAAGAAGTTGAGAATTGGCACGTGGAATGTTAGAACACTCCTACGAGCAGGGAAGTTGGAAAATTTAAAGAAAGAGATGAAAATAAATAGAATGGATATGATTGGCTTAAGTGAAATGAGATGGGAAGGAAGAGGGGAAATAAAAAGTGATGACATCACAGTGTACTATTCAGGAGGTACTAGAGGAACGAATGGAGTAGGGGTAATTTTGAATAAGGAAATAGCAAATTGTGTACAGAGGGTGATATTTGTAAATGATAGAGCAATTGCTCTTAGAATAGGAATGCACCCAAAAGATCTACTGTTGATACAAGTTTATATGCCGACCAGCCAACATGAAGATGAGGCTGTTGAAGAAATATACGAGAAGATAGAAAATATTATGGAGGAGGAAGGTAAAAACTGCTGCAAGATAGTGATGGGCGATTGGAACGCTGTGGTAGGAGAGGGAAGAGAAGACCAAGTAGTAGGAAAATTTGGACTAGGGAAAAGAAATGAAAGAGGTGAAAGACTTGTTGAGTTCTGTAAAGAGAAGAGGATGTTTATATCAAATACTTGGTTTGAAAATCATAAGAGAAGGCTATACACGTGGAAATCACCAGGAGATGGAGCCAGATATCAAATAGATTATATTCTAGTGGAAGAAAGATATAGAAATGGAGTAAAAAAGGCATATGGACTTCCACGAGCAGACATTGACAGTGATCATGTGCTCCTCATGGCCGAAATAAAACTAGCCTTGAAGAAGGTTAAGAAGGCTAAGATAGTTAGGAAATGGGATTTAGAGAATATAGCCACAGTAGGAAAAGAAAGAATAGGAGAAAAATTAGCTCAGGCAATCAAAAGAGAAAACGTGTCGGAGGAAAATGTGGATGAAGCATGGAATAGGATAAAGAAGGCTATAAGGAAAACAGCAGAACAGGCTATTGGGTTTTTCAAAGGAAAAAGAATAAAAAAGCCATGGGTGACAAAGGAAATGATAGAAAAGATGGAAGAAAGAAGGCAATACAAAAGCAGGACTGATGAAGATGGAAAAAGGAAATACAGGAAACTGAATAATGAACTAAGAAGAGAAACCCAAAAAGCAAGGGAGAAATGGCTAGAGGAGGAATGCTCAGATATAGAAGATCTAGAGAGAAAAGGAATGTATGACTTGATGTATAAGAAAGTAAAAAATGTAACGTGGGATAGATGGAGAACAAGTGCATGTGTGAAAGAGATTGCAAGTAAAGAAGATAAAGTTCTATATAAGGAAGAGGAGGTCCTTAATAGATGGAGAGAATACATGGAGGAGTTGTACAAATCAAATGAAAAACCAAAGGATCTCCGTATTGAAGAGCAGGATGAAATAAATAATGACGAAACAGGGGTTTCGATATTGAAAATAGAGGTGCTACAAGCAATAAAGGATATGAAGAATGGGAAGGCAATGGGGGTAGATGAGATACCGATAGAATTATTTAAGTGTCTTAATGAGGAAGGACTGGAAGAAATAGTGAAGTTGTGTAATGCAATCTATGACAAGGGGATGTGGCCAGAGGATTTCGTCAAAACAATTATGATTCCAATTCCGAAAAAGCAAGGAACAAGAAAATGCAGTGAACACAGAACAATCAGTTTAATTACACATGCAGCAAAGGTTCTACTGAGGGTTATGAACAGGAGACTAATTAGCAAAATGGAAGAAAATGTTGCAGAGGAACAGTTTGGATTTAGAAAGAGTAGAGGTACAAGAGATGCAATAGGATTGATAAGAATGAGTGGAGAGAGATATATAGAAAGGGGTAAAGGAATTAGTCTGTGCTTCATAGATATGGAGAAGGCATTCGACCGAGTGAACTGGGAAAAACTGATGGAAATACTAAAAGCAAAAAAAGTAGACTGGAAAGATAGAAGGTTAATTAAAGAGCTGTATATGAAACAGAAAGCAGCTATGAGGATAAAAGATGCACAGACCGAATGGTATGATTTAGGAAGAGGAGTAAGGCAAGGTTGCTGCTTATCGCCAACCCTATTCAATATATATGCTGAAGAAATGATTGACAATGGAATAGGGAATGATAAAGGAATTAGTATTGGGGGTAGAATAATAAATTGTATAAGGTTTGCTGATGACATGGTAATTTTGGCAGATGAAACGAGGCATATTCAGGAAATGGTTACAAAGCTAGAAGACAGGATGATGGAATATGGAATGAAAATGAACATAAAGAAAACAAAGGTGATGAGAATAGGGGATAGAGAGATTATGAATGTGTCAATAAAGGATGGAAGAGTGGAGCAAGTAAAACAGTATAGATATTTGGGAAGCATGCTAACTGAAGACTGGAGAAGTGAAAAAGAAATAAGAACAAGAATAGCAATGGCAAAAGAAACATTTAATAAGAAAAAACGGGTACTATGTGGTAAAATGGATTTAAATCTGAAGAAACGTCTTGTGAAGTGCTATGTTTGGAGTGTATTGCTTTATGGGTGTGAAACATGGACGCTAAAGAAAAGAGAGAAAGAAAGACTAGAGGCATTTGAAATGTGGGTGTGGAGGCGGATGGAGAAGGTTAAGTGGACGGATAGGATAAGGAATGAAGCAATACTAACAAGGGTGAATGAGAAGAGAAGATTACTTGAAACAATTCAGAGGAGGAAAAGTAACTGGTTAGGGCATATCTTGAGAGGAGAAGGTTTACTATTGATGGTGTTGGAAGGATCAGTAGAAGGGGAAAGGAAAAGGGGACGTAGAAGAATAAAAATGTTTGACGATCTGAAAGAAAGGGGAGGGTATCAGGAAATGAAAGAAATGGCAAGGAACAGAAATGAGTGGAGACAACGCTGGTGCCAGGGACCTGCCTAGAGGCAGAACACCTCATGATGATGAATAAGCATACTATTCATCTGGTCTTACTACACTCTTTTCTGACTGTAAAGAACTCTTACTGCTACAGAAACAACATAACCACTGAAAATGTCTTCTTTACATAAATGGTATTAATATTTTGATTATGTGAATTGTGCAAAAATCAAACTTGATAAATAGTTATACCATACATAAATATCAAGTATTTATAAAATGACGAAGCCACATAGGCACTGAAGCATTATTGCTTGACGAAGATTATTAAGAGAACTGGGGAGAGCTGGATGGTAGCTGAGTGTAAAAATATATATATTACTAGGGAGATGCCTGTTGAAATGCAACGGGAAAGTTTTTTTAAAATTTCGTGAATATATGCAATACGAAGATATTATTCTAGTCAATGGTGCCCAATTACATGAAACCGGTAGCAATGCCAATCACTTAGAATACGTCAAATTCTCTCATTAAAAACTGATCTGTTGATCGAGTCGACGCATATTAAAAAAACCAATGGCAGGAAAACAAACTTTCATTCTTTTAGGCAATCATTGTTTCAAGATTCAAACTCCTACAATGAATGATTAATGTTTTACATTCAAATGTACATATTCCTTCTTGTAAATAATGGAACATATGTTGTTTACATTGGTTGCTATGAAAATCATTTTTACAATACAGCTCCGACTTGATGCCCTGAAATGAATACTAACTGATTCAAGGGCCTCCAGCACAGTGGTTTTTAAAGTTTCAATTGTTACAGTCCCCTTGAATATCATGCGGTCCCCTTTGAAATGAAAATAATAAAAATAAGAAACTTTAATACAAAGTTCTTAATTATACATACCTACTAATAGTTTTTATAACATCATATTTCCTAAAATTCTCTGATAAAATTTTATTATACGTCAAGTTTTTATTTTTTTGGCATTTCACCTTACTTCCAAAATAATTTTTGGCCCCACTGGGGGGTTGCAGCACATTGTTTGATAAAAATCGCTCTAGCAAACTTGAACAGATGATCCACTGAAAGATGTTATCACTTGGGGAGACCAAAAGAAACCGAACTGCAAAAATAAAAGAAGTCAGGTGTGTAAGATTTTGAAAGGGAAGGTATTTAAACCTTAGGTTTATGGTCAGATGATAGGAAGGAGGGTTTGTAGACTGGGTTAAATACGAAATAATTTTCTAAGAAAAAAATCATGCATCATGTGTTTTGTTAAGAAATGTAATGGAGAGCATAGAATTGGACCGAGATCACTGTTGGTCTTGTTTCTAGTTTTGAGGATGTGTAAGCTCTACAATGCATTGATTTTTCAATTATTGGGTATTATTTATTCCAAATCATTATTTTCATAGTGGTCAAACTTTGGCACCCCTTGCAGGAAGCACCTGAGGTGGTCGCCTCACCACCTCACGTATTGGTCTGGCCCTGAATCCTATGTATAAATCATATTTATTGGAAAAATTTAAACTTTTTAACAATGTGTTGCTTTGCCAACCATGTCATTATTAAATCTTCAGATGGTATTGCCATCTCAATCCTAATACTATGTGCATAAGGAAAGTGTACTTTGAATACTTCAATAAGAGAGAGAGGAGAGAGAGGGAGTGGGAGAGAGAGGAGAGAGAGGGAGTGGGAGAGAGAGGGAGAAAAAAAGGGAGAGACAGGAGAGAGAGGGAATGAGAGAGAAGAGAGAGAGAGGAAGGGAGGGAGACAGAGAAGGAGGGAGAGATATGTACATAATGTTCCTTATTATGGTGAGATTGAGGCTAGAAAGTCTATTTTTCCAGAGAAGGAGAGAGGGAGGGAGAGAGAGAGAGGGAGAGAGAGAGAGAGAGAGGGAGAGATAGTGAGAAAGAGAGAGATAAAGAAAGAGATAGAGGGAGGAAGACAGACAAGAAGGGAAAGGGGGAGAGAGAGATAGATAATGGTCTTTATTAGGCAAGAAAGGCTAAGACTAGAAAGTCTATTTTTCCAGAGGAGAGAGGGGGAGAGGGAGGGGGAATGGGAGGGAGGAGGAAGAATGGGAAGTGCCTTAAATTAAACACTTAATCCATAAAAACCCATCTTATTTGATGGGCAATTACATTAGTATATATACATATATATATATATAAAATTCATAGCTGTATTGACCAAAGTGAGTATTCAGGGACAGATCATAAATTATGTCATGCTTTCCTTCTGATTTTAAAGCCCCTCTCACTCACAAACTGTTGCATCTCTTCATACCCTCTTACAAAAAAAATTTGCAAACCGACTATAGCCCCTTATAAAACAAATTCTATATGTGTGTGTGTATATGTATATATATATGTATAAAATCAGAAGGAAAGCATGGCATAATTTATGCTCTGTCCCTGAATACTCACTTTGGTCAATACAGCTATGAATTCAAATGATAACATATATAAACATTATCTCTTAGGAGCTTATGATACCTATTTATGAAAAAAAAGAAGCAAAAGTGTACTGCATAAATGGAATACACAGATTTCAAAGGCGTTATTTATGAGAAATGCATATAAAATGGTATCAAAATATTTGGCAGTTCTTGAATATTTATCTCTGAAACTATAACTCATAATAAAGTGGAAGTTCCAATTGAGAGATGCAGTTCAGAATCATAATTCAGTGATAAATTTATCAATAATACTTAATTTAAATAGTTTCAGAGATTAAACATACAGACAGGTGGATGGAGATGTGCTCATATGGCATTTCGCTACTACAGCTTTGCTTGTAAAAAACATCTAAAAATTATCCATATTCTTTTGGATTACTTTCTTGGATTAAGTGACTGTTATTTCATTTTCCTTATATTCAACATTAAAACGTTTTATAAGTTATAGCTTCCCTCTTATCTGATGGTAAATGTTAAAACATTTCATAAATAATGTTTATGACCCTAAAATCATGAACATTATTTGTTACTACAAGTTTGATGACAAATTTATATCAATATCAATCAGATTCAGCTGACTACACATTTCATCCTGTATTTCTTTTTTCTGCAGTAATAATCAACTACTATTATAATTATCAATAACTTCACATAAATTTATTTTGCTAAAATTTGTATAAATGCAATTTTAGAGAAATCTTCATAGACCCAACCACTGGTAGACCCTGGGGAAAAGGTGATTTGATCAAGCATCCAGCTCTTGCAAAAACATTACAGGTGGTTGCAGAAGAAGGAGCAGATGCCCTCTATAACGGGTCACTTACTAAGGGTTTTATTGATGACATCCAGGAGAATGGAGGGATAATCACTGAACAAGATATGGCAAACTACAGGTTGTTGTTTGAGTATAAATACTCATTTAACGATTATTAAAGAATAATGATGGTTGGATATTGTTTCTGTTATAAAATTTACATATATCAAAGGCATGAATGAAATTCACCTTATCATTTCCAGAGCCAAATGGGATAGTCCAATAGTAGCAAATTTGGTCCAGGGAAACCTCACATTATACTCTATGCCTCCTCCCGGATCTGGAGTGCTTGTTGGTTTTGGTTTAAACATCCTGGATGGCTCTCTTCCAGCCAAAAATAATGTAATTACACTCCACAGGATTGTTGAAACTTTTAAATACATGTATGTAAAGAGGACAGAATTAGGTGACCCAGATTATGTCGACATAAATGAAGTAAGTAAGATGTTTTAATTTTCATTTCTTGGTTATTTTTAAAAGGGATATAAACCTATAAATATAATTATTAAAAATTTTGTTACATCCAAAAATATATTCTTCCACAAGGAGGGGTATTTTATGATCTTTGGGGAAATGATATGAAAATAAAGATAAAATGAATATTTATATTTTGAAAATGTATCATTTTTACTGGACTTGTATACACTTCTTTTTGAAAAAAGTCACCAAAAATTAAACTTCATTTTATAAGCCAAAGGTACACACGTACACCCGTCATAATGTCTCTCTCAACACAAATGATTAAATTTGATTTTGTGCAAAGAGTTTGGGTATAATATGATATGCCGAAGAGGCCAATTGTTAATAGTTCCATGAATTTACTGGAAATAAAAGAAATAACCAGAGCCGGATTAAGAGTTCGCGGGGCCCTAGGCCAGGGTTCAGTGCAGGACCCCAGGAAACCAAAAAATGTGGGATGAGGTGAATTATGTACTTTCTTATTTATCTAATCAAATAAAATTATCAATACGAAGAAGTATTTTTAATGAAAAACTTTTGCTAATTTCTACAAAATAAATGTGAAACAACTGGTTTCGGTGAATAATCACCATCATCAGGTAATAAGCATTCAAAAAATAAGAAATACATACCAACAAGAGAGAGATGGGGAGGTGAGAATAGGGAGAAAGAAGGAGGGAGTCAATGGTTAATAGCGGGTGGGGGGAGATGAGGAAGGGGATATCATGAACAGAAGAGAGTGCTATGGAAGGGGGGAGGATGTTTAGCATTGTTTCAGGTAAAGACTGTACTAGGTGTGGGAGGAACTGGTGATCATTAACTAAAAGTATCTCAGGATTAATTCTGTTATGTATAATTTCCATTTCATGTAATGCTAAAATTACATTCTATAACAGATTTATTTTTAATATTATAAAAAATAGATACAAAACATAAAAAATAGAGTTCTTCTTGTTAAAAAAAACTCTGCCATTGAAAGGTTTCTTTAATCCAGTGAACATATTAGACAATGTTGTTTGTACTTGAAAATCAGTCTTGTTTATTGTATGGTTGTTTTCACTGTTAACGACCCAAATTATGACTGAACAGTGAGTAGATTTAAATTAAATGATTTAATGTTTAATATATCTGTAAATATTAATTTCTGGAGATCGGCTGAAAAGGCATTTGAAACTAGCTACATCTTTGTCATCGTAGATCAGGCTCCCATGTCACTGACAATGCGTTTCGAACAAATGGAAGAGCACACAGGTAATTTCGGCTTCCTATATGATTTTAAAAATTTGGAGAATCAACAGGAGACGAAATGAAAAAAGTGTATAAATTTGGACAACATATTGATTGATAAAGATTCACATGACATCGACAGTACAGACCTTTTTTAGAACTGCGTGTGCTTCAACAGTTGATCCCCCAAGGAACGAAAAGTGCATTTGAAATCCTTAAGTTTCTAAAGTCATTAAATGGTTCCTTCTCAAATACAGAGATAGAGTATAGGATTTTTTTAACAATCTCAGTCACAGTGGCATCAGCTGACCAAAGTTTTTCGGAACTTAAAATAATAAAAAACTATCTTAGGACAGCAATGTCCCAAGAGAGATTGAGTGGATTGCTGTATATCAAGAGAGACATAGCCTCAGATTTGGATTACAATGATCTGATAGCCGAGTTTACTGCAAGAAAGTCAATGAAGTTTAATTTCTGAAAGTAGGCCGAGCAATAAACAGTGAGTTTTATTGTACTTTACTATTAATTTGGCCTCACATATTGTACGTTGCCATTCATTTGAAATTTCTATATGTTTATATTCATATCCAAATTGAAGGTATAGTACATTGATGATTTTAGATTATTAAGGGGCTCCGCAAATGTTGATTGCCCCAGGCCCCATACCCCCCTGGGGAAGGCTCTGCCTCGCGCAGGGTCCTAGACCATGGCCTACTTGGCCTATGCCTTAAACTAGCCCTGGAAATAACTCCTAAGCCAACACCAAAATTGCTTTATAAAAATAATTAAACATATTGCAGTTACAAATAACTACATATTGTCATGATAAAGGAAGAATGTGGGTATCTAAAATACATAACAAACATTTTACAAAAGAATTTTTGCATTAGCTTTGGAGTTCTATGAATAACATAAAAATGTTCACTCTTTATCCTCAAATAACTTTACATGTTTGAATTATTACATGCATTGTTCTGTACTATGCTATGTGAAGCTAAATAGGTTTCTATGATGAATACATTTTATTTTATTTGGCTATTTTATATGCTTCCATGCAGTTTTCTTCCCATAAACAGTGTAAATGCAAATATATGCTATTAAATATTGGTACTGAAATATTAGTTTGATTAAATATCTAATCTTTTGGATGAGTGAAGATGATATTCTCAAACTATTCAAGCACAAATTTCAAATTCCTGTGCGCAATAAAACAAATAATTTGCTACCTTTAGATTCTTGAAAAATGGAGCAAAAATTAAAAGAAAATTTCTTTTTCCCCTTAATTTATCAGTTGATGAAGAATCTCACTTCTAAAGAATATGCTCAACATATTCAAGCACAAATACCTGATGATCGAACATGGCAGGATCCTAAACACTATGGTGCTGTTTGGGCCCAACCAGAAGACCATGGGACAGCTCATGTTTCCATTGTGGCACCAAACGGAGATGCAGTCTCAGTAACCTCAACAATTAACTTAATGTAACTAACTGGCTGATAAACATAATTTTATTGCCACTAGCTAACTAATTGGAGGTTAATTCTGGGCAAATATCCAAGCACAGCTAGTTCCTCCAACTAGAATTATAACAAATAATGTTTGATTCAATTAATCAGATTATTCAAATAGGTACTGAGAAAACTTTGAGATCCATCAAAACTCTTGATTTCAAAAGGAGAATATTGTATTTTAATTTATGAGGCATGTGGATAGAGCCTGATGATGTCACAGAGATTAATGATAAATGTTTAACTGCAGCGATGCATTGACTGCATATTGACTGCCTATTGTATGATATCATATGTTCACACATTTTTTGCCACCATCATGTCCTTTCACTAGAATATTATGGTAACACACCAGTGAATCCTCACTACAATTAAAGGCAATAAAGAATTAAAAGAATAAATAAATAGGGATGATCTAAAACATAAATAATTGCTTCGAGACTTGTATAGGTAATGTGCCCTGCGTGAAATCGGCAGTCGTATAAATTAAGCTGTCGGAGTGCGCCACACACGTCTAGATACCCTTTAACAATAGTACTTACTTAAACTTAAGTGCAAGTTGATATTTTAATTCCTAATAAATTGAATGCATATCCAATACTGATAAGTACCTACGTGATTTAAATCTACTGCTCACGCATCTCCGTGATCATTCGATAGGTGGCACTTCCTTGGCAATAAAATTTGTGTCAGATGTTTATGATTATCCACACAAGATAGTAGAAAAAACAGCTTCTACGTAACTGATTCACATTTATTGATTTACTCGATTTCTGTGCGTTTTTGTATATTCAATCACCTTGAGCTTATAACTAATAGCGTAGGCGTATCTTTTCACTTTTGTAGCCATTGAGATCTCAAAACACTAACGGTATTTATCCTATTAATCATATCTACCGCAATTATAATGTTCCATGGCATTAATCGCATCATTCGACAGGCCCATTAGGAACTAAAACATATGACTAACATCAAAAGTGCACCGAAATTGTAATTACTGTGAGCGAATATGTAATAAAGCGCAATAATGAAAATACGTAATTGGAATTCACATTGCATAAGGTATTACTGGATATATTAACAAAATTTTCAATACTAATTATTAATCATGTATATTTTAATGATTTTATGATGAGTTACTGCTAATTATTCCATTTTGGGGATGTGTTCGTTAGTTTTATTATCAAGAACAGTAATAATCTTATCTTTGGCGTATAAGACGCAGTCTGATTTTGGGGGTCATTTTTCTGGAAAAAAGGCGTATTATATTCCATGAAATACAGTACTTTCCTTATCTTATAAACCTTAACTTCATATTATACCTCACGGTTACACAACATAAGGTAATGTTTGTCATTTCCTTACTATTTTCATTATCATATACCTCCGACATCACCTTTGATGATGTATTACTCCCTTATTTAAGAGGTACATGTTATAGAAGGGCTGCATTAGTTTATAAGGCCTTTAATGAGGGTCTCAATGGAATAACATGACAATCTCTCGTAGGTCCTGAAGTAAATACAGGAATTTAATGTATTCCATCGGGATCCTGATGATTATTTAATCCAGTTAACATTATTAATACAAGTATAGGGTGGGTCAAAGTGGCAATACAATATAGCACAAATTGACACATTTTCATTTGAATGGACAATTCAAAAATATATAAAGATTAAGGGGTTTGACATATATATAAAACAGGGCACAAGATTGCAAAATTCAGTTTGAAAATTCATTTATGGCACACGATACCAGGAAAGAAAAGAATATAATACAATGATGATATACATCATAATTCAGTTTATATACATGGTGCCCCGAAACACGAGGTCGATACTTCACCTACATTTAGAGGAAGACATTACAAGTCAAAAATAAAGAACAATCATTTTGCCTATTCTCAATAATAAAGGAGTAATGGACATTTGAAGTTGTTGATGAAAATAATAACAAAAGCAAGTTTTCTGTTTTACAATGTTTATTCAAGCAATTACTTGTTACAATAATTTCTCAAAGTGGTCACCATCTTCTCTTAGGCAGGTTCTTGCTCTCTTTAAAAGAGAACTTGTTGCTGTGCGAAGCATAATGCCATCCATTTTGATCTGCGCTGCAGCATTGTTAACGCGGTGAAAGTTCTTCTAAATTTTGCACTTTCATTTCATAAACAAGGATTTTCATATGGCCCCATAAGTAATAATCCTAAGGGGTCAAATCTGGCGACCTTGGCAGCCAAGTTTGTGGCCCTCACCGGCTAATCCAGCGACCTTCAAACCGCTGGTTTAAGAATAGTCGTACACATCTTGCAAAGTGTACTGGTGCACCATCATGCTGAAACCACATACCTCATCTAACCTCAAGTGGCACATCTTCCAGAAGTTCTGGTAGGCGATATTCAAGGAAGTTTAGGTATCTCTCTGCAGTTAAACCATGTTTCAACACAAACAGTCCAACAAGTCTATCTTCGATAACCCCGCACCAAATGTTTGCAGAAAATGTGTTGAAAATGAGTCTCGTTTGTTTCATTTGGATTCTCCAATGCCCATGAATGGGAATTTCTATGGTTTGTTATTCCGTCCCTAGTGTACATTGCCTCATCAATAAACAAAATGTGTGGAATCAGCTGATCATTTTGAACAATCCAGTTGCAGAATTCCATACCTGCAGGATAATCTTCAGACTGAAGAGCTTGCACATCCTGATGGTGAAATGGATAATAACCATGATGGTTGAGAGTTCTCCATCCACTCATTCATGGCACGTGGGTTCGTTCAGATTTTCTACGAACTCTGGTGGTTGGACTATTGTTCACCATATCGAGTATGACCTCTTCCTCATCCGCTGTTCACTGTATGGGACACTCAGTCTTTGACTTCAGAAATGCACCTTTTTCTTGTAAATACCTGTGCACGCGTGAAAACACTCACCATTAAGGTGTTCGCCAATTTGAGAATTGCCTCTCGTATTCTCAGACAGCTGCTGCTGCATTCCCATCATAGAATCCATAAACAAAATGAATATCAGCATACTCTTCATTAGAGTACATGGACATTTTGAAAAACAACAACAATCACCATGAGTCACACTAGTGAAACTCTAGTTATGCAGTGTATCAAGCAAATTGACTACACAGTGTATCAAGCGAACTAGCTACTATTGAAATAACTTATGTTGACCTGTATGCTCAGCAGTGGTGCCAATGGTTGCTTTTCTTCTTTCTAGCTACTACCGAATGAGCATGTGCTGACCTGTGTGCTTAGCAGTTTTGCCAATGGTTGCTTTTCTTCTAATTTCCATCAACTTCAAATGTCTATTACTCCTTTATTATTGGGAATAGGCAAAATGATTACTCATTATTTTTGACTTGTAATGACTTCTAAATGTAGGTGAAGTATCGACCTCGCCTTGTGGGAGACCCTGCATATTGGCAGAATATAAATATTTACAATAAAGCTTCTGTAGAGCACAAGTTGGTTAGATTTTTTAAACATGTCACTGAAGGGAATAAAATGATATTAGCTGCAAATGGTTTCTACAATATGTATTTTTTCTTTATTTCAAAGGTGGGCAACCTATGGCCCGCAGACCATAAGCAGCCCATGAAGCTATGATGAAAAAGCGATCTGTAAATTTTAACACACAAATTAAAACTTTTTAATTAATAATATTATAATAAAGCCATGAATGATAAATTATTAACCCTATAGACATATTTAGAATCTATTTTCACTTATACGGTATCTCAGAATCTCAAGGTAACTTTTGACGTAACTGTAATTCTGCCCACTTAAGAATTACCTACTTCCAATGTGGTCCAATGAAGAATTTTTAAAACCCATAGGGCCCACCATCTATAAAAGGTTCTCCATTTCTGCCTTAGATGGTATATTTCTCATATTGGTCAGGAGTTGATACAGAATGGATGTGTTCTATAGAAAGGGTATTTGATTAAATTTTTCAACTTGTTATTTTCTCCATACGTAGTATAGGGGAATTTATTGCTTTCATGAAAAAAATCGACTTCGAGATTTCAACGGAAATACGTTCCCCTGAACACGTTTTGACCATTTTCTCGATGGTGTCTGTGTGTGTATGAGTGTATGTGATAGCTTTTTTGTGGGTGCTCTAACTCAAAAACTATTAATCAGGTCAATGCAAAATTTTATATTTAAAATTTTTATAAAAGTCAGAAGAATTGATTAGTTTTTGGTATAAATTGGTCAACCAGAAGTGGGTGTTTACTCTTGTCACTTATCCGTTATTTTGAAATATTTGATTTAATACTTGATAAATCTAAAAATGTATTAGAATAAAAGTTGTAGGAAATTTAATTTTCTACAATCTTTGTTTGAGACATTTTCCCATATAATGCATTGTTTAAGAGATATATTATATTTTTAGCTGCCACCACCACACCACCTACCGACGACTATTGTTAACAATTGTTACTTAGTTACATCTTAGTAACGCTCTATTATAGTTTCTTAATTGTTGGAGCTTCGTTGCTATATCCTATATCAGAAGGCTATGGTTTGAGTTTATTTATGTTCTTTGTAAAGTTTAAAATTTTCTCGCAGTTTCTTAAAATAATTATTATTATGTAACCTATTTGGAATTTTTAGAAATATTACAGATATGGAGAAAGTGGTGGCCAAATCAGATTTTTTCTTGAATATTGATAGTAATATGAAGTTTTTTATGTTTTTGGGAAGAACATTGCATAGTTCAGAGCATGAGAGAAAAGGATTTTTGTTTTAAAGAAAGAGATGGTATAGTGTTGTATGGAGACCAAATTGGTTACTGGTTGAATAATTGCCAGTAGAGCGGTTTGCCAAAAGAGAAAGATTCTGACAGATGTAATTAATTCATAAATGCATGGTTGAGGTAGGATTAATTTTTCTGTGAATATTTGTTAGCATGAAGAATAATCTGAAGATCAACCTAATTGGTATTTCCTTGGAGAGACAGCTTGGATGCATGGGTGAAAAATCCCAAAAAATTATAGCATATTTTAGTGTGGAATAAATGTTTGCATATTAAATTGTCATAAGGATAATAATTGATACTCTATAGCAGGGGTGCCCAACCTGCACCCCTCTTAGCAATTTCATGCGGCCCACCCCCTGTGTTTCGTAGTTTTCTCAACTTTTTCATTTCTATTTTGATTTACCCACCAAATGTTATTTTATATCTAGCAAAACCTGTTAAAATGTCTAGCATTAATCAGAGATCTCAGACCGCATGAAAAATTTCAATAGTCTCATTTAGGGTTCGTGAATCATCAATGCCTTTGAGATTTTGTTTAACTTTGTATCATACAGGTGGCTTTGTTTACTGTAGGACAGTTGCCTTCTAGCATTGGACCTATGTGTACTAGAGCGTATTTAATATCGTTGCTGGTCTGAGAGACTGCATGCCTGTGTTCACGTAATTTTTTCAGGTTTTTTTTTCATGGTAGATTACTCAACCCAATCTCTCCCATTTGGGGCTTTTCCCTTCATCTTCTTGTAACTCTACTTTTAATAAATCTAATATTCCTTTTCTCTTCAAAACTCTTTGACTTTCCTAGCATCCTCCTAAAAAGACTTAATGAACTTTACCATTGATAATTTTTTGTTAATACTATTAGAGAAGCCTAGGCAAGGCACACATTAGGCTGTAGAGCTCATAACATGAAGTCTACTAGTTTGATATGATGATCTTATAAAATGTTTCATTACCAAAATTCTGTTTCAGTAAAACAAAATTAGTGATTCTAATATAAAACATTTTTAATTCCATGTGCAAATTGTTTTAATATCTGTTATATTCTATGAATTATTAATTAATTATTAATCAGAAAATTAAAAAATTGGATCCCTTTGTACTTTCAAACGGTAAAAACAAATTTGATAATGGTAAAAACCTAAATGCTTTCTAATCAATCCATTTTCTCAACTGACAATTGTTTCATGACTTTTATTACTCCCTAATGATGCATAAGATATATGAGATGCTAATTACATAACTGGTAAGACTGCAATAGAATTGGGAACCACAATTAAATCATCCTTTTTTTTAATTCTGATAGATTTGGCTCAATATTAAGATCCAGGCATACAGGAATTATTCTGAATGATGAGATGGATGACTTCTCTTGCCCAAACATTACCAACTCTTTTGGAATCCCACCATCTCCAGCAAACTTCATTTTACCTGGGAAGCGTCCTCTATCCTCAATGAGTCCATCCATTTTTGTTGACAACAAATCTGGAGATGTCAGACTTGTTGTTGGTGCTTCAGGTGGTAGCAAGATCACCACTTCAACCACTCTTGTAAGCTTAATTTTTATTTTTTCACAATCGATGACTGATTCATCGAAATTATAAAGGTTGGCATATTTTTTGAAGGTGGATATTTCATCATATCTCAGAGACAAACATTGTGCAAAGTAAGGGTGAATTATGAATGCAAAGTTGAACCCTAGGTATAATTCACTGTGGGTTAAATAATGACAGTTTCTATCTTCCATATGCATCAATACATAATTACTAGATGCTGAAAAGTAAATAGGAGGATAAAGAACATGGATTAAAAGAGATATTAGGTTAGGAATGAAGTAGACAATATGAGACTTCAATACAAAATAAAATTAAGCTAACAATAAATTCAGAGGATTGATGATTTAAACAGGGGCATACTAATAGACTCCACAATCCCGCAATGCGGGGGAACTCCGAGATTTGGGAGACCCGCAATCATTCAAACCATATTGATGTAGGCATCTGACCCATGCTTTAAGAACCTGAAAAGGGAATTTTAACTCTACTATATATAGATATAGGCTGCGATTATATGCCTTCAGAAGTCTCTCGCTCTTAGGCCAATGTATTTTCTCATGTGTCAACACTTCTTGAGTGTTACATATTGCTAGGGAAGATGATAGGTCTCTCCACCATTTTCTTCCTAGTCATCATTTCCTCTGGACAAAATAGTGAGAGAAAAATGTCATTGTGTTCAATTCCCCGAAAAGTGTTTCAAAAGTAGTTTTTTCAAAGATTATTGTGCTTATTTGTTTATATTGTGTATTTACTTAAGTGAAGCATGAGTTCTGTGTACACTGTTCAGTCTCTAAAGGATGATGACTTGATTTAAATTACCGGTTGGTCCAGCAGTCACTACTTCAGGCTTCCAATATCATCATGAAGTAAGTTTTTGTTTTCATGTATAGGCAGTAGTGGTGCACCAAATATGCATTTTGGCTGAATAGTCGAATGTTAAAACCAATATTTGGCCAAGGCCAAAGCCAAATATCACCATCATAGAATTAACTTCAAGAATGCAAGAATAAATCAAAAATTTTATCAAAAAACCTTTTAATTTAATTATTATTACCATCTTATGACTTAAGTATAAATAACCAAATTTAAGAAACTTTATATTATAGTGCAGGAACAATAATTTCTCTGCATTTTCCGCTGCCAGATTGCTCCTACAGTCACTGCACTGAACATTTGCAATGCTAAAAAGATGCACGATTTCAACAGAGGTTGGAGGAGGGGCAAGCTTTGCCAAAGTAGGAATAACAGAATTAATTTGCCTAACATATTGCCACTTGAACTAATAGAGTCAGACCAACTTTTGTTATGCAACTGGTGTAAAATATTTTACCCAAGTAATCCAAAAAAAATGCCCTTCAAGAGCTTACTGGAACAATATGGAACCTGGAATTATACCAGATGAAGGAATTATATGAATTTATTGAAATATCATTTCATCTAACCTAAATATCCACTTTTAAGTTATTACCAAAATGTTCAATGAAACTGCTGTGGATTCAGAAGCCAACAAAAAAATGTTACTATTAACACATTCTGTGCAGGTGCAAATTTGTTTGCCATTCCCGGTGATGGGGTGTTTTTTTCTAATTTTCGCTAGTATAGATGTTAAGGGGCTTATCATAGTTATATATGATATCCAAAAAATCGGCTGGCAATGAAACGGCTGCTTCCTCTGCGATGGTTAGGGAACAACTAAGAGCGTCGCAGTGAAAAAAAGTCACCCCGAGCATGCTAGCACCCAAACTAAAGGTAAATAGCGTCCCTAGCCCGATGACTTCATACGAAGTCACCCGCCAGTGGCGGAGGGTATACATGACTTCATATGAAGTCACCCGCACTGTATGTGTTAAAAGAATTTCCTTATAAAATTTTTATAACAATATTAGCTACAATATTAAGTTCTATATTGAATAGTAATGTTTGATGCAAATTCATACATTAAAATTTGATCTCATTGTCATAATTATAAATTCATTTCACTAAAAAGTATAAAATAAAAATATATTTAAAAACTTTTTTAATTTGCTTTTTTTTATAAAGCACACTGAAAAGTATAAAATAAACTTCTGTGTTCCAGAAAATATCTGGATCTTAAGGAAAATTTTCATTAGATATGATCATGAATCTCTTTAAAAAAGATATATGACATATGTTGATTAAACAAGAATTTTTCAGACCATTTATAATGTAATGAATAATTTAATCAACATATGCCGTACATTTTTTAAAAAAGATTCATGAATCTTTTCAGTGCGCTTTATAAAAAAGAGTGTAAATTAAAATTTTAAAATATATTTTTATTAGGTTTAAATTTACACAAGCACTTTATAAACACTATATTATAATTTAAGTCATTTACTCCAGATTTTTCCTTAAAAACTAAAATGCAAAAATATAGATAAAATTTGGATTTAGAAAACATTTGGCTATTTGACCTTTCTAAGGCTGAAGCCAAATAGCAGATTTTGGCAGAATACCAAGGCTGAAGCCAAACTTCGATGCATCACTTTGGCAGCTTTTGGTTGACATGCAGCCCCCTTCTTTTAGACACCATGAACTACCCCTGATAGCACATAAGATTATATTTATTCACTAGGAGGCAATTCAAGTGTTACAACAGCAAATGTTTAGCTATTCTTGACCACCCCTGTCCTCCCATTTCAGCAACCATCAGCATTTGGGTGACCCTCTCATTATCATACGTAAGATTTCACTGTACCTCCCCTTTTTCGATACAAATTAGAAAATGCATACTTATGTATGGCAATACTTTCTAATACCTTCTTATAGCATTGCAATGCATTTTAATTCCCTTTAAAGCACAATGAGGAAAAATTTATCAGAGCAAAAAAGGTAAAATTATGTTTACCAAAAAATCAGATAAATATGTAGAAAAGAATTCTAATGTACGGTGAAACACAGGTAATGAGCAGGTTGAAGCTTGCTGTGGACGAGCTGTTGTGACACATAAATCACAAGTAAAAAATTTCTTAAACAAAAAATCTTACGTAAGCATGAGGACCCCCAAGTTAGCAAACGTCAGTTTTTCCTAGACCCCCCTCCCCTCTAAGGGGAGTTAATCACAAATGCCAGGGGCTTAGCTCCTACACCTGGAAATTTTGCCACTACCCAATATCCTACGTAAAAAGGGGTTCTTTCAAGTCCACCAACGTCATACAACACATGGGATCGATGGCTTCACATCCTCTTCAAAGGACTACTTGTCATATTTTTTAGCTTTAAAATATTAACCTCGGTCGGTAATCGAACCTGCAAAACTTGTAACCATTGATGTGTATGCTCCACCGGCATCGACCAATAACTGTAAGTTAATAAGCATACTCAATGTCATAGAGTGATGAATACATCTTATTATTCTTGTATCTCTATGGCATTATAAGGATTGTTATGCATAATATAATATTTTGAATCCATTTCTCCAAATTGATTCAAGTTAATAAAAGAGAGACTTATTACTATAATTTTTTATAATTTCATACTTTTGAAAATATCAGTAGGTTTGTGTGAGGCAGGGAGGGAGAAATTCTTCATTAAGATATAGGCAATGATAAGTAATTCAGCTTGGAAAATATTTAAGATATATAGGGGGGGGCTACAATTTGCTGAGGGGGGAGCCCCAGATTTTCTGATACACCACTGGATGTAAAGCATGTATTTTAAACATTCAGACATATGATGATAAAAGGAAACCTTATGTAAATGTAATAAATATTTATCATGTATTTAATTTATAACCTCTGAAAATATGGTAAACTATCAGGTATCATGCATTCTTAGAGCAAATTATTGCTGTAATGCAGATTTTACTCTGATGTCAGCTTTCTTGCAACATGCCCATTTTTATGTAATACAACTGAATTTGAAGGAAAAATCTAAACATTTTGTGATATTTTAATTTAGCACCCCTCAAAGTTCATCCACAAATTAACCCCAACCTCTGCTAAGTAATTTTATTTCCTCCATTATCTACAAGATATGTCACAAGTATCTAAAGCCTTAGAAAAAACGGTTGTATTCCGTGATAAAATGCATTTTTATGTACGAGGTCTGGCAAAAAAGAAACGAGACTATGTCAATAAAACTTTTATTATTGAAAAATTACAGAATTCAAAGGATGTCCCCTTCAAAGTAATCCCCATTGGCTCGAACACTTCTCCATTCTCTTCTTCCACACTTCAAAACTTTTTTGAAAGTCCTCTTTGGGAATGTTTTTTTGGTGCTCTGTCATACGCCTCTTTATGTGCTCCATGTCGTCAAAATGGGTTCCTTTCATGAAACCTTTTAGTTTTGGAAACAGAAAAAAGTCACAACTGGCAAGATCTGGCGAATAGGGTGGGTGTTCCATCATTGTGATATGCTTTTGGGCCAAAAATTGCTTTACTGATAATGCTGAATGAGGAGCGTTGTCGTGATGAAGAATCCACTTGTGGGGCCACAGCTCCAGTCTTTTATGACGGAATTTTTCTCTTCAATGCTCCAGAACATCTTTGTAGAAGTATTGGTTGAGCATTTGCCCCACTGGAAGATATTCGTGGTGCATGATATATATAGTGTCGAAAAACAGTCAACATTGTCTTCACTTTGGAGCGTGACTTTCTTGCCTTCTTCGGTCGGGGAGACGTTATTGTTGTTCACTGGAGTCTTTGTCTTTTAGATTCGAAGTTGTACTGGAACACGCATGACTCATCACCAGCGATAACATTGTTCAGAAAGTCTGATTCTTTTCCAATTCGTTCAAGAAGGTCAGTGCAGATTTTGATTCTTTTCATTTTTTGGTCATGCGTCAGAACTTTGGTCACCATCTTCACACGCACCTTTCTCATGTCCAAATCTTCTACCAAAATCTTGCGAATTGATTCCTTACTCATGTTTAGCATCTCTGCCAACATTCTAATTGTTAAACGGCAATCAATGCACACCAAATTTCAGACTTTTTTTTATGTTTTCATCGGTTTCTGTGGTTTTGGGTCGACTGGATTTTGGATCATCGTGCATATCTTCTCAACTGTCCAGCAATCTTTTATGCCACTCAAATACACAAGCACGAAACATTGTTTCGTCACCATAAACACTTTTCAACATACTGTAAGTTTCAGTTGCGGTTTTTTTTTATTTGGCTAAATATATTGTTAATGCACTGCTCTAAATTTCTATCACACATTTTCTGGCAAGGGGAATAAAACATCTTACACAAATGGGCATAACACAAACACTATTTACCCAATTCAAACATGTGAGGACTTGTTAGAACCAGGAAAGGCCATGTTAAACATCTTTGTAATGTTTGATTGTTGAGGGGGTATTGCATAAGCTAATTGTTCAATCTCACTTCTTTCTTGCCACACATTGTATGTACATAGAAAAAGTTCATTCCTTATTATAAATTAGCCTATTTTCTCATAAGTTATTTGCATCATGTAAAGCATTTTGGCATAGCTTAGCGGTTATTGTTTTCTAGGATTAATACAACAGAAATCTTATTTGATAAGTTAAAACTTGTATTAATAATCTTAGGTATCTGTCTACAACCTGTGGCTCAATAAAACTATTAAAGAAGCCATTGATGCTAGCAGGATACACCATCAGCTTATACCAATGAAGATCTCATATGAATATGGGGTGTTAAAGGTCAGTAATTTTTTATATTTAACTTTTTACATTAAATATTCAGGATTAATAAACATCAAAATCATAATGCTTACTAATTTTCACAGCTATAAATTTAAATGTTAATAAGACAATAAGAATCATCCACCTTTTCATTGGCAGATCCAAAAAAAATCTATCATGATAGTAATAATCAGGCACAAATGACATCTTTGTTGATATCCTGTAAACACTATACCAACAACAATAATATTAGGAAGGATATTACTAAAAACAAATGAAAATCATGTAACGTTTTGACATTCAACTACAATGGGCTCATTATCTTAACTCAGAGGTTTACAAACTATTTCCTTTCTCATATACTTAAGATATAGAGAAAGTCTTGCTATTGGAAAATAATTCAAAATTTTGATAGAAATGTGTTTTAGGTGCCTCAGAGTCCAAAAAAGTAGTTTTTAACATGGCATCTGCCCCTCAATGAGCAGTTCTAGGACCTAAACAGTTAAATGAAATTGAATAATATCTCGTATTTATGCTACTATCATCCAGAATAGACCCTCTGAAGAGATGAATGATATAGGGTAGTTTACTCTTGTAAGATTTGTCGACTCAACATGATTTTGATTAAAATTCCTTAAGTTATAGAGCTGGGTTTCACAAACTACTAAATAAGCCATATTTCTAAAAAAAAACTACAGCATCCAGCGACATTATAATATATTGCGGTTTATGTCCAGCTGCCATCCAGCTCTCTCCAGTCCTCGGATGTCATGTGACAATTCATGTCCATTAGTAATGTTTCAGCACCTATATTTCTTATGTGGCCTACATGGAGTTCCTTTCACTCAGGAAAGTGTAGTGAGACAAGACACGTATATGAGAAAGTTTGTGAAATGTATATTGAACTGATTTTTTCATTAATGAGCATTGCACAGGGGTCGGCAATCCCAGGGAGCACTTATTCTAAAAATGTTGCAAACACGGTGGTAAGGGAATGACAGGGTTTTCCCACATTTTACCTCTTATTCTTACCAGTTTTTGGCACCCAACAGTGGGTGTTGAGTAGAAAATTCATCAAGCAGGTGGAGACTGTTAAAACATTTGATTGAGCGAGGAGGAGACTTTCCCATAGAAAAATTATTACTGCCATAGTTGCTAACTCTTACAAGCAATACTTTTAGATTTGTTGAAAATGACCTAATAAAACAAGACAAGCACAGTCATGTTTGTGAGCAACAGGTGTACTCCTGCTTTACCTTTTATTTTAGATGTAACTAGGTACATAATATGAATTCAGCATAATTTTCTACTAAATTCCAATCATGAAACTTTTTCATCGCCGATTTGATTTAATGGCTTAGGTTTGATATAAGACACCCATGACCACTGCTGCCCCACATCCAAAGGTTCAAGAAGCCCGAGGTTTAAGAGGGTGGCAGCCCCCTTTATAATAGAAAGAAAAGTACAAATTAAACAAGTGGTTGGGGGTTGGATTCATTCCATTTTCCTTCCCCAGGTTGGATTAAGTGATTGGGGATTGGATTCTTTCCATTTTCCTCCCCCAGGTTGGGTTAAGTAGTTGTGGGTTGTGATGATTCACTTTTTGTAACTCAGGTGGTGCTGTGGTCATGGGTGTCTAATATCAAACCTGTTCCGATTTAATATAAATGAAATTTTGTATAATTATTTATTTATCACAAACAACAAAATATATTGCTAAATATTTTTAATGATCAATTTATTGAATTGTATTATCAGGATGAAGTTGATGGCCTAAAAAATATTGGGCACAAAATGGAAAGATTGGAAGTGGCAGAATCAACACTTACAGGCATTTCTAGAAATGGTGATTTACTAGAAGCCAATGCAGACTACCGTCGGTTTGGTGTTATTGACGGATTTTGAGTTGCATTATTAACATGTTCTGCTATTTAAGTACAAAATTTAATACTTAATGGAGTTATTGTTATTTAATATTTTCATAATTATTCTAATACAATAGTTTGGGCTGTATACAAACCTATAAATTATTGAACCAAATCAACAAGTACTACTTTCTGTAATATACAACATGAAGCATCAATAAAAGATTAACACTTATTTGTTTCATAAAAATTTGAGAATTATACAATAAATTTCACCACTTAAAAATATTAAATACTTTATAAATATTGTAAATTAAAAATTTTGAAAATATGCATTCATAATTATTTTGCAAATTTGAGTTTAGTTTTCTTGGTTTTAACAGCTTGAATACAATAAGTACCAAAAATAAATGTCTGCAATGACATTTTATGTAATTCTGTAGCTTAGATTTCAAATCAATGACTTTTAACAGTTTATTCTGATATAGGATTTCATAGAGATTATATATACACAGGGCTTAATTTGCGAGAGAACGTTCTGGAATGGCATTCCAGTACCCTTTTTGAAGAAAAAAAAGACCTCAATATTTGTGTTTTTTGATCGGGGAAAAGAAGGCAAATTTAAAAATGTATATATAGGCAGGGCAGTAGTGGAGGTTATACGGTGGTATACACCATATACCCTCTGATTTTTTCGAATGAATAGGGTATACCCTCTGCTTTTTTTGCCACTACAGCACTGTATATAGGTATACATGTTTGAAATCCTTTAGCTTGGACAAATATACAGACCAAGATAACAGCAAGATCTATAATGCTAAAATGAACAATTTAAATTAAAAGAATTTTACAACCTAGTAAAACAGCACAATTGCATAACTGAATCTATTCATCTTATCAGAGCTAAATATTTAACAGGCTTATTACCTTTTTCACATTTCATCAGTCTCGAACCAAAATCCAGTCTTTTCTAGCACAAAATTTAATCATATCCATCTATTGGACTTCAATTATGGCAGTTCCTCATAGTCAACTTAAGAAATAGAACACTGAAAAAATTAAATAACTTTGAAATTTATCATAATATTCAATAATATTGTTGAAATGTAAGAAAATTCAAGTTAATTGACATCCCATTTGGCGACTATTCTTAAGCTTCATACTTAAACCATTAACTGAATGTACAACTTATACAACTTAAAATTTTTCATTTCTTGGACGAATGTTTAGTAAGTGGGTTAGCTTCTCAGCTTGTTCATTAAAAGTCATGATCGCAAAATTCTTCATTTACCTAATGGAACAACCTGGACATCCTAACAAAAAAATCTGTACTCTTTGTCCCTCCAAGATAAGAATGGCAAGGTTTTATTATCGGCGTTGTTCAAGAGCGATGTGTGGCGATCACCGAGCGAACATTTGTTTTGAATGCGATAATTTTAATAAATCAGTATGGGTAACAACCCAAATTACAGTATAGGATAGAACAACAGTACATGTATAATACATACATAATAATGCATAAAGTATGCATACCTGATTCATAAATCTTACAGTACATACATAAGTAAAACATACCTAATTAATAATACATACAATATATACTTCATAACTTGCATAAAATATGACCAGAACACACAATTACTACATAGACTCAGGGATTGCCTTGATTTGTTTAACAGTAGTTTCAAAAAGAGCTAAAGAATTAAGAGATAAAAACAAATTACCTAAACGTTGAAGGCGGTTTATTTGCGAGTTGTATATATAGTTTGTAGTACAGGCGTTGTTAACAAATATACCAGTGAATCTAGTTTTATAAGACGGTATGCAAAACTGAATTAATGATAATAGATCGGGGCAATCATAAGTGGAATTTATTACAATTTTTATTAATATTACAATATGAGATTTTGCGACGGAAATGTAGTGGTTTTAAGTTGAGACTAGAATTGAGTGAGAATGGCTTTGGTAATATGGTGACCACACAAGTGAAGCATATTCTAAATGGGGTCTTATCAAGGAACAATACAGTATCTTTAAAGAAGTGACATTTCGGAACATGCTATTATTCCTTGAAATAAATCCAAGCATTTGTAATCCCTTCTTTACAACAGAATTAATATGGCTAGAAAACATAAATAACCAAAACACACCTAAATCCCTAATTTCGTTAACTCTATTAATCTTACATAAATTACTTCCTTATCATCTTATGATATTATCACATTCTTATGTAAAATAATATGTAAGAATTCATAAAAATTTTATCGCAAAATAAATTTTTGAGAAAAGTAGTCGAATAGCCGGTTAGGGGCCATCCTTAAATGATGTCACGCTTAAGGGGGGGAGGGGGTCTGGGAATATGTGACATTTTGTGACAAGGGGGGAGGAGTATATGTAAAACAATGTGATGTCACAATTAAGTAAAACTTTTTGCCAAGATCTTGTGCTTTATTTTTTATTTCCTTAATTTTCTTGAACCGACAAATTCAATAATTTTTATTTATTCTCTGTATTACTCATGAGCTCATGAGAGCTCAAAATGATACACACAACATTTTGATGGGCAATTTTGCGGAGCAACTATTAATCATTTGGAAGAAATTGCTTCAATTCTTCGACCAAATGAAGTATGCTTCTTGAGCCAAGATGATAAGGCTAGAGTGCCACTTGGCTTAACAGCAGCAAAGGAGCAATCCCCATTGGTCATGCATGAGTATCGAGTGTTTACCAGATCATTATTGGGTTGTAGCTGCCAGACATAAGTTGATACTTCCAGTTTGTTGGAATTGAAATAAAGAAAAATGAAAATGGTAATGGTAATCCAACTGTGGTAGGATACTCAGGCCCAACCTTTGTAGCTGTCAGATCCGGTAAGCACTCTTCTTCAACAGCATTTTTACATGCATTTATTTGACTATGAAATACTTTTTAAGTTACCAGAATTTGAAAGTATCACAAGGTTTCACAACGAAGTAAAACCTGTGGTCATTTTTACTGTGGATGGTGGCCCTGATGAGAATCCGGAATACCTGAAGGTAATTGATGTTGGAATCAATCACTTTTTATAGTATAATTTGGATGCCCTTTTTATTGCAACCAATGCACCTGGCAGGAGTTCTTTCAATCGTGTTGAGAGAAGGATGGAATCTTTAAGTAAGGAACTGTCTTCCTCATGAGCATTATGGAAGCCATCTTAATTCACAAGGCAAAATGATTGATCCGGAATGATTGACCTTATAAAAGAAAACTTTGTATATTTTACATTGGCAGAAATATGGGGCAGATGGTAATTGACGGATAACCAACTGTAGCCAAATATATAAGTCAAGAAAATTCCGAGATTAATCCTGAATATATGTTGACAAAAGATGCTATTTGGTCATCAAAACATTTGAGAACTAGCCAATATTAAACACAGATTGTAAAGTGCAGAGACATAAACTGTTGTTCAGCACCTCGAAGTTCAATTTTTAGTATTTTAAGGGAACAATTCCTACCTCCACTGATTCCAATCAAACAGACAAATGCAGGTTTAAAAGCTCCATTATCAACAGATGAACAAGGTCTTAATTTGAAGTATCCATCTGTTTTCATTGCAAGAAGTATTGATTTGGAAGAAATATTACCAAGATCAGCAAAAAATTTCAAAATTACGCCATATGATCTATACTGTCCATCTATTCAAAAGGAATTAAGAAATCGAATATGCAATACCTGCAATCTGTATTTTGCTTCAAATGTCATGTTACAGAAACACTATAAGATACATAAGCAGACAGAGACCATGTCACAAATTCAGGAAAGAGTTAGGCCAATTCATATTGCTGCTAGACGACAGCATGAAACAAACCAGGACAATGTTCAATATGCAGAATGGATTAATGAAGAAAATTTGGACTTGAATGGGATAAAATATGATACAGATGATGGACATTCAAATAATATGCATTATTACAGTATGGATGAGATTTTCCCAACACCATTATAATTTCTAAGTTGTTCAAATTTTTCATTTCCTTTATGTCCATTTTTTCTTATATTTTTATTAAATGTAATTGTTTTTAATAAATGTATCCTATAGTTACAAAAATAGAAAAGCATAAACTTTGTATATTGTTAGAGTTGCCAGAAATTATTTAAAGAATATGTATATGTAATTTTTATGTTAATTGGTATTATATTTGCATACTATGGAACATCTACTACATTTGAGTATTTCAGTATCTATAATATGTACTTATAAAAAGTGATAATTTTATTTGAATGTTTTGATTTTCTTTCATGTACAAATGATGTCTGGACATATCATTAATTTTAGATAGTCAATATGACTAAATTAAAAAAGACAAGGTTTTACTTTCCATGAAAACTTGATTGTAGAACTGATTATTTATCTTAATATTTTATTTTTGAATTTTGTGACACAAAGTGTGCAATAATTTATAAAATTTTGTCTATAGAATGTCTGTATGCCATACTTACTCAAATGTAGTAGATGTTCCATAGTATGCAAATATAATACCAATTAACATAAAAATTACATATACATATTCTTTAAATAATTTCTGGCAACTCTAACAATATACAAAGATTATGATTTTCTATTTTTGTCACACAAAATGTGCAATAATTTAAAAATTTTGTCTATAGAATGTCTGTATGCCATATATATATATTAGAAATAGATATTTATTCGTAATATATTATATTAATAATTTAACAATTCCAATCAAAACCTTTATAATAGTTATTACTTATAGAAATAGAAAGTGCACTACAGTACAGTTTTTTCTCGTCTTTCATTTTTTGCAATTGAAGTCTGTTAACTCTAATTATACACAAAAATCTTCCTTTCTTAAGAGACTGTGTGAACAGTGGTGGAAAACTCCTTCAGCCAAAAATTATAGGATAAGCCCAAACTGTGACAACTTTGTGACACAGGGGGGGGGTGAAGCTCTATGTGACACTTTGTGACAGAGGGGGGAGGGGGGGATCAAAAATCCCGAAAATGCTGTGACATCATTTAAGGATGGCCCCTTAGTTAATGTCCCACCTTGACCATGTTTAGTAGTCGAGGGTTAAAATCAGAAGTAGTTTGTACACAAAAATTTGAAAATATACATCAAGCATCCCACCTTAGAAAATCATTCTTATATCATAGATAAAAATTATATACAAAAAGTTATCTTAATAATTATGACTATGAGAAATTCGCGGTAAACGAACTTGGTTGGTCTCGTTAGTAATTTTCACGATCTACACTCCAGAAAATTGTGGTAATATATAAAAACATTTTCTTTAATTTATACTTCCTATTTCAAAGCCAAAACACATCCAAACCAATAAAATAATGCAATTGACCTAGCTAACCCCAGGATCACTGGAATATGCCCTCTTCATTACCGTTCATACTTCGTGAATCCACACGCAAAGTAAAATTTAATATATTAAATTCGCCCTCAAAGAGAATTTTGTTTTCTTTCTTATCATCCATACTAATTGAACTTAAATTCCGATTACTGCTCGCTTTCTTGGAAATCACCAAAAAATACTCCAAACAACAAATATGCATATGCTATTCCGAAGACTATACGTCCCTAATGATTATAGATAGAGCTACCACACTTAAAATGTCTACGTCGTATTTAAAAAACTCAATAACACTATTATAAATTTGAAACTAAATTCGATTTTCAACTTATGTTCAAGATGAAGCATTTCAAGTAATAATCTACGCTCATGGCACCTTATGATGTGTTTAAATAAGATTTAATTGCCAAATGTAGTAGTCGTCGAATATTTTGGGGTGGTATGATGCAGTCAAAGGTCAGAATTATATTTAAGCTTAAACAAGGAACGATAAAAGTAATCCTTTTGTGTAAATAAAATAAGGGAATAATAACACATAACTGGAGAATTCGGTAAAATCGCTCGTTTAACACTCTTTCAATTACTTGTATGATTTTGACTTCTATTTCTGCAGGTGTTGAGGTGTCTTGCATTGTTTTGTTCAATAATTTGTAAACGTGGGAGTGATTTTATTAGCAGTCATTCACTGTTAGTTTTAAAAAATAATTGAAAGTATTCTTAAGCGTTTGCACCTCGTGAAGAAGAAAGCAACCCCAAAAGTTTCTGTAAATTCAAGATGGGTATGACGTGGAAGGTTTCTTCCCGGCAAAACCAAACACCCGCATGACTTTCAGATCATTTTCACCTAAAGTTATTGTGATATAAACTGAGAAGTTAATTCAGCCAAAATGTTTGAAATTACAGAAATGCAAAGTAAGTATGTTGATCGTGTAATTCAATTCATGGGTAAATTATTTTCATTTCTTACTCTTGTAGGTTGAACCGAGCATTTCATGTTAAAATAATCATTAAATTCCATATTGTAGCAAATATGACATCTCAAAAATTTTCCTTGCAGAAATTGGTGTAGGGCTAGCAGGATTTGGTATTGGATTTTTATTTTTAGGTGTTCTACTTCTTTTTGATAAAGGTTTATTAGCAATCGGAAATGTAAGTTCGTGTATCATATGACTAGCCTATCGATTTAAATAATGTTAGATTTCATAAAACTAATTACTCTTGGAGTTTTTTACCCGTGAATGGCGATGATGTGTAATTGGATGTTTTTATGTATGTTAGCTCGTAGCTGTGTAATCTTACATGTACCTTCACAATTTTTCAGATATTATTTATT
Source organism: Tanypteryx hageni (assembly GCA_028673005.1). Classification (NCBI taxonomy): domain Eukaryota; kingdom Metazoa; phylum Arthropoda; class Insecta; order Odonata; family Petaluridae; genus Tanypteryx; species Tanypteryx hageni. The sequence goes on from CM054113.1 coordinate 28,560,647, forward strand.
GCCGGTCTCGCATGTGTTATTGGTTTAGAGAGGACGTTTAGGTTTTTCTTCCAGAAACACAAAGTCAAAGGATCTATGGCTTTCTTTGGTGGAATTGTTGTTGTCCTATGGGGATGGCCATTTACTGGAATGATTATTGAAACCTATGGTTTTGTATTGTTATTTAGGTAAGGTGCTAATCTTCTACCTTGACGTATATTTTTGAAAGATAACTTATCCTTAATTAGCAAGAAATATAATAATTATGATGCATATGAATTCCATGAAAACCATACTTAAATACATTGGGTCGAGTGAATAAAAATTAAGCAAATGCTTAAAGCGAACAGTAAAAGCATTTGCTAAAAGCATAAGCAAATGCTAAAAGCATTTGCTTCATATTGAGTGAATAAAAGTTTGCTTTTGCTTATAAGCATTTGCTACTCAGTTTTAAGCAAATGCTTAGGAAAATTCCTAAAAATAAGCAAATGCTTATTCTTTCTAGCAAAAGCAAATGCTATTTTTTTATTAACCCCAAATTAAGCATTTGCTTATAAAGAGAGATCTCAAGCATTAGCATTTGCTTATTTTTTATTCACTCGACCCATTATTATGTTCAATATTTCAATAGGAAGTCAAGTAATTGCATAATGTAATAAAGTGGTATCTTGAGATTTGAACAAATGCCTTTCTCAGTTATATATTACAGCTAATGATACTAAATGCTTTCCTCCTGATGTTGCTTGTTTGAAATATATTGCAGCATTGTCCTAAAGTAGATACTTAAAATCTTTCCTACTGTTTTTCTATTAGATTATACTTATCTGTAGTTTTACATGAATTCAGAATACAATAATCTAGACCCTTTTCACTCTAATGTTTCCTCACAAAGAAATATTACTATCACAGCAAAATTATTTATTTTGATGTGGCATTCAAACAGTTCCAAAAGTGCGTTTAAAATTTATTGAGCCATTAAAAAATATATTCTCACTCCCAAACTTGCTTCATAGAATTCACAACCCATTTCAAACGTCAATATGAGGCCAAATAAATTTGTGGAAGTGACAAACTTTTCTTTTTCTTGATGAGTAAATTCCACAGGGTTTGAGCCTGACCTCATTCTTGATATCAATATGAGGATTTCATGTTCCAAATTTATTTGTTTACTTTAGAATTTGTGGTGAGTAAGACTAAATCAACTGGTTACTGGGCTTTATTAATGAATGTATATCTGTAAGCCTGCTTCCAAGTATTGTGAAAAAATATAGTTTTAACTGGTATTGATATAATCATAAAGTATGAATAATGAATTGTCATCAAGTTCTAAAATATCAATTGATTGAAATTTGAGAAAAGGTTGTTTAAAACTTTTAGCTAGCAATTTTTATAAACCTTATCAAAGAATTTATCTGAAATGTTCAAATTTTTCATTTAATAACCTCTGCCTTATTTTGTCTGTTGCCCTAGATTCAATGTTTTGTGTTTTAAAACACTATTGTGTTAATTGCGGTTCCCTGTCATGTATTGATTCTGGTCTTTCAATATGTTAGCAGTTAAGGCAAGCTTTTTATATGAGTAGCGGCATACCCAGGGCCAGCCAAGTACTTTCGGGGGCTTGGATGCAATTTTAAAAAAATGCCATTTTGTGCACATGAATGTTACAGCTTAGAGGGAACTGTACTTATAATTATAAAGTAACTATAATGATAATTAATTTAATTAAAAAGCAAAAATTTGTTTAAAGATGTAAATATATTATTTATACTCAACATTTGGGAGCCTTGCCTTGCATCCACTGCACCCCCCACTTGGCTGGCCCTGGGCTTACCGGAACATAACATCTGCCCCTCCCTGTAGCAAGAGGCTCCCCTATGCATATCTTACATATTTTCCAAGCTGTATTAATTACCATTGCCTGTATATTAACGAAGAATTCCTCCCTCTCTCACACAAACAGTACTGATATTTTGAACAGTATGAAATTATAAAAAAATATAGTAATGTCTTTCTTTTATTAACTTAAATCCATTTGGAGAAATTCCACTTTCTATTTGCATGCTTATCATTTATACAAATGGACTGAAAGACAAGCTTAATGTGAAAAAAAAAAACGGAAAAATAAAATTATTTTGAAATATAAAAACCTTTGGGATTTGACAAATATCTAATCATCTGTTTGCAGATGAAAGATATAGAAATGGCTCCACAGTATTATTTTGGCTGTAGTAAATTGGTTGTTGTAAGAGGATGTTCTGGTAACTTAGAATTTTTGGGAAATAATATAATATTGGAATACAAGAATTATTCATTAAGTAATACAAAACTTTAAATTAGATTTACCAGGGTATTCATCTTTTCTGTCACATTTCCTATTGTTTGGTTCTGTTTCAAATTAAATCTGCTTTGAAAATTTTTATCATGTCTGCTATAGAAAAATATTTCACTCGTCTTTTTATTCATTATTTGTTCATTAACTCTTGCAAGAGCATACCTGTAATATTACATTGTGATTTGCATATGCTTTCACAAATATATCTAAAGAAATTAAACTTACTTTTCTGGCTACAAATATGTATAGTAGACCTAACCTAATGAAGTAAAAAGGAGTTATTTCAAACTAACTTGGTTCTCCTCTCCAAATCTGCCCTTAATCATGTTTTATGCACTTAAAAACTTGATACTGAAATGGTAAAATGATTTCATGTATAGAACTAGTATAATTTGAATTTCTCTAAATGATTTTATTCCATTGTGAAACAATTTTGCTTTATAGTAAGAAAGTTTTGTATCTAAATATTCTGTAATTAATTCCTGAAGCATATGCCTCAATTATTTCATTGATTGCTGTATCAATTTAACTACCTAGGTAAAATGGTGGAACATATAGACCAAAATTTTTATATTATTTCCCAAATCAAAATAATTTTATTTACCTCTTTTTGTTATTCGTATACACAACCATTTTAAATTAAATTGGAGCTATAACTTAGTGGAAGTTAAAAAAATATATCAAAAGTTGGAGTAATTTTTCTTATACATGTAATATTTCATAAGAGTTTAATTGCAACAATTGTTTTTACTGCTACACTGCAGTTCGATTAGTGGAAGTTATTTGACTTAATAGTATTTAAAGAGGGCATTCAAAGCTAGTAAATGAATACTTAAAATTTATGAATAATGGACATTTTCATCTGCGTAGAATAATTGAGGTTAATATAAGTTATCTCTGCTTTGTTAAATGTGGATAGAAGGCAAAACCCGTTCTTAGGTTAGTCAGTCAAAAATAATCATTTATATTTAAAATTTAACAAAATTAAGAATTAAGGCATTATATTTTATTTAACTGATGGTATATTTATACAATTAAAAATAAGCCTGCGATAAAATGAGCCAAATGTAAAAATTTTTCTCTCTTAAAAACATTGTTTTAAAGGTTTTGTGGTCAATTTTAAGTAATACCTATTCTTGTTTAGTCAGTGTGTTTTGTTATTTTATCATCAACTTGTGATTTAATGAATCACTTTCTATTTATCTATATTGACCATCTTGTTGGTTTGTTTCAGTGGATTTTTTCCTGCTGCCATTAACTTCCTTCGGCGAGTTCCAGTATTGGGAACATTTTTGAATCTTCCAGTTATTGGAGGGGTCTGTCAAGCATTTTGTTTCTAAACAGTAACATACGAAATATTTAATGTTTATAAAATTTCCAATGGTTGTTTTTAAGTCAGTATTTTCCTAATACTAACTTAAGAATTGGATATACAATATTGGACCCCTTATCCGGCAGGACCTGAAATCTGGCTATATTCGGAAATTGTGCCCTAGATACCAATTTCAAATTAGCATGCTGACTATTTGTCTGACCTGCGGCCTTGTTTTCATAGCGTTACTGTTTTAACACTGCATTTTCTGTACACACTTTTCCACTCTATTATGCAGTAATTCTAACATTTTCCTACAAGGAAACGTATTCAGTTGCCCTTTTCCGATTTTTTTCCGTGGTTGGCAAGCCCCATGGGGCAATGAACTAAGGCTCAGAAATGTCTGCAAAAATACGTAATCATGGCGAAAAACGCCCTTGGAAGTTTCGATTATCACTATTTATTTAGTTAGGCAAAGGCTTCAATTTCCTTCTACTCGGATGGCGAAAAACAGTGAAAAATACTGTTGATAATTATTTCCTTATTTCTCTCGAGTTTACATTTTTACATAGATTTTGAGATTTTTATTGGAATTCGTTGACTTTTGCTGTCTAAATACGTAGCAATTATCTGAGTTCAATATAAAATAAAATGACCATATTTCCTGATAGATAAGGCGCGCTTTATCTATACAAAAAGTCAAAATCTAGTAAAAATGACTGCACGTTAAATATAAGAAATAAAGTAAACACAAAAAGTGACTTTTTAAAAACATTTTTTATTTACAGTTATTATTATGATTCTTCGATTCTTATGCCCTTTTGACGAAAGATTCAAGATTTTTGCTCGTATTCTGTTTAGCAGCTTGAATGGGCGTAATTCGGAAAAATCGGACGACTTCGAAAGATTTTTCACTGCTAAAAATGTAATATTTTCAAGTTTAAAAGAAATTTCTGGCAGCATTTCATTCAAACCCTGAGTTTTATCATGAGTATAAGTATTTTTTTTTATTTTTCAATGGAATATTTTCGACTGCTGGGTATTATTATTGCAAATATACAATGCAATTGGGCTCTAGACCAGGTGGCAAGATTAATATAACAATAAGAAATATATAAAACATGAAAATTGTCCAAAAAGCTTAGATAACTCATAGGGACAATATATAATCACAAAAGAACTACTAAGTGCTCTATTAGCCTCCTGCGGTTAGTTTTTGAGATTCAAGGTTAATTATACATTTTAAGCAGCGTTAAAAGTATTAAGATGCACTTTATTTACTGGATGTCCACTATCGATGGCAAATTTGGTATGTGCAACAGGTTTTATGAGAGGAGGATAAATATGCAATTGTGATTTCAATTTATTTTTAGAAAATAAGTATAATAGGCCTTCATTTGTAAATACTAAAGTATACAATGATTTAGGAAATGAATAAAACACTTGTATTTTTTACTTTTAATGCTTCTTTAATATAAGTATATACTAAACTAAGTGCCCAAAATCTGGCATAGGTCCAGCCCTGAGCTTGCCGGATAAGGGGTCCTATACTGTATCTATAAAAGTCAATGTTTTGCAGAATTAATGTTATGTTGCAAATATTTTTTCTATATTGTATAACTATTGTTTTAAGAGTTTAAGCATCATTTATCCTAGTTGCTCACTACAGTTCTATTACTCAAACACAATTGATGTGATAGTGGATGTAATGGATCTTATGTCGATGAAATACCTTTTTATTTCTTTGCAGCTTGTTGACAAACTTGCCGGAGATTCAAACAGAACAACTGTTTGAATAATTTTGCTGAGAAAATATGAGTGACAACCTTGATGCTTTTGAGCATATACCTAGTTCCTTCTTGGGACTGTTGGACAAGTAATACCAGCAAGATAATTGAGTGACATACCTGTGTTTCATGTGTGATTTTACTGGAAGACAGAATACTCCCAAATTTTCTCAGCAGAACAGCTAAAATCATCAAAATATTTCTGCAGAGCTCATGTTTTTTATATCCCTTCACTTTTATGTTACAGCATACATATCATAACCATAACTTTCACTGTCGACTTCGGTTTGTTCTTTGACACATTGTTAGCATCCATTGCTATAATCATCTTCAATATACCTGAATAATATAATTTGCTATGAATATGTTTGAATGATCTGAGTTACTTTTGTTGTTACCTCTACAATTATAACCCAAAATAAGCATGTCATAAAACTGTCATTTGGACAGCAAAATTATTCTTAGCTTGTGTGGCCTTCATTTTCCTATTGTGGCATTGTTCATGCATTGATTCATCATATTGTATGCAAAAGTTATTAATTACCTAAGTTATACTTTTTTATGATAATACTTGTTTTATTTGTATTCCTCTTTCGTGTTTAGTGCAGATGATTAAAAACGAAATTATTGTTAAAATAGATACAAATTTTAGACTAACTTATAAACCAAGTAATTTTGTGGATTTTAATCATTTGTTTCAGACAAAAACCGTATTGTGTCAGCTTATTCTCATTGCATTTGGTAAATTATATATCAAGGATTTCATTATCAGCAATGAAGTATAAGTAGTGTTTCTCATTATACATAAATTAAGAAATTTTGGATGGTCAGGAGATTCATCGTTACAAAAAGTGCTTGTTGATTAGGGTTGATGTTGAAGGATTCTTTGAATACTAATTCAATTTCCATATATTTTTTAATATTTAGATATTTTTTTACTTTTCTTCTCTTCATCACCCAATTATGTTGATTTTTAATTGGCAAGTTTTCCATTTTTAAATCCATAACATTTTTCTACAAGCATTGACATTTTAATGAAATAGCTAAACAATCAAAGATGAAATGCATCCAGTACTGACTTAGGTACTTTGGCACTGAGAAATGCATTTATGTCATAAACAAGCTGACCTCAAATTTAAGCCACCTGCCTAAAAATTCTAGGAAAAAGGGAAATTTTATGATTGTTAAGAATTTTTACATGCATGAGATTATTAAAATGGAGAGAATAAAAACTTTTTATGAAATTTAATAGTAATGAATAATAAAAAACTAATTGATAAGTTTTTAACGGCTAAGAGAAATCCAACATTATTACTCATATTGATATTCAAATTAAACACTATATTTAGTTCAGTTTCTATCCAATCAGTTCTCAATTGCGGTCAACTTCATTACAGGGCAGCTTTTTGAGGTTCTTAACCCCAAAGAATGTTATCCTAACTGCAATTTTAGTTTTTAGAAATGCTGCAATGAATTTTGTAGTTAGATCTAAAGTTTGGTGGAGGACTGATTTTTGCCATTTTAGACAAACTATTTACATATACTTGAGTATTTATTGTGTACTGATTATGCAAATGAGCACTATATATCAAAAATTCAATTTTGATGATCCATACATGATGTGTTGACTAAGCAACCCAACAAGTTGACTTTTACTCATGATTTCAGAAAAGGAACTCAATACTTGTGTTGCAGCATAGTTTTGGCTCAATGGTACTACAATAAACCCCTGATTATCGATGTTAATTGAGACTTGGGTAGGCACAGATATTTGAAGAACACATTATTCACATTTTTAAAGGCAAAATTTGAAGTAATGTCTGTGAAAATGTATTAAAGGGAAAACGGGTCACATGCCATGAATAAAAATCTATCCATTAAAACATTAACTATAATTATGGTAGAATTAATGAGCAAAATAATTAAAATTTGTTTTTGGCAGTGACTATTGAGTCTGACCAGAGATCAGCATTAAGAGTGCACAAAAAAGATAAGACTAAGATAAAAATGTTACTCAAGCATTTACTCACCCAGTGGCATAGCAAAGGGGGGGCAGTTGCCCTCGGGCAACTCATGGACTGAAAATTAATGTTTCTGTTTATAAACAATAATAATATTATAATATATGCTGAATTAAAATGATAGCACAGTATGCTTGAGTTTCCATCACATTACATTTGTCTGGAAAAATGGTACAGGTAGTATCTCTGATTTGCCCCTGGGTGAAGGAGAACCTAACCACGCCACTGCACTCACCCATAGAATAACATCACTGGTCCTTGGTTTATAAGAAAGGGAAAACTTCGTTAAATTTCAAGTAAAAAATAGTAGATAAATTATTTTACATTACACTTTTTGGCCAAGAACTCAGCCGACTTTGTCTCTGATTGAAACAGCTTTTTTTGATTGATGTAGTTGTTTTATAAAGAAGCCAAGTCCTTTTCTTAATTTTTCATATATATGGATAAATTCAAACTTGCTTCAGAATGCCCGGTTAATCCACTCATGGGCAATCAGAGTTCTGCTGTAATTATTCTGCAAAGTAACAATCCTTTAGGCCAATTAGTATGAGTACTATTAAAAATGTTAAGGTGAACAATGTCTTTTTAAAATGTTATGGATTCTAGAAAAGGCCGAGCATTGGTGGGTGAATACATTGAGCCCTGATCAAACAGCTTGTGTATTCCTGGGACAAATGTCTCAATCACAATGCCTATTATATTGAAAAATAGAGGGGCTGTGCAGGATTATTCTTATGGGCATGAATAAATATAGATTAACATACCCTTGGATGTTACCTATTGGACATCCCTCAGTAAATGAGAATGAGTAAGTTTTTAAAATATTATTCAAAATAACATTTGATTTTCACAATGCGCCAAACTTGATCATATATTTTACTGCTCTATTGAAGCAAAAATTTTGTTTTCAAGGGAGAATGTGTTTCTGATAACTTTTTTCAGTTTTTTTGGCATGGGATAATGACCACTCCTGTGTATTTGAAAGACTTCACACGTATCTAACTCCTTACTTTTCACAACAAGATAACTTTGAAGTAAAGAAATAATTACATTGCTTGTGCAATCAAGAGCTTAAATTACGGTGACCATACGTTCCGTTTTTGACGGGATCGTCCCGTTTTTTAGTTAAGTGTCCCGATAAAGTTAAAACGGGACACCAATTTTCCCGTTTCTCTGAGAGGGCCAATTAATATACAAAGTTACACGAAAAATTAATCCTACATATATCATGAAAGCTAAAGACGAAGACGAGCTTTTCGATGAATACCATCATGTAACGAATATCAGTAAAAAAAATCGCCGAATGGAACACCACTTGAACTGAACCTGTCGAACGATAGTTTGTGTAAGATGAAAGAATTTCGTTAAAAAAATTCAAATGATTTTGGAATTAGCTTCAGCTATTCTTGGCACAAGTTCAGCTATGGAAAATAGAAAGAATGTTTTCTATCACAAATGCTGTGGACCAGTGGCGGCTCGTGTATAGGCACTGCGGAACTGCAGCACCCCCTATTTCCACTTGATATTATCGATAACATTTAATATAATAAGTCCTTTTTTCTTTAATTCTTTCTTTATTGTTGTAGTACAATATATATTCCTTAAGCTTAATGTCAGTGCTTCAGTAGCCATCCCCCAGTTTATGAAAAAGATACAAAAATCTTTGTATGGAACTGTGCGCTTCACAGTGCCAGCGACGTGGTGTTTGACTGTTGTGCGCATGCGCACATAGGAGGGGGTGGGGAGGAAGGCGGGACTGCCAGGTAGAGAGAGCACTGTTGCTCTCGCAGTGCCGGCTCTGGCGTGATGGTGGAAGGAAGTTTTTTTTTACTCAGCATGTGTTGTGCTTAAAAACCGTGTACCATATTCTTGAATGTGATAAAGTGTAGAAGAGTGTAGAATTAGATTATTATTCTGCTTCCAGCTATTCTATTTGATTCATTTTTATTCGGTTCTTTTATGGATTTCATTTTTAAATGAATAGATCAAGCTTGAACTGTAACAATTTAAGTTAAAGTAAGTAAAAAATGTTTGGTTTTTTTTGTTAAGATTTTATCAAGTTCCTGAATAAATTTTCTTTTTATACATGTTTTTTCCTTTTACACAATTTTAAAACAAAGGCTAAAAATTTTCTGGAGCAGCACCCCCACTAACTTTAGCTACGAGCCGCCACTGCTGTGGACAGACGAAAAGAACCGTTTCCTCGTTGAAACATTATTGCAGTGATAGTGACAAAAGTTCATTTTCTGGAACTTTCGTGCAACGACTTTTACAATATGCTTTCAAACAATCCCAAACTACCGCAAGAAATATCTTCGTCCGCAAAGTATAAAACGTCGGCGCAAGAGGATGAATCATCAACTCTCATACCAGCTTCAGAACCAACTCCTTCAACGTCAATTGCAAATAAAACTTAATAAATATTTAAAAAGCAAATTAATTCGTTGTTCATCCACTTATATTTCAGGATTTTTAAGCTAAATTTTTATTTAGCCCCGGTTGGGATTATGCTTTTGAACGACTTGTTTCATTGAATTAAAATTTACGTGTAGGCCGTTTTTTAATTTTTAAAATCTGATTACCCTATTGTATAACAAATTATGTAATGATATAAATATCACATCAATGTATCGGACTCGGAAAAGTGAAAATTTTTCCCAAAATTTTATATTGTATTTTATTTCCTTAGAAGTCCAGATCCCTATATAGATTCCGAATCTCCCGGTCAAAACGACACTGCTGGCAACCCTACTCGCATCCGTATTTGGTTATATGTAATTGAATGTATGGAATTTAACCAAGTTAATTTAATTCTTTTAATTCAAATTGAAAAATTAGAGAAATTGTGGGACTTCGTTGGGGGTCTGCAGCCCATAAAAGGTTGAGAAACACTTTAAGGCATCAAATTTTATTTACGTTCTTTACTGTCAATTTTTATAAAAATGTTTTTATCATGTAAATATTTTGCATTTCCAATTCTGCAAATTCTATATTACTCAAATTTACGAACTGCCAAACGCCTAATATAGATAATGAAAATTTTCAGAGGATTCCTCTATGTCATTTCAGCTTAGAAAGAAATTTGATTTGGAGTGAATGAATATGTCACGGCTAATATCCTAAACGGGCTAATTAGATGGAACTAGCTAATATTTTCGAATAAAATATTACACAAACCAGATCTTCAGATTTCCCGCATTGAAAGAAAATCGCCTGAATTGCAACTGAAACTTGGTTAAGCTATCCAACACTCTTAGCTGTAGTGACTGCGGTGTAAGAATGTGACATCAACAACAGTTAGGTCTCTGGGTAGCATATATTTGATATAAGAAAATTAAAATGACAGAGTAAAAGTAGTGGGGAGATCTGTCATACTCTTCTGCCCCCTGTTTAACTGTCGAGTACTCGAGAGCAGAATACCATAATTTCCATTTTACGCTCTCGTGCACTTCCTACGGTGCCTTGCCCTTTAAACTGAGAGACATGAAGACAACGCGCACTATATATTCACCCATGCATGTGTTTTCTGTTGACATTTTCCCTGAAACGTCTACCAAACAAGAACATTCGTTAACGAACAGCAAAAAAATCCAATCCGATATATAATTTATTCGATCCATAAAAACGAACGTTTCGATCCGCCTTTCTGCGTATTGAAGTTTTTTTTCATCGAAAATATGTGTGTGCTACCATAATATTACGCATGGCCTGATTAAATAAATCTTAAAATTTGCTGTCACGAGCAGTAAGAAACATTGGCGCGTATCACTGATCTGGCGTCCTTTGGCCTGTGGGATCGTCAGTCCAACTCACATTCGATGTTTAATATCTACTTCATTACTTTCACTGGAGTGCCTCCAAATCTAACATAACAAACGGAAAACGTAACTTTAAAAAGTAGACCAAAGATAAGTTACGGAAGAGAAAGGGAGGTCTATAAATCGGTAGGTTGTGAATAGTAAATGAACGATGTACCCACAATGGTGAAATAAAATAATCGCTCACACTCGCTCTCAAAATCGAATTCCTCTAGTTGCAACATGTCGCACAATGATAAAATTTTTATCTCTAAGTTATCAGCTAAATGAAAATACTTCGGTGAAGATATACGCGAATAATCTACGACACCAGATTTACGCAAAAGCGATAGATTTCCAGAAAATTATCACCAAATTTATGAATGAAGAAATATACTCTTTGTGATGTTTAGATTTTTTTCCCTCCGCATCAGTCCCAACTCATCCTCAAACACAAATAATACCAATATAGATTTGGTCGTAATACTAAAGAGGGTCGCGCCATTCCAACGACCGCAACACAATTTTATAAAAAATCCGAAACTCAAAAGATAACTAGGTTATCTTTCATCCAATTCATCGGTTCCACCTGTCACCGCAGATGCTAAAAAAATCCCTCTATGTTTTTCAAATCAATTTCAGAAGATTTTATATCGAATGTGATTAATAACGCAAATATACCGTCTCATAAGACATCACGTCAGAACCAGTGGTGACGAAACTTTGCCGACCTTCATTCATAAACGGACATTATTTAGCCGGATAAAAAAATTTTATGGGCGTTTATGACGGAACTAAATATATACTATCATAGTTTTTATGATAGAGAAAATGTAATTTGCTTTAATGACGGGAATATCTAGAATTTCTAAATTCGCGTTGTTTCTCGGGGATCCGCGAGTTGAGTAGGACATGTTTATTTTTATCTATAGCTTGTTTGATCCTGCGCACAGCTCTGATTAATATTTCAATATGAAAAAACAATACAACGAATGAAAAATGTATCTAATGTTCATGGGGAGGAGGTCCGCAGAAAATGTGGGGCATCGGGGGGGATTCATGGTTTCATCAAGGTTGAGAAACACTGGCCTCGAGTATCCATGACGGAAGAATGCTAGGGCAGTGAACTACTAATTATTGAAAATCAAAAAGCAGCTAAAAGGTAAGATATCGTCCATTCCAATATAATGACTCCAAACTTACCTTTTGAAATATTATTAATATAAATCTTGAGATCATAATTTTTTAGTCGAGCTCTTAGATACATTAAACCGTATTTTCGCCAATATTTAGCACTCGATAACTATCATCTTGTCTTGATGACTTTGTGGCTTCCTTTAAATCCTATTAAATTAAAACAATTTATAAAAAATACCAATGACTCGCGGTTTTTGGCATGGATGCTGAAAGGAAAACTCTCCTGTTTACAGCAGATGACTCAGAAAGAAAAATTTACTACAGACAATAAAAAGTACATGGCAATCGCCTTAAATTACTTACTCGAGGCCAAAATTTAAATATTTTCTAAATTTTAATCAATTATAAATGCAAAATTCCGCCCGCTCTGATCACTGGTGGGGCGCCAGGTATCAGACAAAAGCGTGTGACCGATTTAGTTGCTATTTGCGTCTGCCGAAAGCTGCCAAAGGGGAGTGAGGGAGCCGCTTTGAAGAGAGCTAGGGTGCTCTAGAGAACTATACTGTTAGCACACTTGGATGATCCGGCCGTGCTCACATGAGAGTTGCCTCAACGAAACAAATTCGTGTTGCAACTGATTAGGACTTGGACAACAAGAAAAGGTCGCGCCGAATAATGGCACCTTCATCGCGGTTGTTCTTACAACCATTTAAGTAGGTAACAACTAACTGCGGGAATATATTATTGGTGTGTGCTCAATTGCATGCAATTTAGGGTTCAGAGTAACGGTAGGTAAGATCGCTTAGAGAGCTGTTAACTTCAAATCTTAATGAGCGAAAAGACAAAATCAATTACGCTATAACCTGGTGAAATGACGTTATTTCGGAACAGTTCGTATAATTTAAGCTTGGGAAGCATCGGCTTTACTTTAATTAAGAAATTCTGGGTCAGTTGGGTGTGTTTATTTTATGTATGCGTAATTTCAGCGAGATAAATAGGCATTTATCATTACTCGAACAGCAGTAAAATACGTTTACATATTTTTGGACGTATTATTCGGAAGGAATAAATCCTCTAGAAATTCAGAGGGCATTTTCCGGGTTTTACTGCGCGCTTCCCCTTGACATTCATGCTCGCGAATTAAAAGAAAAACCAGTTACATGCAAAAGACCCGTCACGAATTGCGCAATTAAGTTAGCGAAGGCCGCGTGGCTCCATATGGAAAACTAAGATACGAATGCAAAACGATCACTAAACACGTCAAACAATATACAAAAATTATTTCTCAAATATGTCGGTAGATACACCGAAATAAGGATTTTCATTAGAAAGTATACGGTGAATTCATAGAGGAAACTTCAGTCCATATACAAACAATAGATTAACAGTGACTAGATAAACACAAATGCGTATTCGAATCCGCGATATAAACATTCGAAGTCAGTTGCTCCACTTTTATTTTGTTATGAAACAGGTAATCCTGATACAGAAAGTAGTATTATATCTTGAGATACCTTCTCAGTCATTTTCACAGTAAATTATATGTGATTGACAAAATTTTAGAGTCTGTTCATTTCCTTTTGCGAAAAATGAGTCATGAGTACGGAGCATCGCAATGAGCGGCAAAACTTCTAGTATTTACCATTTGATATGGCGATACTTATCTTTACGAAATATGGGGCGATCTCGAAACTGCATCGGGCGCAAAAATGGCTTTACCGGATAATAGACATATTTACTTTCGCGTAATTATGGCTTGAAAACAGAAAATTGTCCGATCATATTCATAGCCTGATAAAATATCACCACAAGACGGTCGAAGAACATGGTGCTATTTTAGCTAAAATGGATCGTTATTCACTACCTTGTAAATCGCGCAAAGCTTCATTCCGGTTGTATTATGTAATATTTTTACATGCAGCGGTACATAGAGATTCAGATAATCATCAATTTCGTTTAAAAATAGGCCACTTTCTCATAATGATTTCACAATTCTTATATTTTATTATATCATCAAAAATAATTATTTTGAATACAACATAGTGCAGTGGCAATTAAAACCAAATTATTAATTTTGTACCTAACCCTTCATGTCGCGTGTAAAATAGCTAAAAGAAAGTGAAATCGTTGTTCTCAAAAATAGTAATCAAGTGTGACTATTTTCGCGCTTTCACCAGATTTTTAGAATAGAAATATATATTCTACTAAATCTTAGCTATGTGAAATTTATAACCGGAATACTGATAAATGCAAAACAAGGTGCTTAACGACATTTAAGGCAATTTGTTATTCGCGGCATTCAAATAATAGTATTTAAAGGCGAAGGTAGCTGAATTTTCATATTTGGATAATTTTTGACGTAGCTTATTATAATCTTAAATGTTTCATTGCCCATTTAAAAGCATAAATGCTGTAAAACAAGGCAAAAATAACCACTCAATAAATTTATTATTTAGAGGGTGGTAATGAATGTGGATGTATATTTGGGAGACGATAATTGACATTTAATGAAATTATCTCGGATTTTAATGAGCGGGCAACGGTGGCTGGCACAGCCGTGTTGTTACTATCGCCGACTCAAGTGAATAGATATAGCTTGGTGGGCACAATGAGTGATGACGTCGCTCGTTTCCTCTCATTTACCAACTAGTTTACTTGAGTCAATTTTAAACTCTTTCTCTGAAAAAGCTTCATTTTTGTAAAAAAAAGGACTTCGATTTTGCTGAGATAGATTTCTCAAGTAACACAAATACTGTTTTCTAGTTTATAATGTCCATGTATGAGTTCACGTTCAAATAGTTATTTTTCGAAATTTTCTTTATGATGTAATAAGTACATTGAAAGAAATCTATCATAGTGATAAAATTGATTTCCAATATTGTCCCAAAATAAGTACGTATTGTACTATACTCAGATCGTAAATATTTATACGCTATATTTACGATTATTGCATCTTACAACGAGAAAAAATACTAAGTTTCGACAACTGAATCCAAGTGAGAACGATAGGTGCATAACAGAGATTGGAATGAAGCAACAGCGTCATCTGCCTGTTAAATATTAGGAACGTCTTTCAGCCTTCTTTTTCACACTTTTCTTATTATACTATCTCTAAGTCGTTGAAAATGCCCATTGACAGCTTTAACTTTGATCTTATTGTTAGACATTAGCGCATAATTTTTCGCAGGTCCCTCCCTCCACCCCATACACAAGTGTCTGGGGCTTCCGTGGGGCCCGTTGTAACGGAGCCCTGGCGCAACTGCGCCCCGGTTAATTCGGCATTGATCATAGAATATTCTTTAACGTTTTTTATAATTGGTACTCCAACCTTTTGCTAAATAAGGGCATTACAACAGGAATCTTATATTATATTGCCGTAATCGTCGGCGAACTTTTTGGTAGGTTGGTTAGAGCCTATTGGGGAGCTTATATCTCCGCCGCTATTTTAGTCATCTATAATTTGTAAAGATGCGGAAATCTCCTGTTCTTTAACGGTACTAAATGCAACCTGAAACGTTAAATACTTTATTTTTTAAGGGGGGTTTCCGACAATCCTGCACTCCATAAGAAAAGCATTGGAATCAGTTTCGGGCATTATAGAATCGCATTTTAAAATTAGTTCGACTCAAGATACGAAGTCGGGACCTAAACGGTTGTGTTGGAAAAAGAAAGAAGTTCATTTTGGTTACCGTGAAAATTCAATTTTACACAATACGATGCAGATATCTTCTGATCAACTCTATTGTGACGTAAGCATGATTATATCGAAATTATTAAATTATTTTTCAATATACACAATTAGAACAGAGCGTTTAAAAGATTTTTGCGAGTTTGTTGACAGTGAATACGAGAAACTGCTATCACATTCAAAAACTTGATGGCTTTCTCTGTTGCCATCAGTTGAAAATCTTCTGACTGAAATCTTTTTTCATGTCAGAGGAAATAGCGCCAAAAACTCTGGTTACATTTTTTACCAAACCGTTAAGCGAAGCATATTTCTGGTTCATTCAAAGTCAGGCCAGCTCAGTCAAATTTCAGTTGTTAAAAATTGAAGGAAAAAACAAATTAGTGATAAAAGTTTTAAATGTGCTGACAGCGACAGCCATTATGTTTGAAGAAAAAGGCAAAAGTTTAAATTAGAAATTGCGCTTTTCTATGAAACATTCATAGATTATTTAAACAAATGGATAAAACCACTAGAACATTTTACAATATTTTCATGGATGACGCTGAAGGAAAAGCCTGAATAGGAAGAAGTAGAACAAATCCTAGATTATTTTAAGGATAAAAATATCGAAATAAACGAACTTTCTGTTCAACCAGATCACAAAGGTACGCGGAATTGTTGCAATTGAATTGGGAGAAAATGAAGACTGTCGATACAAAACCACTTCAGAAAGGTGGAGTTATTTTAGCCAAAATGGATCAAGATTTTCCCAAACAGTATTTGGATATTCAAATTTTTGAATGTTTTTTCCATTCTTGGGCATAATGCAAATGTCGAGCGTATTTTCTCTCTTATGGAGATTCAGTGGCCCGACGAAAGAAATTCCTTACCCTGCAATACCGTTGAAGCCATCTTACAATGCCTCGTCAAATTTGACTGAAATGTACGACTAAATCTAAAAAAATAGATTTGTTAAAGGCGGCCAAGTCAAATGAAAAGTATTTATAAATTGTTTAATTTTTTAAATTTAATTTTAAACATGGAGTTGGTCATTTTTTCTGATTTTTGGGTCTATACGAAATGTATTTTTATTTTCAATGTTTAATAAATCATACATTAAAAAATCATTTTACAAACCAACATATATTATTATGGGCATTTATAGCGCATACTCGTGTACTGTAGTCGAAACGGGTTTTCGGCCAAAAGAAAAACTAAAATCAGAGCCCTATGGTTAATTAAAACTAACAAAAAATGGAGGAAACCACCTTATGACCATAAAATTATTTTTATCGTTATAAGGTTTTTATTCGAGTTTCTGGCTAGTTCGAAAAGTATTTGAATTCCTGCGACAATCAAATTAAAGTTCATTCCTTCAGCTTTTCATGTTCGAATTCGCATCCCAATTTTAAATGTTTTTAAACGAAATTCTATGGCTTCCTGCGCCGAACCCTAGCCTGGGGCATATGAATATTCACCCGGACACTCATAGGGAAATTAATATAAAATTTTATATAAAGGATCGTATCGTAGTTTAGAATAGGGGTCACCAACCTTGATACTTCAAGTGCCACAGGAGGATTTTATATACCACTATGCGGGCCACATATGACCTTAATAATGGCTAATCAGGCCGGGTTTAAATTTCAAAAGCTAGTCTTGAGATTTTTTTGTGTAATGTGTCATACGCCTATATTAAAAATATACTGCAACCAGGTATTCAAAAACATCCAGTAGATTTCATAAATGGTATTTAATAGCAAATATAATGGACATGTCTTATAAGCAGTGGAGGAACTACTAACGTTCGGCCCCTCCGCGAAAATTATTTTAGGGCCCCTTCACAGATGGAACTGCAGGACACCCAAATCTATCATCTCCCCCACGGTCGCGTACCATGCGGTATTTTGGTTCCGCTACTGCTTACAAGTTGATGAGGGCCGGATGAAACCAGGGCCGGAAGTGGCCCGCGGGCCGTGGTTTGGGGACCCCTCGTTTAGAGCAACGACGTAAGTAGTAGTTTTCACCGAAGTCCCACAAATGAAGAATTAAAACCTTTTGTGAATATTTCAATTCGCAATCAGATGCAAAGTCAACCAACTTCAAATTATTACACGATAGTTCACTTTCTACTCGAAACCACCTGTGTAATCGATTTATTAAATAACATATACCGCCTCACCTCTGATTCCCATTCTTTCATCTCAGATTTTACCGATGCTACGCAGTTTAACCGGGAAGAAAAATGTCCCGGCTTTTCCTTTTACGTTGAGCGTTTAATCATATGTGGAAGTAAATTATGGGAATTGGGCGTCCTTTTAATTTAATTAATGAAATAACAAAAAATGTTTTGTATCGAAAGGTATTTCTTACTCTTAGAAAATCTCTCTCAACCTTACTTATCTTGATGTTGTGATTTATTTTCTACTTTCGCAGCACGAATACGTTACAATCGATTGGCTCTAAAACCACCAGGACTGTGGAAATAATACGTATCGTTTTGTGTAGTTTGACTAATTGTCCGAAACCTTACATTTGAAATTTAACAGTGCCGAACGACAATATTTCAATTTTGTGCGTGAACAGAAAACATTACGTTTTTTAAAGTTTATATTACAATATTTCATACGGAATTACATTTTGTATTATTTGACACTAGATGCAAAGTGTACCGACAAATGCCCCCCCCCCCCATCCCGGTCATATGAAAAAGAATTTCTACGTGAAAATACGGAAAATTAAGACATTTACTCCGACAATCTGTATCGACTTACGATTTATACAATACCTTAAGTTTTCATAATTCAGCCACCTCGGCCATTGGTATCTCCACTTCAGTTAACCAGATTTCTTATCTCTTTAAGTAGATTGAACTTAAAATCATAGGATTATTCGGAATTTCTAATTTTTGGAGTTCCTACACCAATGTTTGCGAAAGAAGCCTTTGCCTCGAATCGCATGGTTTCGCTTCACACTTTTTCAGTTTAGTGAGGTTTTCTTTTAGAGAACCACCTCGAATTGGAAGGCTGTCA
This sequence comes from Tanypteryx hageni, assembly GCA_028673005.1. Lineage (NCBI taxonomy): Eukaryota > Metazoa > Arthropoda > Insecta > Odonata > Petaluridae > Tanypteryx > Tanypteryx hageni. Next base: position 28,579,711 of record CM054113.1, read on the forward strand.
ATTTCGATTTAGCACGGCCTCAAGGGTATTAAAAAGCATCAAAGGTTCGAGTTTAACTAGGAAGTTACAAGAAAGGATAAAAGAAGCAATGCTGTAATGTAATGAAGGACGGTGCTAAAATGTCAGCGTCTCATATATTCCTTTACTCAAATCTACCTTCATTTGCAGGGTTTCGTTTCACAGGGATATTTCTCAGGAGCGCATGCACCGTGCAAAAGAGGGACGAGTGCATTGCATTTTCTCATTCAACCGGAGCTCATTCCAGACTCCGCTTTGTTACGAAAAATGCCATTTTTACCGATTTGGCTTTGAAAAAATTGGCGGCCTTACTCATGCGGTGCGAATTATTAGCCACAGTTCCCTCTTTCGCTTATCTAAATTCTGTCTTAACCCTGCCATAGGCCCTCTCCCCCAAGAAAGCCATCGAGAGTGGATGAAGTCTGGAGTGGCATAAGGAACGCCTAACCGTGCTTAACAGCGAGCCTCGTAGTTCGCAACGTGTAAAACAGGTTACCTCTCTAACAATTGAAAGAAATGAACTTGTCACGGAAATGGGAAGTGAACGGGGGAAAGTTTTCGCGGCAGGAAAGTTCTCGCCGAGTGATCAGACGAGAGAATGCACGGCACAAATCTCTGGCTCTATTAAAAGACGTCGAAATCGCTCTCGTCAAATCGTGTAGAAGCTATTAACGGCGCACATGTAATCTCGGCTTCTGGTTATGACTCTACTGGGAAACGATGCCTTTGTCTCGTTTGACCTTCACTGCTAGGGAACAGAATGCCTCAACCAAAACTGCATTTATGCGCTTTTATCTTTAACTACGGAAGTGCGGTCTTTGAGACCACCTGATATTAGTGAATCCTATGAATAAATGATAAAACAATAGCGTTCTGGAAGACCGCACCTCAGTCACGAGGCGATCAATTTCACCTCGCCAGGTTAAGGGTTAAAGGCCTGCGCTACGTATTCGTTAATTTCCCGCCCAAGCCGCCGCCTCGCCAGGCCTGCCGCAAACAAAATTTACACCTCGACGATCCAGCCGATGTGGCAAGAATTTTTAGCTGGTTTGACATGGAGCATGTGATCCTCCTCGTCAGCAGGGATCGACGTCACTACTCCGCAACGCCGAGCAAGTTTCCGAGACGGCGATTTGGCATCGCTGCAACGGCGGGGAAGTTTATAATAGTGTACGGGAAGCATTGGCCAAATCTACGACGCGAGCAGATCCGAGTCAGAAGTAAAGTCGAGACATCATTCTCGGTCACGGCAAAGGGGCGAATTAAACTCGCGCTTATGCGAACGAATATTTCAACTCCTTTTAAACATGCTCGCCGCCTTTTAAGTAATGCAACGTGTATGTTATCTTCCATACGCAGTCACCTCGCAGAACACGCCTCGACTGCTACTCACTTCAGGAATTACATAGAATCTGATTTTTCGTTACAACTTAATCTAATCGCTCAACGCAAGTGCTTAAGGTCACTGTCTTTATCAGCTCGAAGTTGATCCTATGTTGAAACATTACCGGTAGACCTAATCGAATATAATTGATCAACTTGCATCGAGTCCACTTTTGCATGAAGAATGAATTACAAACGATAAGATACGAAACCACACATCGTGAGCAATTCCAACAAAAAAACGCCAAATTCTTTAAAATTTAAAAGGGTCCACAGCCTAATTTTTACCTCGCTTGTCTATCATCGATAATATCAGCAGTAAATTGTAACAGCAATCCTATCTGCATGATAGCTTAGCCATCTCGTGGTAATTTCCGACCAAGCTCATTCTCAATATGAACGACCGCTCAAAAAAAAAAGCATTACGTTATCTAGAATGTAACTATTATTACGCCAATAAATGGGCATTTTTGAATTGACATTCCTGCAGTAGCGACGCGCACCGAGATAACAGCACGTCTACAATAAATCGATCACGTCCAATCGTGCCCTCCAAGGTTATTCAAAGAATAAACAAACGATAGATTTCACTTAGGGCATCAACGCCTTGGAAATTGGCCGGCGACCGAAGTTTGAGGTCAACCAGTTCGGTGCTAATAATCCTAACAATCCCGTTACTACTATTTTACGTAGAACTTGAATCCAAGCCACATCTAGTGATATGGTTTCTGTACATTTTATAAGTTTGACGACATTAACTGCAACGATCGAGGTTTATTTAACCCACCCTCATTTCAAGTCCGAATTGTTCGAATCTTTCTTAAGGATAAACGGCTACTTCAGTTTTTTCTGCTAAGTACAATAAATAGCAAAGTGCCGTATTCGTGCACCTAACTTACCAACTAGGGACGAATTTTGAAGCGACCAGTGCTAAATATAACCCGGGAAAAATCTTGTTTCCCATACTGCTATATTTGGAAACCATACTTGATATCACAGATTTATTATCTACTTTACATAATAGAGCAACCCGCTGCTTCTCGCAAGTCGTTCACCAACATGCTGCTTACATTGCCCGAGCACGACACCTTAACAGAGGTAATTAGTGCCAATTCCCATACCATTTGCGATCATCCACGTCGATAGTCGCTTTTCTTTCACGAACCACCTTTTTGCCTCTCCCGCTTCTCAGAACGCAGCCAAAGCAAAGCCACGAACTTCATCTGGGCAGCCTTTCAAGCGATCTGTGGCATTTCTAAGAGGGAGGGAGGAAGAATACGAGGATATATGGGTCACTATGACGACATGCAAACAATGGGAGCACTCGATGACGCAACGGGCGCACTACTGATATCCCCAATTCGATAAAACCACGCGCTGCGTAACCGTAAATAGATACGTACTGAAAAATAAATGGTTCACACGTTTTAGATTAACGTGTCAACAATTCATGGGGTTGACGAGATTGAAAAACAAACAAACGTTGGTCTTTCTATTTTTATTGTCTTTGAAGACTTGACAGCAATATATATACATATACATTATTTAACTCCTACCTTTTTATACGACAACGCTCCCAAAATGGAGATGGAATTTTTCGTTAATGAAGATGTGGATGCGGGAGTGTGGAGGTAGGCAGACGGTGGCCGTTTTTTAGAAAGATATCAGAGAATCGCAGGGCCTGCTGCAACTCGAGAGCTATCGCCGTTTTTAATTCCTCCGAAGGGGAACGGCGAAGTATTTTGGGGCGGGGAGAAAGGGTGGTGACGGGTTAGGTGAAAATTTGCAGGCACGGAGGAGGGACGCGGTACTACCGTGGTAACCGTTCTTTCTCCACCATCACCGCCGCCGGCGGACACCCCCTCTCTATCTCTCGCCCCCACAACACACTAGCATGCGCAGAGGCACGCAGGCGGAGGCTTGCTGTCAACCCCACACACACGATCATAAAATTTTTCCACTTCTCACACTCAGTCCTGCCTGATGGAATGGCGGCAAAATAGACGTTTTGATGATAACAGAATAATAAAAATGGGAGAAATGACAAAGATATAAAAGCGCTTGCCGGACAAATCGCTGGGAGCCAAAATAACATAGTGTGCACACAAGCCCCGCTCGCTCCTAAACGCATATCGAGTAGCGAACTACACGCCAACCGCCTCTTCCCTCCACACCATCCCTTCTCCACAATTTTCATGCACTCCTTCCCGACTTTTGTGTCCTTCTGCCCGCCTGGTGTTTATTTTTTATTCTTCTAGTGCTTAGATTCCTCGGCTAGGTGTTCGGCAGGGTGCAAGGTATCGAAGAGGCGGGTCTGGCAAGGGACGGAAGGCCCTCTAGAAAATAAAAGCCTTGATCTCGTCGTACAACACGAGCACAAGGGCGCCTCCGGTTCCTCGGAGCACGTTGGAGAAGGCTCCCTTGAAGAAAGCACCGCCACCCTCGGTGCGGTAGATCTTGCCCCAGCAGTCGAAGGTGTTCTTGTACATGATGTCTGCCTTCGATCGGCCGGACTGCATCATCATCCTCCTCCTCACGGTGTCAAATGGGTATGAGACGATACCGGCAACAGTGGTGACGGTCTGAAAAGGTCACCACCAATATAAGACGGGTCGGCAAAAGACATGGTCAAAACATCCTATTGAAAACGACTATGTTATTTACACAACAGGCACAACACAATTTCACTAAGATTGTATTTTTCTACCTAACGACGATCACTTATGATGCCCTAACGAACTCCTAAGCAACATTATTTCATAAAAATCTTAGCTGCACCAATTTTTTTCCATAATATCGCATTCGAGCGGAATTGGCAGCCAACAATTTTAATTTGATAACGAGCCATAAGGTGCAACAACCATATCAATATAGGAATAATTATCCGTCTGACAGTTCGATTCTGAAACTGTCATAATACTCAATGTAACAAAAACTATTAACTCCCGCCATTCAAGTAATTAAGTAGCTTTATCTGCCTTGATTCATTTAACTTTCTTGCAAAAGGAACTAATAATTTATACACGATGCGAGAAAGGGGTTTCAAAAGCTAAGAATATACAGAGCGGGTTCAATTTTAGCAGTACTCAAAAATTACAACCACAAATTGCTGCTATTTCCCTACTATTAAAACACAGGATGTCCATTAAACTACAACTACTTTTATCAATACTACCTCACCTTACAGCCAAATTCTTGTCCCACAGGTGAAATAGCATAACTAATAGTCAATTAAGACCCAGATATTCTCTCACTGGAAGATCAGAAACCTTGGCAATTTAGTGTTTCTTAAATGCTACAAATTGTTCATTTAATACTGCAATACTTAAATTATTTCATTGGCCCAATGATATCCCTATGTAACAACTGCAGCATTGTCACTGCCAAAACAGAACACATTGATGCATTTCTTTTTAATTAGTTGGAAATTTTTCTTCAACGATGTCAAATAAATTTCATTCAATCTACTTCAAAATATTTTCTTACTTTAGATGAAACATTTTAAACTCAAGTCATACACAACGCAAATGGCTGCAAGGTATACATTTTGACCTATGTACATTGGAACTTGCTTTTAAAACACCTCGAAAATAATGGACAGGAACAGTTTCGCAGACATGACACATTCAGTAATTCTAACCCCATGCTAACATTCTACCTCGGGGCAATTAACCTTTAACACATTCAGCATATCACCACATCCAGTCAGTCCTGAATTAACTTTTACAACTAACATTAGCTCAAGAGATTTTTTTAATATAATTAATTCTACACCTATACACAGAACTTATGAAAATTGGTAATTTAAATATTACTTCAATAGTCACAATATCTTCAACAGGTGTCAGGTTAACTTGACTGCACATCTGTCAGGATCGCTGGTACAATCTCTTAAATATTATTTAATGTACTTAGTTGACCAAATAAAATCCATCGACAACACCAAGCAAATTTTCTAGCCATCTCATTCAATAAAATTAGATAAAGGTAAAAAATTCACTAATAGAAGTACAACCTTACCAAAATTCTCCAAGATCACTATTATTACCATTCTAACGATGAAAACTGACCTGTGCAATAGCCCAAGAGACAAGGAATGGTGTGGTCTTAGGATTGGGCAGCATTCCCTTGGCAGTGTCGAAGAAACCGAAGTATGCCGCACGGTAGATGATAATACCCTGGACAGACACTCCAAAGCCACGGTATAGACCAAGAAGACCATCTGTCTTGAATATCTTGCTCAGGCAATTACCCAAACCAGAGAATTCTCTCTCACCTCCAGATTTACCAATATCGGCAGCCAACCTAGTAAATGAACACGATTGTTAAGTTATCGTTGCGATGTCAGTATACTAACATGTATAATAAACATAACATTCTAACTTTATAGAGGGACTTTCTTGCTTACCGGGTTCGGGCGAAATCAAGGGGATAGACGAAGCAGAGGGAGGTGGCACCAGCAGCACCACCAGATGCAAGATTTCCCATGAAATAACGCCAGAATTGTGTGTGCTTATCTACTCCTCCAAGAAACACCTGCTTGTACTTGTCCTTGAAAGCGAAGTTCAATGCCTGGGTAGGGAAATACCTAATCACGTTGGCCAAGTTACCTCGCCAGAAGCTTAAGAATCCCTGCTCTTTGGGGATGCGCACAAAGCAGTCGACCATACCTGCATGACGAATTAAACGGAACAAATCAGTAAGTATATAAAAACTGGATTACACGAAATATCTATAAAGAAAAACGAAAATGTGATAGATCGGCAGTAGTCTCAAACTTCGTTAAGTTCCAAAGGTTGAACGAGACTGCCGCTAGACACTTCCTCATAAGTTGTCACCACTACTGTCACGATTGCATCAAGGAAATCTTACTTCAATAAGTACCGAAAACATTAGTGGTAATTCAATGCTCGCTGCTAAAAAATACTTCTTGTAAAAATTATCCACTATTTAAATTGGCAACAAAAAATCGCGGAAAACTTATAGTAACGAAGCTGCGAAAAACTCAATGAACCTTTACCTACGGGTGAAAATTTGCCCGATTCTCCATTTGTAAACAAAATTATTCCACGGGTAATCCTACGGATGTGCATTTCGATAACTACTCCAATTGATGAATAGCAGAGAATTTCTACTTAAGCCCTCGGGGGATTACCATACGCCTCCTAATTAAATTAGCAATATACAATGCACAAAAAATCCCGGCATCTTTTGATAAATAGCAACAAAAGGGGGCAATATTACACAGAAGCATTACCGACATTAAAAAAAAAGGAAAAACAAATGCATTTCCAATTTGAAATCTGCAAATTTTTAAAATCTTTTCAATTGAATTGAAACTTTAACATCGAACGTACAGTAATGTAAAATTCACATATCTACATACAAGCTCTAACAGTTGGAAGAAAGACTCGGTTATACTCGCAAATACCTTCATTATTCTTATATCCATCCAACTACCAGGTTTAACATTTTTCAAAATGGCTGCGCCGGTACTATCGACAAAAAAATCTTGACCGATTCCAACCTAAGATAACATTAAAATGCCAATTTAATTAAAAACTAGCCAATTCACTCACCTTTATATTGATTTTCTTTGGAAATTTGTTTGGAAGCATGTTGCACCTGAAGTAGCAGCTTCACGCGCTCAATAGGAGCTACGGTGGTTTTGGATATGGCGGCAGCAATTCCACCCGCCACAAAATCCTTCATAAAGGCGACGGGATCCGTGAGCGACGACATTTTCGGTTGTAGGGAGTTAACTTAGCAATTTAAACTGATATTTAAAAACTTCGAATACTGATTTCCTCTTATGTCGACACGGCCGCTCGCACCTGGCGTATGGACGTCTGCTTCGTCTGAAAGGAGTGCAGCGAAAGGAGGAGGATTGCTGAGGCCGGGTGGTGTTCCAAGCCTTCGACTGTGTGACGTGGTACGATATCGACGAATGCGAAGTGGCCTTCCCCTCCTTCTCCCCTCCACTTCTAGCTCCCTCCAACCGTGGCCCCATTCCAATGCCTTGCAACCTCCCATACATTTCCCCATCTCCGCCTTGGCAGGACTTTCCCCCTCGCCTGTAAAACAATTACGTCACTTCCTTTTGCAAAATCCGCAATTTCTATGTAACGCTATAAAAATTGTTGTGAATACGCTTTATTGGCAGGTTGACAATACGGTATTGTTTATCCAAGTCATTACCTCGTAAAATTTTGGACATTGATCGGTTCCTCCAGCGCTGCAGTCTATATGACCTAGTTATCTCTTTTTTACTTAATCTCATTTTACATGTGCATGCTATTTTAATTGAAAGCTTTGTCTTATCTGTTTTTTGTTGTAAATTCGCCGAATCGAATACCGAAAATGAGGTTTCGCAACTATTAGCGTAGCTTACTTTTAAAAAGATGAAAATTAAGAAATGCCTATTAGTGTTTTGATTTGAAACAAATACGTTATTTTCTTAGATTTATATCGCTAACAATTCGGACTTATTGAAATAACGTCAATACTGGTTATAATCAATAAGTGATCTTTACATTGAGCGAACCGAAAGTAGGTTAGTCGGCTATTTTTAATTTTAGCAATCCATTTCCATCTAATGCTTTCTTTGTACCTTGTGTTTGTGTTGTAAGACTTCATGCCATCTTTGAATGTTTTTCTAAACTTCTATGGAAATTTGAATAAAAGAGTAGCTGTAGACTTTTATAAAATGTAGGTAATTCGTATACCCACGAAGTGTTTGAGTAAACTAACTATTTCAACGACCACTTTAGGAGCGGTGAAATTTGTTGTATGAAATGTTACTTATTGTTATTGTATGTTACTATTTATCAACCCAATTGATGAACGAACCGTTATGTGTTAGCACGCTTATACCGAACTACTAGTGTATTCATAACGCTTGGAATTGATTTTGTCTTTCAATTCGCAATTTATGTGATGGCCATCTCAGTGGATGATTTGAGGAATTTTCAGACCGTCAAAATGTGTTTAACCAGCGTTGCTCGCCTCATTAGTTAAATTTTAAATTATTCATGGTATCCCTTTGATCCCAGTCTTTAACTTGCTTAAATGAAAATGAGAAAAGAAGAGGCAGAAATCTACGAATAGGATATGTTAGAAAATTTTGATGTTTCACTTTGTCAAGCTAATGTTAAATTCTGCAAGAAAGTGAATGTATTATTTTCAATGTTTGAAATACGAATGGGCGGAGGCAAATTGAACAGTTTTGGTTTTAATTCAATAGGTCATAATTTCATTTATTTAAAATTGTTTTTTATTTTCAAGATAGTTCAGTCCAAGATAGTCCAGTAGAACATAAAAATGTACTCTAGATTCTAGGCGCTAGAGTCGAGATGGGGATAAATTTCTCTGTAATAAAATCTAAATAGAATTATATAATTTTTTTAAGTCGGGCAAAATAGTAAAAGATATATTTATTGAGATTATGAGTAAATGCATTAAAGAAAAAGAAATGAAACAAATCTTAAATATATATTTACATATGCATGAGTATACCGTTACGGGAGGTAGTGTTATGTTAAAAATTAAAGTGTCATGAGATAGCCATTCATCCCATTTCACAATCAGTTGATCTTTGGCAATGAAATTTCACTGATGTCCTGAGGCTCCCCCCAAGAACTTCTTTGGTTTGTGGCCTTTACCCAGCATTCTGAGCTTTTAGAACGACTAATCATCTTAAATAATTCACTTATAAAATTTAATCCTTCATCTACCAATACCTTTTGTGGAATTAAAAATATCAGAATTACTTGTCCTAAGAATTCCTTTGCAACTATCTCAGTGTCTTAACTAGAGCATTGGGAGCCAGACATGATAACTGAGGCCAGAAATACATATATATATATATACAGGGTGTTTCAAAATTATGTATACACAATTTAAAAATTTATATTTCGTGAACCAAATATACAATTTGCACAATTTTGCTTTTATTTTAAAGCAAAATAAATTAATTATTTTAACAATGTATGATTATTTACAAATATCCATGGAAACGATGGAGAACATGCAGATGAGTTTCAATGAGAGAAAGTTAATTCTAAAATGATATTGGAAATTTGAAAACATCACAGACGTTCAGCGTGGATGGAAAAGAAAATGTCGAACAAAAGCACCAACTCATCTAACGATTACCCGTCTGCGTGATAAATTTGAGGAACATGGAGCTGTGAACAATATCAACAAGACATGATGTGGGCGGAAAAGAACGTCAAGAAGTATTGAAAATGTTGAAGATGTCAGAGATGCAATTACCCGCTCCCCAAGGAAGTCTACAAAACAGTGATCACGTGAGCTACAATTGAGCCATACAAGTGTTTTTAGAATCATAAAGGACATAAAATTGAAGGCATTTATACCTCGATTACTGCATTTAATCCAAGAAGATGATCCAGATCGACGAACACAATTTTGTGGGTGGTACATTCGAAAAAATGGTGGAATCGATGCTTTTAAAGATTTAATTGCATGGTCAGACAAAGCCACGTTCAAGCTGAATGGCCATGAGAATCGTCATAGCTGCGTTTACTGGGCATGTAAAAATCCACACTTCACATTGGAGAAAGGTGTCAATCTACCAGGTTTTACTGTGTGGATGGGATTCTCCTCTCGTGGAATAATCGGACCTTACAGATTCAATGGCACTGTTAATGGAGAAAGTTACCTTGATATGTTAAAAAAAATATGCAGTACCTAATATCAGAAACATGTTTCTGGATACATTGGTGTATTTTCAACAGGATGGTGTACCCCCACATTTTCATACTACTGTGCGGGAGTACCTGAGCAATGAATTTCCTGAGCAATGTATAGGTCGCAGCGGGAGTGCTTTTGAATACCCTCCAAGGTCTCCAGACCTCACTCCTTTAGATTTTTTTGCATGGGGATACTTGAAAGACAAAGTTTACGGTCAGAAACCGCAAACATTGGAGGATCTGTGGATGGCAATACAGCAAGAAGCACACAGAATTTCCACTGACTTGTGCACTGTAGTATGTACTTCTGTTAAAGAGAGATGTCGCTTATGTATCAGTGCTGGTGGTGGACATTTTGAACATCTTACTTGAGTTTTGTTCATTACAAACATCATTATGCATTTAAGCTTTATAATAAAAAAAATTGTACATTTGGTTCACGAAATATAAATTTTTAAATGGTGTATACATAATTTTGAAACATTGAAACACCCTGTATATATATATATATATATATATATATATATATGTGTGTGTGTGTGTGTGTGTGTGTGTACTAGTAAAAGTTGCATTTTGCAAGCATTTCATCTCACCTTGAAAAACATTAATTTTTCAGAGATATTTCATTATTAGAAATATTTTTTTGATTTTTCATAATATTGGAGTAAAAGCAATCCCTAAAATTTGAAATTTTAAGAATATTGTACTTTTCCATTGTGGGGTACTAATGTCACACATGTCTGCCAAATTTTAACATTGTAGCACATCTAGAAGTGAAATAATATTTATCTAATTGTTTAATTTTTAAAAATTTTTAACGGCCGCAATAACTTAATGGGAATTTTCAAATGTTTATTTGTGCATTTGCACTAAGCTCTAAATAACTGAATAATTTCAGCTCCCTAGCTTGTCCCCTAGTACATAAACATCTATTTGTTTAAACTTTAAGAATTTTTAACATCCAAACATATTAAAATATCAGCATTTCTATTATCCCTATTTGTTTATTTTACAAATTCTACCATTAAAAAAAATTCAGTTTCGTAAAATTTGTTTAAACATTTGCGAATTTTTAGCGTCCGCATTGTTGGACTTCCTTGAGATTTTCGATTTTTTTAGTCAGTTTTTTACATATTCCCTACCAACAAAAAATTTCGTGTCTCTAGCTCATCTGGAAGTGCCTAAACATTAGTATCCTCCTATCATGTAGTGTATCATAAGTAAGAAGTGTCAATATATGATAGATATTGATATAAGTGTAAATAAATATCAGTTAATTGTAATAGCTGTCCAATATATATGTGAATTGATGGGATATGGGAGAAGTAGGGAAATATTTGGCAGGGTGATGTGCGGTGGGGATTTCGTGTGTCCTGGGACCACTTTTGTATCAGTGAAGGCCATGAACTTTGAAAATCATTGTGTGTTTCACAAATTAATTATATGTGTAGGATTGCATATGCCTATGTATTGAGTACAGGACCCCTTGTCTGGCATGCTCTCATCCTCATCGTAAAAGCATTGAGCAATATGTTGCGGTAATGTAATATATATGCTCTACGGCCAGTTGAAGGAAATTACAACAGCTCTTTATTATCAGGCAGAAGACAACACTAATTGGAGTGTCTGGAGCAAAAACACAAGCAGAAGCACAAGTACTTTCTTAAAAATAGAATACTATAGTTTTAAATTGTCTGATTGCTTGGTATGAAATTCTTAATACAATTTATGTCACTAGTAAATTTTTGCAGAATATTTATTTTAAAGCCAGCTAGAAAAATTGTGAGGACCAGTGCTAAGTGTGCGCATCACACATCAAAAAATTTTAATAAATAAAGCATCCTCTCTCACTATGACAGTGTTTGATATTTTTTCCGGTTTCAAAAAATGTACGTAGGTACAATAAATATTTTTTAAAGAGAGTAGGTCTTCTGTAAGTGCAGAGCCTATAGCAGTCACATTGTTGGCACCACCATCGAGCTGGCCCTGAATTTAGTCTTTTCTCGCAAAATCAGAAGAATACAGGTATGATGAAAAATTTAATTTTGTCCTAGAGGAAGCTAAGAAGTTGGCAGTATCCATTGGTTTAGATCACACTTGTAAAGATTTTAGGCTCAAAAGGAAAATTAGAAAATATAGCTATGAATGCCATGATGAACCAATTGATCATGCTGTGCAAAATTTTATGGTCAACTTTTCCTACAGTAGATAATACCATAGAGTCAATAAAAGCATTTTAGTCAATCAGTCAGACATTGTAGACTTTTTATTCTCATATTCAACATTGAAAGAAACAAAAGAAATTATCCAAGATTTTTTGCAGAAATCATTTATGGAATTAGAAGATGCGTTAAATGATGAGAACTCAAAGAATATATCCAGTTTTGAGTTATATTCAGAATTGGCATTTCTATATATTTTAATGAATGAAGAACATTCTAGTCCCAGAAACACATTAGAATTTATAATAAGCAATAAAATGCAACCTTCCTTTCCAAAAACGCATATAGTTTTAAGAATTTTGTTAACTCTGCCAATAATGGTTGCCGGAGGAGAAATAAGTTTTCCCATATTAAAAGTAATAAAAACTTATTTAATATCAAGATGAGGCAGGAAAGATTGGACATCTTGGCAATGTTGTTCATTGAATTTGTATTAGCAATTACTTTAGATGTTAGCAGTTTAATTAGTAAATTTGTTCATATTAAAGCATGCAATAAAATTTCATTTAACTTTTTTATTTTTGGTAGATTATGAGGAGAGTTTGTAAAAAAAGTATGTCATTTTAAAAAATATTTGATGTTGATAATGTAATGTTGAAAATTATATTTTTCTGAAAATGTAATAATTCTGTAATGTTGATTTTCCTTAATTTTATTTCTATACTAGCTGATGTATCCCACATTGCCTGGGTAAAGCCAATATACTTCGTGTATGATGAACTCTTACATGATCTGTGAATCACCAATTAGAAAATTTATTTGAAGATAGTGCAACATTTGCCATGAAAAAGTAAGCGAGAGCACATATTTACAACTTATGGTTTGGGAGATAGAAATTCAGGAAAGTGCCAAACATGCCATTATGTAGTTTTCTACATTGGTTGGTACATTTTTTTTGGTGAGTGCAATAAAAAAAGCATTTTCCTGTTCCTGGGTCTTATATGATCTGTGAGGTAGCAATTAACCTCTTGCATCCTACTTTACACAGCACTGTGCAGACTTTGCCACCATATAGTGTTATCTGGCACAAATGCATGAAAAGATAGCTGAAGGCATCCTGCACTGGATGGTGTTGCTATCTATGTAGCACAATGTCAACTATGCAGTAAGCTTATCCTTGAACATAGCTATGAGTGTGGCTTGTAGCGTTGCTGTTTGGTATTGTGCTACCACTACGAGTCAGACTTGTTGTTAGGATGCAAGGGGTTAAAGAATTTATTGAGAGATGACAATTCAAAAATTTCCCAAGACTACTCTACATGCAAGTCCTGTAAACGTAGGAAAATTCCAACTGAACTCAAATCCTGATACTTTGGAGAAAATGTAATGCCTTTTTGCTCTTCAGCTTGAAGGGAACGAAACAGTACCAAATTTTGGCACATTTGGTGGCTGCTGTGAGTAATAGGGGACTAAGAGACATTAACCCTCCATCAGGCACAATCGTTCTATTAGATATACAATGCACTTCCTTGGTGTTACTTCAGGAGTTGGGATAGTTATGGGCTCCTAATGCATGATAGCTTCCTAGCTACCCTTACTTCACACTTTAGTGATCTTTCAAACATCTTTGAGTGAGTACCTGACTGCTTATGACGCATTTCTATCTATGAGATACATTGTGCCCATAAATATAATTGTTCATATAAAATTTTTCTGGTTAAAATGGCTGATAAACAAAGGCTTTCTGATACAAATAGTTCAAATTTTGAAGAATAATGAAAGTGATGACGATTTTGAAGATGAAACTGATACTGAAAGCAAAGATAAAGTTGATATTTGAAAAGAAGACTCAGATACTGCCAACAATTGAACTGGAGGCATTTATTCGTCTTCTGTATTTTGCAGGAAGTCTTCAGGGTAACAGACAAAGTTTAGAAGAATTATGGAACTCAGATGAAGATGGTGTTGAAAGATTGCAATTAATGGCATAAACCACAAGTTATCTTCCTTGGAAATAAAAATCAATTAAAAAACAGATAACGACTTTTGAAACGGCTTTTGGCAGAACTTGCATCCAAAGAACTTAGTCAAAGAAGTGTGAAAACAAGAGAAATGCCTACTTTTCTCCATCTGAGATTTCAGCAGTTCAATCCTCCTACCTAACAAGAAGAAGAAAATTGTACTCCTTCAACCTGTAACAAACAAAAATGTTGTACAACCTGCTCAGTTAAAAACAAAAAACTATAATTTCTAAATATTACTGCAAAAAATTGCTATGAAGTCTTTTGCTTAGAACATGCCATCATTATATACCAAAACTCCTATGATGTCAAGTTCAATGATTATCATGAAGAAGATGAATCCGAATAACTTTTTTATTTATATTTTACATAATGATTTGTTTTAATAGTGTTAAAATATTTCAGGACATTTTGTTTGTTTGTAATATAAATAGAAATTTTTAAATAAGACGGTAACAACTGGTTGTCTCTCTATAAAACAAAAATCTTGTGTACATACATGCTAGGTGTCTCATGCCTATTCTAAGGTACTTCTAGAAGGGTTAGAGATCAGAAATTTGGCATGCATTTTGAGGGGGGTCTTTGTTGATCCCATTTTTCTATTTCAATAACCCATAAGAAAAGTATGGAATTCAATGCATAAATAGTTTACTTAAAATTGAGATACAAACTCAGGATAAAAACAGTGTTGTAGGTGAAAGAATGAAACATTTAATTTTTGAAGACAAAATTCAAATCCGTGCCAAATTAGTATAAAAATTTGTTTTTAACCACAAAGAAAGCATATTTTTCTGAGGCATAACAATGAAAAATTCTAATTACCATAGCAATGAGCTTTTAAAAGGGAAATGGCAATCTAATTAAAGATTGCATTGGCTTGACACTTTCTATAATAATTAAGGATGTCATAATGAATTATTGATTTTGATCTAATCAACTTGCAACAAATGCTTTGTTGCAGACCATAGACTAAACGTTCTCCTTACTATTGGGTTTGTTTTTGTCGATAATCCTAATTTTTTCACACTCGACTTGGGGCTCTTCTTTTCTGTTTGTTCTTTGTTTACTGTGCTGTGGTTATGGGTTCGTGTTATTCCTATATGAAAATTCTGGGACTCATAAAACTTGCACTCAGTCTTTGCTGTGTGTTATCTATGAGAGTGCATTATACATTGGAATTTAGGGTAATTTTTGGTGGGAAATTTTGAGGTCATAAAATAGAAAATATCCATCGAAGCCTGAGTGAAGTGAGGAGTGGGGGAGGGGGTTGACGGCCACATTATTAATAAAAATAAACAAATATATTTTAAAAGCCTAAAACTCAAAAAGTTAACAAGAACATATATTGTATCTCCTAGATTCATTGCGCCTGATAGTATCCTTTTAAATATTGCACCCGGCGGATGGTTAAACTCACCTACAGATTGTGCATTATTAAATGAATCAAGAGAAAAATTAAAAAAACTTTTTTGTCGGAAATCTGGTGGGCACTTTGGCCTCTTTATGTTACTTCTAGGAACCATAGGATTCACCACAACTAGTTTGGTGGAGATTGATCAAATAGTGTGGGAAGAGTTAGCCGACAGACAAACATACAATTTCACTTTTATAAAGATGTATGGATAAATATGGTAATGAAAAGGATGCATGATTTTATTTTTATTTATCATTTGAATGATTAATTATTCATTATTATTAAGTTGAACAATTAATTATCATTTGATTAAGAAGTTACATCCCATGAATATTGCTGAAGTGTTTTTTGAGTGGTGCATTTAGACCTTTTTGCCCGGGTGCCAAAGTGTCCTGAGCCATCCCTGATTTTCATTACTATAGTTTCCTTTGTGTAATATTCTTTTCCTATTGTATACTTTTCCCTTATGAGACTTATGTTTTCTCCAGCATCTATTAAAATTTTAACCCTTTCATCCTGCTGCCAAATATTACAAAAATAGTCTTGTCTACCGTGAGGAAATTCATTAAATTGAAACTGTGGAAATTTTTAGCTGGATTTTGATTAATTTCTTTTATCTTTGGTCGGATTAGCTATTGAGAACTAATTTTGGTACTTTTTCAATAACCGGGAGAAGGTCACGACAGAGACAAGAAATGGAACTACTGGTTGGACCAGGGAAAATGGGATATGTATTTAATGGAGCAACTTTAGTAAGGAGCCATATGAAGGAGTATTTATGTGAATGGAAGGCATATAAGAGGTATATAAAAGCAATCAGTCTCCGTTCCTGCAGAAACTGAATGCTAGCTTCTTTGCCTACTGGCAGTTCATTGCACTTGAGAGGCATTTCGAGTGTATATATGAAGATGAACACAATTCAACCCGAGGGGAGGAACACAATGAACGTGGGAAGGAACCAATAACACTTCACCAAACTTACCCAACCCAGTAGGGGCCAAGTAGAATGTTCTTTCATCTTCAAATTTCTCTGGTCCAACCCAGTTCCAATGAAGTAGTAGTTCCATTTCTTGTCGCTGTCAGCCCTGCCATCACTGCTGTGACCTCCCGGTTATTTCAAAAGCACCCTTATTTTTTTTAGTTGGAAACTCCTCAGAATTTTGCAATATGTTGAATGAATGATTACAGGTGAGTGTTTCACTAAATGAGTCTCATTTAAAACAACTTAGTAATACCTTAACACGTTGGCTGCCACCATAAGAACTCAAAAGCATTACCCATGTGCCAAAAAGAAAAAAGTGTAAGTTCTTATATTACTGTTTTTACTAGAAATTTATGATCCATATGTCAAACAGATGAGGAAGAATCTTATAAACACTTTTGAACCAATGGACCGATTTTCATGAAACTTGGTATGAGGCTAGTGCTGCCAGGGTCTACCTCCAGGCTATATTTTATTTGGCGAAGATTGAAGTCTCGGGTTCGATTCCAGGCACGTTTTTTCCTTATTTGTTTTACATAGGGTCTCAAATCCATTGCGCCGAGATTTTTCTTTAATACATTAAAATATCTTAAAATTGTGATATTGGAGCAAGGTTTGTAGTGTTATAAGGGGAAAAGAATGTAGATTCTAATGCTTATCACCAAATTTAGATAATTAATCGTATTATCTTGAATTTTTACTAAAACCTAGCGTTTTTGCATTTTAAATCGCATTTTATTGGATTGTTGTCATGGAGACGATTATTACTGAACTCGGCTTGAGCTCAGACAAGTACAAATGGGTTATTTTCTTTTTTGCTCAACTACTCTTCAGCAATGGACAGTTGATCCAGACATATTAGCATATAAACAATAACATTTATTAAATTCGTTTATTTAAAAAAATACATGCAAAATATATTGTCAAAAAGAGATTTTGACATTGTTTTTAGTATTTAAACTTGATAATGCTCTATTAATTTGTTTTCCAATTTTTCTCTATCATTGATACACTATGAACTACAAGTGGTATTTATGATATGAGAATTTCTTGGAATGACTAACACACTGAAACATTTCCTGTTAATATAAGTAATCAATTCGGGATGTCAACTTTGGGAAACCTGCCTGCATTAGTCCTGGTTTGGACTTCTTGTTTTTTATGATTTTGACCTATGTTGCTAAGCATTGAAACCTTAGTCATAATTGTTTCTTTGTGTTGCCCAGACCTGTGCCTAGCAGGTGTTAAAAAAATTAACGTGACTGTCATTTGAGGCCTCCAAAAATAAAAACTTCATTTACTTATACATTACATTAGTTACCTACTCTTTTTTTCACAGGAACATGGAGTTGGCTAAAATCATCTATGGACAGGAGTCCACATCTAAGTACCTCACAATTTCTGTGTCCTATTTATGTAGGTGGTTGGAGCAAACGACAGGCACACTAACTAATGTGTGGAACCTGCCCGTACTTTCTATGAGGGTGAGATGAAGAAGACAAATTTAAACAAAATATTTTCGACTAACTCTGGTTGCCCACCCTCACCACTTTCCCAGTATTTAGGGTCAGGGTGTGTACTACTGTACATACAGTTCATAATTTTTACTTGAATGTTTTAATACACTAATTGTTTAATATTTCTGTATTTTGTTGTTTATGCATATCTATTAATTGAACAAACCACAAACATAAGTTTAAAGGTTCAAAAAAGTCATTTATAGCACTAGTGGGGGTTAAATTAATAAATGAAATCTATTTTCATTAATTATTATGGGAAAATAAGATCAATTTAGCATTGTTCTGCTAAACACTCCGTTTTTCTGGAACCAATCAAGAGTGTTAAATTTCCCGTATAGGCATGAACTATTAAATTTTAGTCTGGCTTGGCTTTGTAATTTTTAAACTCTAGTAAGATCCCTGTTACAGTCCAAGGACTCACAAACCTAACAACTGTGTGAAACACCCAGGAATATTGCATGGAAATCTACCGTCTGAGGTGATAAAACAAAATGCTGCCCCAGTTCATGACATGCAGAACAGAGCATGTGTGTGTGTGTGTATTTTGGCTAATCAATCTCTTGGATTGATGGAATAAAGTGATCCTATGCAGACAGCCATAAGCTGTGAAGTTGGATCTCTTGGATTATTATAGGGTGCAGATTGGAGGCGACATTCTATAATGCCACCCCTCCTTAGGTGGTCATCTCTCAAACACCTCATGCAATGGCCCTGGAAACATCAGATCCCTGGCGTGGAATAATTTCCCGTGAGCCTAGTGGAAATCTTTCTATTTTTCATAAAACTCTGTTCTGATCAAGCGAGTTTGTGTGTGATTGTTTATATCTAAAGAACATGTTGCCAAATGTCACATATGCTTATACATATATATGTTGAATTTGACAACCAGGTTCCTAGAATCTGTGAATGTATTTATTGCTAATTTATTTCTTCCTTTTTGATTGTGTTAGCATTGAATAGGTCTCTGCTGTAGCTGAAAGACTCACAATCCCTCAGATGCTACTGCATATTCAACGTACTAGGTCCTTGGTGTTGAATTGTTTCCTGTCAACCACAGTAAGTCATGTATTTAAAAAAATTTTCCTTTGTTTACTCCTCTTTTGAATTCTTTCCTTTTTCCTTCTTGGTTTACTTTTTTTATATAAATTATTTCTCTAAACAATATTTTATATGATATAAGATTTCTTTAATAAAATCACAATTGTTGCAATTCAATTTACGAACACCATGCTATCTCTTTCTTTCCCATGATAGAGGATATTATTTTTAGACTTTTATAACTTTTGATATCTATGATACCATTTCTGTACAAAAATAGTATAATTTTGTAATATTCTGTGGAATTGTCGAAGAGGTTTAATTTTTTGTTTGGCAGTTGTGATTTTCCATATTTTTACTTAGTTTTGGGCTAAGCTGATATTTATAATTTTGTTCTATGTGTTCCTTATGAAATTTTAGTGGATAAATAAGGTAAATAATGTATGCATTGCAAAAATGTTGTAAAATTTCCCTAAGTGGGTTCTTATTGTCATACATTTCAGATTATGTCTGCTACGATATGAATTTTAGGAATTTAGGTATTCTTTATTTTACTAATACAATGCAAAAAAAAACTGGACATTTGTTTTTATTATCAACATTACAATAATACACAAAATTCCAACTTTATGGCACGTGTAATTTACAAAATTAACTACTTTATGATTTTCAACCAAAGCTAATTATTTACATTTGAATAATTCTTACCATTATGCAGAATTATTAAACACCAAAAGCTTACATTTAGGCTTTTTTCTAGTCATAGAAAATAATAGATATTAGGCATATGCTGGGAAGGAAAGATGCTTCTACAAATTAAACCATAGTTAGAAATTTATACATTAAGAACTATAGTACAGATTAACATGTATGTTTTATGTATAAAAAGTGAATAGCCATAATTTCTAATTAGAAATTGAAAAATTAATTTTGCCAAATGACAAATGTTTTTAAGACAACACTTACAAAACATTTATTGCCTATAGCTTTTTTTACTACCAAGATACAGAAGAGTACATTTTTGGTAAAAAAAAGATATTCTCATTTTGATTCTTGAGCTTCAAGCTTTCAAAAATATTATGGTTGTCACATGTTTTCATCATTTGC
This sequence comes from Tanypteryx hageni, assembly GCA_028673005.1. Taxonomy (NCBI): domain Eukaryota; kingdom Metazoa; phylum Arthropoda; class Insecta; order Odonata; family Petaluridae; genus Tanypteryx; species Tanypteryx hageni. Next base: position 28,600,070 of record CM054113.1, read on the forward strand.
AACCACCAAAGTATTTGGAAATTTAAAATTTTGATTAAATAAAAAATGAGGAAAGAATAATAAAATAAGGTTGGGGTAAATTTGGAGGCTCATTGAAATTATTTAACTACCAAAAGCCTTGAGCTAAGGCTTTGTTTATTTCTGAGCACTGTAGTTAGATATTGGGTGTTTTCACTGCTTGTAAGAACCTCTTACTGGTGTTTTAACCAGCAGACATGCCAGAACCTTTACTATTTCCAGGTATTGAGCTTGTGATGAATGGCTCATCCCAATGGCAGGTCTATAATCAAGAGAGATCCAGCATTTGATGTTATTTAAATAATAAAATTTCATAATGTTTAACAAATCACAAAATATTTACAAAGAAGGCACTGCTGCAATATAATTTGAGGGCAGAGCTTATAGCCTCTAAATGCAAAATTTCACTAAAAACTTATACTGCTGCAGTGAACTTGTCAAAAATTTTTGAAAACATTTTACAATGCAATTATATCCAAGAAAAGTATTCCCGCAAAATCATATTTTGTTTGATAATTGTTTTTTAATTAAAAATATATCAGTAAAAATATTTTAAAAAGCATTTTCTATACACTATATTAGAGCTAATGGCAAAGAAGATATTTAAACCAAGTTTCTGCTTGGAAAATTTTATATAAGATAAGGTGGAACACACTCAAATAACAAAACACATCAGATGTCTCAATGTTATTTCATTAATGAAGTTTCAAGTATAATACACAGGTGCATAGCGCTCTCGGGCTCGCAACTAGTCATTCAAAGAAAAAAACCTCTAAAATAAATGAAATATATATATGTAACACTGTCTGGACATCGACATCAGAAAATACATCAAATAAATACTTGCAGCATTCTAAATTATCCAGAAATGGCATAAATCATCATAAAGTCTGGTGTCGAGTTCACCTCGACATAGTACCATGAAGGATTAATGAAATAACTTTGTAAATACTATTATATATATATATATATATATATATATATATATATATATATATATATATATATATATATATATATATATATATATGCAGAGAGCTGTACACATTGAGGATGATGATTTTGTTTTTAAAAAGGTTGAAGTGAGCCAATTTTCAGAGAGTTTTAGTATCAAATAATGGAAGATAAACTGTAAAGCAGTGGTGCCCAAACTTTTTTTACTGGCAGGCTGCATCTGTGGTTGCAAATCCTTCGGCGGGCCGCATTGGCAGTTGCCAAATCTTTGGCGGGCCAGATTAAAGATTAAATCGAAAGTTATCTATTTGTTCTATGGAGCCATATAAATGTAAATCAAATCTAAATAAGGTTTTTATGGTTAACATTTCAGCATTAAAAGTTTTATTATAAAAATTTTCATAAAACAAATTTGTGTGTTAAATTTTTTGGATAGGTTTTTCATCATATCCTCGCGGGCCACATAAAAACCCTTTGTGGGCTGCATTGGGCCCATGGGCCATACTTTGGGCACCATTGCTGTAAAGTATGTGCTATAGAAAAATGAAAGTAAGATCAAAATTACACTTGACTTTAGGGTTTGGGTTAGAAATAAAAATGAATGAAGAATAACAGTTGCATTTCCGCAGATTATTTTTCATATATTTTACATTGGATTGTAATTAAGTTGGCCTGTTTTCTATAAATACGCTGAACATTGAAATCCTGCTGGGGAATCTATCAGATAAATGTATAAATAAAACCAAGCAAACCAGATGTGCATTTCAGAAATAAAAGTAGTCATCCTCAAAGGTAACTGAACAGTTATTAATTAATAATAATAATCATAATAATAAGTTCTTCAACACAAGCAGGTTTCACCAATTACACGTGTTATAATGGATTTATGTCAAACACATACGACCATGCCCTTAGCAAGATTCGAACCTGCAACCCTTGCATATCGAGTAATACATGGTAACTACCCCTCTACCAAGGTTTCTGATACAAACTGAAACACATATTTGGATTTAATTGGCTGTTTTATAGCCGTAGGAATTTTCCAAATAATAATTTGGAAAATAGACTATGAAGCTAAACTGTGTGATAGGTGAATTCAAAAGAAAGGTGTAAGGGATTAATGTTCATATAGAGATTCTATCACTTGGTAGGTTTTAAGTTCATATCACTCAATCTATCCAATTCAAGATACTTCCATTCGTCATCTCATAGCCACCCAATCTATATTTTCTCTTCCAATCTCTTTGCCTCTTTCCTTTCTTCCAAGAAATGGATGATTATAGTAAATAGCTGTTGAAAGAGATGAGCATGAGGGTCCATTGGAACTTTTTCAGGGGGAGGCAAGGGGATAGGCAAGCTCCCACAGTCTTTCAAGGGGGGGGGGGAATAGGCAAGCTCTTACAGTCTGATTTGGCAGGCTTAATATTTTAGTGGTTTGCTTCAAGCATATTGCAGGGAGTCCCCACCTGCTTGCCTGACCTCAGAAAAATGATAACGTTAATCCCATGACCTAACTAGACATCAATGGCCATTGACACTGGCAACTATCTCCCCCCCTTACTTGCATGGAGAAGCATTTAATTTTCTTTAAAAGAGTTCATATTTAGGAAAGTTATTTTTTTCATTTTTCATGTCTAAATATGCTGATTTAAGGTGGATACAAAGGTTCAATATGCCAATACTATGAAGTTTAATAACTAATTACTGATATTTCCTTGATGGATTTACTTATAATATTTATGTAGCTTTGCCTTAAGATTAGTTTATGATATAGGTGGAGAGTGATTTTAAATTTGGAAACAAATACCTTTATCTCATAAATGAATTTAATGAGAATATAGAAATTGTATGTAATGCCTTCGGGTGTAACTAACTTCCACAGAGCTGCAATTACATAAGACATTGAATTATTAATGAATCTACTTACAAAGAGCAGTTTTCACATTATTAACTGCACTCACTAATCTCTCCAAATAGATCCAGTAATTACGCTAGGATGGGTCTCCAAACAACTGAAATATGAAAGTAAATCAAATATCAACTGTGTATATTATATGACTCAAGCCATGTCCAGAAGGCAGTATCTCATAACTACACTAGTATAATATTTATATTGAAAATATACATGGTGATGATCTTTGTTAAAAAATAAATAAACAGAAAAATAATGCAAAATTGTGTTTACAGTTTAGATCAGTGGTGCCCAAACTTTTTGGTTCCAGGACCACATAGCCCACTTCCACACTAATTGTGGACCACACAAAAGCAAAAATATGGTTGAAAAATTATTTAAGGGAACTAAAGGGTTATAAGTTGAGTGTTAATATCACCTGAATAGAGAATAGACAGCCGAATAAAAAATATATTGGTTTTATAAATTTTCATTTTACATTACTTTGTTTCCTTTAATTGCTAAACTCATGGCAGGCTGGGTTAAAACATTTGGTGGGCTGGATGTGGCCTGCGAGCCGTACCTAGCTTAGGCACCACTGGTTTAGATAATAAGAATCAATGATTAAATTGAAATATATCTAGTTCTCATTCTATGTAATAAAACTGATATATCATAAGAAATGCATATTATAATTTCATATTTAAAATCAGTAAAATCTTTAATTAGTAGAATATCAGGACTACCAAGGGAGAAATTCTTGTAATTTGAATGCTTTTTATAATAACTTCACTTTTCCATAAGAAGGGCATGGGTTAAAAATTAAATTTGTATGCATAAAAGTACAAATTTATGTGGAGTTTAATGACAGTTATGACAATAAAAAACAAATAAGCATAATATAGCAATTTACTCAATCATGTTAACTTTATCCAAGATTTAAAAATATACATCAGCTACTCATCTAATTCAGAATTATTGTAAATTTATCAAATGGAAGATGAATTTTGTGGCATAAAATTCATACAGAGGGTTCAAGCTTAATCAATAAGATTTATTTATAAAATAATTCCATCGGAAACTCAATTCATGGAAGTTTTACCATATTTAAGCCTTCAGATGGTATTTTACTTACCACTTTTTAGTAAAAATGAATTATTATTTAACTTAAAGACTTACCCTTCCATTGTCATAATCTCGTCCCCCACCTATGGTCAGTCTTGCTTTAGCCTTCATTGCATCAGACAGTGGTATCTGGAAAAAAATAAAAACAATGTGCAGGAAATATCATCAAAACCAACCAAAAATATGATGACTTAATGTAAAAAAGCATTTAACAGAAATTCATCATCAAAAAATCAAATATATTTTTAATACTAACATTTAAAAACAATCAAGGCTATGGCTCACATAAATTCAGTAATGCATGGATAAAATAAAGATTACAAGTATGGAAATACAGATTAATTAACTAAACAATCAATTCTTAAGTAAAAGAAAACATTCAATATTTAAAAAAATAAAAATAATAGTTCTTATGTTGTAATGCTAATTCTGAGAAAGGCACAAACCACTCAACCAAATATATACATTTTAGGTTAAGAATAAAATCAAATCTTGACTTACTTTTGCTCTGTTTGCTTCTACTTGAGATTTATAGCAGAATTCTAAAAGTGCAACACCCATGGCAAGGATAAGTCCTCCAATAAGAATGTAAAAAATTCCAGCCACATTGCTCAAGGATAATTCGTTGCGAGATGCATCCTGATATAAAAATTTTGATTGACAAACAAAAAATAAATGGAAATTTCAATATTAAGCTTAACAGAAAATTGACATCTAAATTTATACAGGGTGTCTACAAATGTTCCGAACCATTACAAATTACTATTTCTCGGAAAGTATAAAGATACAAATGTGAAACAAGAAGCATTGTGAAGAGCAGCTCAAGAAGTTTTATTCCATGCCACTTAACTTTTCGTAACACTTCTCAGATGTCGGTAACATTTACAGTTGTGAAAATGACGTCTGGATCAGAGAAAGTGTATTGTTTTAACATACCACAACACAAACTCTTTCATTACAGTTCAGAGACAGTTTCGTGCTCATTATGGCAAACATCTTCCAAGTAAATCATCGATATCTATGTGGTAATGGCAGTTGGTCAATGATGGATGCCTCTGTAAGAAGAAGAGTTCCAGTCAGCTGAAGATGAGACCCTCATGGACCGCCTTGTGTTCAGTGACGAGGCAACTTTTCATCTGTCGGGTCATGTTAATCACCACAATCTCAGAGTGTGGGGAAGCAAGAACTTATGAGAAGCATTTGAACATGAAAGGGTCAGTCCGAAAGTGAATGTTTTTGCAGCTCTTTTGAAACAAAAGGTTTATGGCCCTTTTTTCTTCATCGAAAACACAGTAACAGGAGTGATTTTCCTCAACATGCTGCAACAGTGGTTAATTCTGCAGCTAGAGGAAGATCTGGAAAATGCCGTTTACCAACTGGATGGCACCCCCACCACATTGGCATCACGAGGTGAGATTGTTCCTGGATGAACACTTGCCACAGCGATGGATTGGGCGAGGAGGTCCTATGCAGTGGCCACCAAGATCACTTGTGGCGATTTTTTCCTCCCCCCCCCTTTTACTCCCGCACTTATACGATAGCACTTAATGAATCGCATGTACGAACATGCAAGTACGAATATCGCTAGTTCGAATATCGCCGCTATCGTATATCGCCGATATTCGTGATATCGCCGGACTGAACACCACGCCCACGAACGCCACGCCACGGTCGACACGCCCTCCCGTGGTGCCTCTCTGCTTTATATACTCTAATTACCCCTCACCTCTTCAACCTTCCCTCTTTCCCATGGTTATGCAAGAACAGTAGAAAAGCGACCAATCATCGGGAATAATTCAACCATTTCGAATTACCCGCCTGACGTCATTACCTCCCTCCTTCACCACCGGCGTCACGTGACAGTCCATTCCGATAGTGGCCTTCCGAGCGACGAGACGCACAGCGGAGCAACGAGAAGAGAGAAGTCAACGCAGGTGTTCCACTCTCGAGTCCATACTACCCGGGCAGAAAACATTCAGTGTTGAGTGGACATTGACCTACCGGGAGCCGGAAGAGTGATAGTAACTATTGGATGTGATTTAACTGACATTAACTAAGTTTTGTTTTGAATCGCCTTCACCTATGAGGTGTATTTTGTTTTGTGGTATTACTTAAATCTATTCAAATTCAACTGTTGGATTGTTATATGTCTATATTTCTATGTTCTATTTATGGTTTGTCATTAGCACTTAGCACATCAGTGGATGTTTTGCACACTGGATCTAACACCTTTAGATTTTTTCTTTTGGGGTTTCGTAAAAGGTGTTGTCTATGTGCCTCCTCTGCCAGACACTGTGGTTGAGTTGAAACGATGGATTACTGAAGCCTGTGCACAGATTGATCAGAAGACTCTTGACAAAGTATGGTGGGAGGTAGAATACCGATTTGATGTTGTACGAGCCACATATGGTGCTCAAAATGAACTGGATTAAAGCTCAAATAAAACTTTCTGAGCTGCTCTTCACGATTCTTCTTGTTTCACATTTGTATCTTTCATACTTTCCAAAAAATAGCATCTTGTAATGGTTCGGCACATTTGTAGACACTCTGTATTACTAATGCAAAAGTCCATCCATATAACAGGAAGGAATACATCATTTGTTATTTAAATTAAATTCTTGTACTTATCATTGCATGCATATAGTTCAAAAATTGTAGGGTAGGATAGCGCCAGGGGGTGGAGAGGTGGCAAACCTCTAAGCGATGTGCTAAATTTGTCCAAGGAGCAACAGTGCAACTGCTTTTGAGGTTGGAAGAACCCAGAAAACATGAAATTTTCATCTTCAAAACAAATATATGATCTGATTTGATGCGTATTTCCAAATTGATGGTAGGAAAATGGATTTTCAATTTTCAAGGCGTTGTTTGGTTCAAGTACCATACTCATACAATGATTATAAGTAATTTAGAAATGCTAATGAAAATTATGCTGTATTTCTTGTAAATGTAACTCCCATATAAAATACAGAGATGCAGAGGGAAATACAAAGTACAGATTTTATTCTATTAGTAAAGATATGTAGTCACAGTCTATGATCCAACACAATTCGTTTCTTAAAGCAAGCAATCTTATGCATAGTGAGCTATACTTAATGATCTCATGTATCTCTAAGAATATGTAGACCAAATTTTATAAAAAACTTAAATTAATATTCTTCACATATTCCAGTGTATAAGTCAACATTTGAAGCTAAAAAAAATCCAAAAACTTGAGGTCGACTTATGCGCCGAATATAAAATGTGACTCTTAAATAACAGATTAAAAACATTGATATTTACGAAAACATTTGATCTTACAGCATAGGTGATCGCCTCTTTGAATCAGCTGCTCCATTGTTTACATATTCTGCCATTTATTTTAGAAGATTTAAGATAATAATTTTTAATAGTTAATAAAAATTAAAATTTTAACTTTTGTTTTTATTAATGAATCTCAAAAATATATACAATCTATTTGCAATTACAGGAATGAAGGATAAGTAGAAATACATTCCACCAATAGATGGCAATATGGTATATGGCTGATCTTTCTTAAATTAAACAAATGATTTAATAACTCAAAAATCGACTGCATTTTTTGGAAAAGGTTACATTTAGGTTTTAAAAACCATAAAATTCCTTGTATTATTCATTCGACATCATCACGAAAATAGTCAAAACATGTTCAGGGGACCTTAAAACATATTTCTGTTGAAATCTCGAAGTTGATTTTTTTCATGAAAACACTTTCTCAATATACTTCGTACATGGAGAAAGTAAAAATACCATGGGAAGTTTTTTTAGCGAAAAAGTGGGGATCGACTTATATGGCAAATATATGTCTAGTTTTGTATTTACAATCAGAAAAATCGAGGTGGACTTATAAACCGGCATATACAGTATTTCATGAATCATATGGTTTCTATGATAAAAACGGCAATGAGATATTTATTTTATTAAATTGCAATTGGAAGCATCATCCTTTGTCAAAAAAATTAATTCTAAAACTTACAACATATAATTTAATTTCATTCTCACCTGCTTATCTCCATGGCGACATTCTGTTCTGTCATACCACCAGCGATTCTTTAACTTGGCTAGCTCTCCATTTTCCTTTAGAGATAATACAGCTAAGTTGATTCCATCCCTAAATAGAAAAAGTTATTCTTAATTGTTACAAAATTTGAATATGGAATTAATTTATTTTTACCTGCAAGATTTACTTTTTAATTAACTCTTTTGTTGTCACAAAAATGTTAAGTGATGATAGTTATAACAATGTGATTAAGTTAATTTTCCTCAGCATCTTGAAGGATGTTATTTATGTGTGAAATATATCATTATTAGAATTGATATTTGCTGATTTTTAAGTTATTAAAATTTGTTCCTGCATAAGCCAGGATGCAAGGAGGGGTATTAAAAAAACAAATGTAAAAATAAGAAGTAGCTGCTATAATTATATTTAGTTACACAAAATGAACAGAACATAAAATGGAAATTTTAAAATAAATTTGTTTTAATTTCTCGTTTATTTTCATACATGATTTTTTTAATCATTTGAGTGATTATTTTACTGAAACTACTAATCAATCACAACTACAAAAATCCACAGTTTTCATCTTGTGAAGTTAATTTAATTTCCGAATATAGACCCTTCTTACCGAAGAGGAGATCCAAGGGGAGTTGCCACTCCAAATCCTTTGGCATCCAGATTTCTACCAACTTTCATCGTATCACATGGTTCCCTCTCGTTGGTATAATCATTTTTGGGTGACTCAATGAGCAGGGCATATTTTCCTTTTGACTGGCGAACTCTCCTTATTCCCTCATCATACGTACGCACAAAAACATGCTTACGAGAATTCATGAATTCCCACATTTTGCTGTACAGAGTGATTTGTGACCGCTGTAAAGGAATCAAAGTTCAATTTAATTAATGAAATTCAAATTTCTCCATATAGTGAAACATACAACTAAAGAGTCAATATTATCACATGTAACATGAAAGATCATTTGATGGAATTAATTAAATACTCAGAAAATTATGATGTAACAAAAAGGAAATTGGAAGAAGTTAAGTTTGCTTAAATTAATATCCTATCATGTGCATGTTTCTGAAGATTTATCTCGCTTAAATAAAACATACAGTAAAACTACTGGCATACTTACACGAAAGAAATCCCAAGTGGATCCATGATAGAGTGTGCCATATTGGACTTCGGTTTGAGAGGCTAAATCCTCAGGTGAATTAATGGGTGCAACCATTCGCTCAACAGTAAGAAATGCAGCCAGATTGGCTGTATAAGAAGATATGAGTATCAGTGTAAAGAACCACCATACACTGCCAACTATACGACCAGATATAGACCTGTAAGTAATATATTGGAAAGTATTATTTAAAGCGTTATTTCAGTCTATACAGTGCTTGCCTTCATTATTTATTTATTTACTCTAATATCTTGAAATTAGGCTGACAGCCAAGTGAAAAATGTAGTTTACAGCATTGCACACATAAAATATATTCATATGAATATGCATGACTACTGTACAATTAACATTGTTGATTAACCTAGTATTATTAACATAATTAAAGTTTTTAGGATTAATGTTGGCTTTCAACATAATGAATCAAAATTTTAGACAAATACCAATTTTGAGTTGTAATGCCAATATTTTAGTTTCTGATATTGATTGATTGATTGATTTTTTCATATGCTATTTACCATATAATTAACGATATCAAAAAGATTTTGCTAGATGGCAAAATAAAATGTAATGCTTTTTAAAGAGATATGAAAAAGATCTACAACTTTGTGTTAGTGAGATTTTAAAAACTAGGTTAAAACTCAATCAGAATTGTTTTTTTGAGTTCCATAAGTAGTAAAAAATGGCTCATAAATTTTGTGGCTTTAGACAGTTTAGGATATACTAATAAAAAAAGACTATCATGATTAGTTCCAAATGAGAAGATTTTACGAAATAGGTAAGTAAGATTATTTATAATCTTTAAAAATGTATTCATGGAATGAAAATTGGAGATGAATAATTAGTCAACATTTAGTGACTGGCTTACTACGAGAAACTTTTCAATAACATCAAAGAAAAATTGTTGTTTGTAAAAAGTGTATCACAGTGGAATCAAAATTTGTTTAAAATAAAACTTGCATGGAGTCATCCCCGCATAAAAAGAATTGGATGAATAGCCAATGAATCACTTTTTGTTGTGATGCACTTTAAATTGAGAGAATATGGTGAACAAGAAGTTTCTTTAAATTTGACCCTCTCATTATCCCTCTCTCTTTCTCCTGAAGGATTCATCAAGGGAAATGATAATTTGCAGCTTTTATGAATTTGCATGGCTATGAGGACCATAAGGAGAAATCTATCAGCGTGCATGGCTAGCAGGCTTAACAGAATGGATGCTAAAATTAGCACTGAAGTAAGATGTAACACATAATCAGAGGCAAGCAGATGAGATGAAAGAAGGGATGTATAACAAGGCTATCTACTATCAAGTGAACTATAAGTGCAAAATAATGCAATTAATCACTGCTATTAATTTTAAGAAGGCATAGTTGTCTTCAGGTTCTAAACCAAAAACTTTTTTTACCAAAGTTTGTGAGAATAAGCTTCTTCCTGATCGCCGATTTTATTGAATACATCAATATTTCTGGAGGGACGAGGAAGAAGGTTTTGATGGAAAAGGAGCACACTGTCTCTCGAAGTGAAACAAAAATCTCGAGAAATATGTTGATCTCAATTAATGAGCATCATACACCCTCACCTGGGTGATATGTCACAGCCTTGCTGCATGAAGGCACCCAGGGCGAACCACAGTGAGTTGAGTACGCTGAAGTCATTCGCAACTGCTGTGCCCGCAAGTGTCTCCTCCACCCGCCACTCATATGGCGAGAAGCGGGAAACAGTAAACAGCACAATTGACACGCCCACATACGAGAAGATCACGCAAACCCAGATCTCCTTCGACAGTGGGTTCAGGAAGCTGAAAACACCAGGTTTCTGCTTCACAGGCTTCTTGATCATGATGCTGATGCCCAGGGACATGAATGGCTTACTGAAGTCGATGACTCGCTCTCGCTCTGATGTGATGGTCATTGATGCAATTGCGATGTCCGCCTCCTGTTGCATTTCCGGGAGTTTTGGAGAAGAGGGTGGAATACTCATGCAAGGGTTGGAAGACAGATGGAGCCAAAAAGGCAACATATTCACAAAGAAGGTTTATTTTCCAAGCAGTGTATACCCATATGTAATTGAGAATTAAGCGTTTGAAGTGAAAAAGTAGGATAGTTGCACAAGCAGCCAACCCAAATATTTAACAAGGTGTTCATGCAAACATTCATAGGTAGTGAGAGGCACATGAAAATGGAGAAACCAATTGTGGAAGTCAAGCAAAGTGTGGGGTGAAGTGCAGGGTAGTATATAAAAGATTAGGATGTGATGAATGCCACAACAAGCATGGGAATAAATTGATGCAAGGGAATCGATTGGTTTGGAGGGAGGGAGGTTTGGAGAAGAGAGAGAAAGAGAGGGGAGACAAGCCTAATCAGAATGAGATCCAATTTCAAGTCAACGGCCTTCAGTATGGGAGGAGACCTCATGCCACCATTTAACCATGGGACAATTAAACTTAAAATGTCACTCCACTTCCATACACGAGTTCATAATATTGCTAATTATATAACATCCTAATGGCTCTCTTTATTTTGAGCTATTTGTATGTTAGTGAGGTTAACTGTATCCAGAGACACAGGGTTGGTATACCTTGGAAAAATGAGGTTCCCTTGCTTGAAGGCACTCCCAAGGGTGAACCAGAAACAGTCTCTGAGGCATAGGCCTCCAGAAGGCCTTGTGATGAGAAAAGGGTTGGAGTAGAAGATGAAAGGGGTTCTCTCGGAATGGGAGCATGACTGGCAGGTGCAGGGGATGGCAGGAGGTGGGGAAGGTATGGAGGAAGGAGAGGGAGAAGGAGAGCGAGAGGCCAAGATACAAGGAGTCAAAGGGGAAGGTCGGGCACTTGGGAAAGATGCCAACCGCAGAATGGTTACAACCACCAATCCTGCAGCTACTGTGGCTACCCAAACTTCCAGAGCAAGGGGGCTAAGGAAAGAGAAGGCTCCAGGAGGGCGCCGTGCTGGAGCACGGACCATGATGCTGATGCCAAGCTCCATGAAGTGCTCCGAGAAGTCCAGCACACGCTGGCGTGCTGCTGTCACAGTCATAGGTGCTATGGCGATGTCTGCCTCCTGGTGGGCATTTGATCTCCATGGGTCTCAATAACTATCCAACTACAGCATTTCTTTAATGCTAGCATTAACTGTTATTATCATTGAAAGTATGTGGATTATATGTTTATTAGAGGAATTTTATTCACATTTAATTGAGTTATTAGAGTTTAAGTTCCTAGAGAAATTTTAAATGAAGCATTTGGAGCTTTAAAAATTAGTTTCCATAAGTTTTTCTTTCTTAATCCTATTTGAATTACAAAATTTCCCTAAAAGTCTCATGATTTAATGTCTTTTTACCTGAGATTGAACTAGAACTAATGAATCACAAAGACTATGACTCGTTTGATGATCTTCCAAAGATTATTGCAGGTTGAGGTTTGATTAATTGCTGTTAGTGATCAAGTTTACTCTATGTTTATAAGGACCAAAACATACACTACTCTTAATTGCTAATGGAGAAACCCACATCGATTCATTTGTTACAAACTCTATCACTGCTGCAATAAAAATATCTAATGCCAAATATGAACTATTTTAGAAATGTGCCAATGTTTCCTTTTCAGTTTCGTTATAATTTTTTCATGTCCTGAAGACAGGCTTTATTTTTTAATAATAGTTAAAGATAGTAAACAGTGCTGTAAGCTCTATTGAAAAGCAAAAAGCAGCATGTATAAGATATCAATTTCATTTATAACAAAATACCCAACTTGAATTATATCATCCAAGATTAAGAGATTTTGAAATAAATACAGAATTCTCAATTAAAAAGTTGCAAAGTATTGCATGATAGAAATGACAAAAACTTTATTTGAAGAAAGCATTCCAATATATTGTTTATCAAAGATTGATCAATCTGAGCTGGCTTAAATAACTGCCACAAAAATTCTGATGTGGCAAATGAGAGTTTACAATAAATAATGTCTAATAAGATTTTTTACATTAATCATTTCAATACAACCCTTAGATTCTGTCCATTCAACTTTTATAGTTTTTATGAATCAATATATTTAAATTCATACAGATTCAATTAGTTTACTCATACCTTTCTAACAAGCTCTCCAACCATTCCATCCCAGCCTCCTTTCACATCTGGGTTTTCAGTTCCATAATTACCATCTTTGACAATACGCAACTCATCTGTAATTAAATAAATTAAGAATAATTTGAAAAATCTAAGCTAAATATGTTGAATGCTTTGAATTCCTACTTTATCAAAAGGAGAGAAACATATGTTTCATTAGTGGTGATAGCTAAATAAAATTTCACTTCTGTATATGACAAATTAAAAATACTTTACATCAATGGATAAATAAGTCAACAAATGATTTTAATAATTTGCAACCAGAAAAGTATTCATAAGAGAGTATAGATTTTATTATCACCTACATATATGAACCCTTGAAATTTTAATAATGAATCTTGATTTATAACTGCATTACAAGGCTTTATGGCTCCACCATGTGTTTCACTCATATGCAGCATTCAAGTTTTGTTGAATTAATATTTGCAACTATCTAGCATAGAAGATGCTACATTTACAGACTGTGGGCATTAACTACCTCTCATTTTACATTTTAAGGCATGGTGTCTTTATCTGGGAAAATAACCTTGACTAATAAGAAAATGTTAGCAAACTTTGAAGATAGAAGAACGTTAATAGTATTTCAAAACAACATTGTGAACAAATTCTATTCTATTAGTTGAAATATGAATTTTAGTGGCAAAATTCTTAATCATAGTGCTTCAAGAACCCTTAAATAATGCTGGCTTCAAAAATGAAAAAGTTTACATGATTCTCAAATGCAGTTGAACCTCTATAATCCGGAATTCTGTGCTTCCCGGTTTGGAATAATTCCAGAATTTTAACTAATCCTGAAAAACATCCTTGACCCAGAAATATGGCATGGATGACATTTTGATTTTCTTGTTCTCTGTGTTATCACTGCTTAATAAAGAATGTCAAAAAAAGTTAAAAATATCCATAAAATGTAAAAACTATTTGTTTCATCTATGATCCCATCCAGATCAGATAAACCAAATGATTTCTTTGAGAAATATTATGCACAGACATTCATTTCTTATATTATTTTGTCTTCTAATGCTTTCTTTACTTATATACTTGTATTAAAAACAAAATTTTGGGATAATGTGTACAATAACAGTACAGTCAATATGTATATACTAACCACATGGAAAATTCTATAGAGTGGAACACCTCCGGTCGTAATATTTCCAGATTAGAGAGGTTTAACTGTATAGGAATATGTATGAGAAAGTAATTATGAAAGCTTGGATGACAGTCAGTATGACAGCAAAGATAAAACTAACAGAGTACTTTGTGGTTAATGAGGCACCACCTCCACAGCGCTCCAAAGGGCAAGATATGGAACTACAAGGCACTGAATATGACGAGATTTGGAATTACGTGGAGCAGTACTCCATTGGAACTCGGATGGGCCAAGGAAGGGAAATTTGAACATGAAGGAACATTTTATGCATTCCCACTGAGTTGAGTAGGTTGGTGGAAGTGTTTTTCATTCCTTCTCATGTTCAGAGGCATCTCCAATCAGAAAAAAGAAGGGATACCGTTAAAAATGAAATTTTTGTAATGGGCGCTGTGGAGGTAGTGCCGCGTTAACCACAAGGTATCACTAACAGATATAAAATGTATTCATAAATCAGTGATTACAGTATTCATAAAAATCAGAAACTGATAGCAATTTTAAAATGGATGTCTGGTCACACAATATGAAATTTAAAGGACTTTAATGGTCAAATAATATGTTATTATAATATATGGTTTATGACAACTAAAAATATACATTGGAAAAATTGAAGAAGCAAGCTTACAATTTATGTCTAACTTTTTGGCAATTAAATCAGCTAAATCTTTACAATAGCCCTCAAATCGATCATTCCCAGTCAGATTTTCCCCTGGTTCTGGGGCCCTTAACATTATGTATGGTTCTTCCTGAAAAGTAAGAAAAAATGGAAACAAATTTTAAATTCAAATTGTCATGTACCAGTTCTTGATAACTACAATATTAAAAAATAATAATATATTTTAAATTACTGCAGTAATAAAGTAATAAAAAGCAAAAAATAATACATGAGCTTTGTAGCAAATCTTTTAATACCATTTGAGTTCAAAACTTCATATTTTCTATTTATAAAAGTAAAATCATATTGATTGTTTAAAAATCTAAACCAAGAAACTCAAAGAGAGAGTTCTATAATTATTATATTCTTTGAATAAATTTATTCAGTACTGTTTCCATAACTGATTGGCAGGTAAACAAAGTGACGGTAGTGCTGTCGATGGCGAGAAAGTGATGAGAAATGGAAGTACCATGAGGAAAGGTGAAAAAGCATAGCTTAAATGTAAATATAAGAAAGAAAATAGTATGACAGGTAACATTACAGAAGATGAACGCAACCTAACCCAACCCGAGGGTAGGGTCACAGTGGACATGGGAAGGAACCAATAACACTTAACCAAACACCCAACCCAGGGGGCCGAGTAGGTATATACCACATACTGGTAGCATTTTACATTTTAGTACCATTTCTTGTTGCTTTCTCGCCATTGACAGCACTACCGTCACTGTGTTTACCTTTCAACCAGTTATGGAAACAGAACCATTTATTCTATTTGAGTTCTATCGAGTTTTCCAATATGGCGTCATGTGCAGTCGCGTATTGCTGTAGCTCCTGTAGTAATGACTTTAAACATTATGATAAGTTCACTCTTTGTGGTTTTTGTACCCGACCTTTTCATATTGAATGTATAGGAATTTATGAGACAACATTTAAAGTTCTAAATGAGTCTTCCTCCATCTTCTGGGCTTGTATTAACTGTGTCATCGACAAGACGTCGGCCATTACGAAGAAAACGACTGCCTGTTTTCCCGAGAGGAAGGAAATTTCAACGAGTCTACCTGCAGCAGAGAATAAAATATTGTCTCCTGCAACCACGGATGACTGCTCGATTTATGAAACCAAGATTGTACATCCTAAGCTCATTCCTTCAGTGAAACCATCCGTTCGTGAACATGTGGCTACGAACCCATCTGATATGTCTCATCAGGTTAACATCTCTTACTGTGAGGCAGTGAATAAATTGAACAAGGTAATCTTAAGTGATGATAATATAGAAATCAATCCCAATTTACCGGCAGTCAATGACGATGATGATGTACCTTTCAAACTTGTTGTGAATAAGCGTCATAAGCGTAAAGTGATTGTTCGCACCGGAGTGAATTCTAGTGTATCCTCTCTTCAAAGTGCCACAAGGCAAGTGCACCTTCATGTTTGGAGACTTGCACTTAATACTACGGAGAGTGAGGTGCTGAACTATGTGAAGAATAACATAGGTTGTGAGGCAGTGGTGCATAAACTTAACGCGAAAGGTGATTACTCATCCTTTCGAGTATCAACACACTCGGATTTCTCGGAGAAACTGTTTGACCCGACTAATTGGCCTGCCGATGTTGCTATTAACAAGTTTTACTTTAGGAAAAGTCATTTCAATCCTTCCCTCTCATTAACAGCTTCCAATAATAAAATTGAAAATCGTTCCTCTAGAATGGTTAGTAATAGCACGGTCCACGATGCTCTTTTGGTCCGCGATGCTCTTCCGGTCTGCAAAGCTGTCCCGGTCCATGTTGCCGTTCCCGTCCAGGATGTCGTCCCCATCCAGGATGTCGTCCCGGCCATCATTACCTCTCCGGAGCCTAATGCCATCTCGTTTCCTAACAGTGTCCCAGTTCCTAACGCCGTACCATTTCCTAATGCTCAAGTTCACGATGCTGTTTCTAACGATAGATCTAAACCCAACGATAGGCCTGTTACTCGAGGTCAGAGTGGTATTGTTAGATCTAAGAAATTGTGACTAGGTACAAGTGAGGGTGCTCACTCCAATTCTATATTATTAAATTGGTTTTATATAAATATTCAGTGCTTGAGGAATAAGGGCCTTAACCTTGAACTCCTACTTCAGGAGCTTAATGTTGATGTCTTGATACTTTCTGAACATTGGTTAAGAGCAAATGAAATATCTGTGTTTCATATTCATGGTTTTAACCTAATAACATTCTTTTGTCGTCAGCAATTCAAGTGTGGAGGAGTGGCCATCTATAGCAAACCCTCTGTAAATATGAAGTGCCTCAGTTTTAACAAGAGCATTGAAAAAAGTTTTGAATGCTCAGTTGCTTTAATCAATATTGATACCTATTGTTATGCTCTTTTGTCCATATATCGTTCTCCCAGCAGTAATACTAATGATTTTTTTACGTGCCTACATGATGCCATTATATTTACATCAATGAAAAATATCAACGGCATGATATTGATTGGTGACATCAATATTGATTTATTGAATAAATCCTCTGAAAAGGCTGATCTCATAAATCTTCTATCCACTTCTGGACTAAAGGTAGTGAATGACAATCCTACCCGAATCTCACCCAAAACTCAATCACTTATTGACTATCTAATTTCTGATTTACCTCCTAATACCTTCACTTGTGAAACCATCTTTACAGGCTTCTCTGAATAACCATTAAATTAAATCAAACTCTCTTTCAACCCAACCCCATGTACATATGTAAATGTATCTTTGATGACTATTCTACTAAAATATTTCTTCACCACCTCACATGAATCTTGGGATGGTATTCATAATGCAAGTGATGTCGATTCTAAATTTAATGCTTTCATGCAAATATTTACTCTCTGCTTTAATGCAGCCTTTCCTGTTAGAAAAATCAAACAAAATGTAACAATGCTTAAAAGAAAGTTATACTCTCCTCATCTCATTATCAGGTCCCAATATGTGCGTGATTTATATTTTCAATATAAATTTGTTGACTCTAATCTTCATGGCGCATACTTATATGCCCTAAAGGACTTTAGAATACACTTATTAGCCGAGAGAAAAGCTGCAAATGTTAACTACATAAATAAATCCAAAAATATGATTAAAGCATCATGGAACATTATCAAACTAAATTCCAATGCTACAATCAACAATCTAAGTCCTTCTTACATCGAATTCAATGGGATATCAGTTTTTAACCCAATGGATATAGCTATGAATTTCAACAATCAATTTTGCAATATTAATACTAATGCAGCATCTTCTCCTGAATATCCCTCCAGTAATACCAGCTCGGTTTTCACACCTTCTGTTTTTCTTCACCCCACTGATCCCTATGAAATAATAGGTATCATTAAATCTTTTAAAAATTCCTTTTCTTGTGGTATAGATGATATTCCTATGATTGTTGTTAAGGAAAGCTCTTTTATCATTGCACCTATCTTATCTGACATAATCAACCTATCCTTCAGCTCTGGCCAGTTCCCTACTAATTTAAAATTTTCTCGTGTGTCTCCAATACTAAAAAAAGGTTCACCCTCTGACTCAGAGAACTATAGACCCATCTCTATTTTATCCATATTTTCCAAAATATTTGAAAAATTATTTTTCAATCGCATACTGCTTTTCCTCAATTCCTTCAATTTGTTAACTCCTAATCAACATGGATTCAGGAAAGAGAAGTCTACATCTACTGCTGCCTTCAACCTTATCAACAGAATATACCAAGCTCTCAATAACAACAAGCATACTTTAGGTATATTTTATGACCTCAGTAAAGCTTTTGACAGAATTGACCACAAAATGCTTTTGGTGAAACTTTGCAACTTGGGCATCAGAGGCAAGCCCCTAAATTGGATTATTTCTTTTCTAAGTAATCGTCATCAGATTGTGAAGTTTTCCCAAAGAGCTAGAAATGGCTCTACCACTGCCTTTTCTACACCTCTAAAAGTCAACATCGGTGTCCCCCAGGGATCAATTCTTGGACCCTTACTATTCATAATTTTCATGAATGACCTTCCTAACAAATTTACAGAATGCTCTCCGACCTTGTATGCTGATAATACATCCTGCCTGGTAACCGCTGATAGTTTCCCACTTCTGACAGAGTTTGCTAGTAGATCAGTCAACCAAATGTTGCAATGGTGCAATCTAAACAATCTTGACATAAATATCAATAAAACCTCTTACCTGCTATTTCACAAAAAAAACTATCCCACCCTGTAGCCCCCTTCTTAAAATGAGCAGTAAAAGCATCTCTAGAAACACGTCAACTAATTTTCTTGGGCTACTTATTAATGAAGAGTTGGATTGGCTAGATCACATTAATGGAGTTGCTAAAAAAGTTGCCACTGGTGTTTTTATGATAAGAAAGTTGGTTCCAATACTTCCTATTGAAAGCTTACTATCTCTCTACTATGCTAAAGTGCATTCTTTGTTAAGCTATGGAATACTATTTTGGGGTAATTGCAGACTGGCTAGTAAAATCTTTTCTTTACAGAAACAAGCTGTCAAAGCTTTATGTAGAGTGTCTTACTGCACACACGGTAAACCCTTATTTTCATCACTCAATATCTTAACTTTACCATCCATTTACATTTTGAGCTGTGCAACTTTTGTTAGATCTAATCATCAACTTTTTCCCACAAATGCAGAATATCATAGCCATTTCACTCGTTCATTATTTGACATTCATATTAATGATTACAATAATGTACTTTGTCAAAGAGGCCCTCACCATTCAGCCTCTGTAATTTATAACAAATTACCTGGGGACATAAAATCAGTTTCATCCTACAAATTGTACAAAAGTAATGTAAAGAAGTTCCTTCTGAAGAAAACTTATTATAATGTTTGTGAATACCTTGATGATTGTGTGTGAAATTTTTTCCTTTTATTTGATCTTTTTTTATGTATGTTATCAATCTTGTATCTTGCTTTGTATTTTTCTTTCTTTCTTCTTTTCTTCCCCCTCCTATCTTTTTTGTAATATTTAGTGATGAAACCATGCAAATGTATTTGCCAACGGTGAAATAAATTATATTATTATTATTATTTATTCTAACTCTGCTCATCACTCTTCCACACATTGATTTTCAAAATTTATGTATAACTTTAAGTGAAGGAAGTTGAAAT
The DNA here is from genome assembly GCA_028673005.1 of Tanypteryx hageni. Classification (NCBI taxonomy): domain Eukaryota; kingdom Metazoa; phylum Arthropoda; class Insecta; order Odonata; family Petaluridae; genus Tanypteryx; species Tanypteryx hageni. The sequence goes on from CM054113.1 coordinate 28,620,294, forward strand.
ATAAAAAGTTCACTTTTGAGCTACAAATTCATTGAAATGCAAAAATTGCTATTTTTACTTTTTTCATATATAAAGTATAGAGCAAGTATTGTTTTCATGAAAAAAATTGAATTCGAGATTTCAATGGAAATACATGTTTTAAGGTCCTCTGAACATGTTTTGACTATTTTCTCAACGATGTCTTTGGGTGCATCTGTGTGTCTGTGACCAGAATTTTGTGGGTGCTTTTAACTCAGAAGCTAACAATCCAATCAGCATAAAATTTCATATTTAGCATTTGTATTAGAAGTCAAGAACTAATTAGATTTTAGCTAAAATCAGTCTACCGGAAGTGGATGTTTATTCTTGTCATTTTTCCATTTGTGTCAAACATCTCCTGTAATTCTTCATTAACGTAATCATATTTAATAACATAAGTTACAGATAATTTTATTCTCTACAACTTTTGTATTTAACAATTTTTTGTAGAGCTAATAGTTAAGGAGATATTTCAGTTCAATATTGACAGTGATTCCAGTGCCGCCAGCTCATAAGTTACCAACTACATGTGGAGAAAGTCATGTGTTGACCACATCAGATTTTTAGCTAGTACTTACCACAATAGTTGTTACAATGTATGTTCGGTTTTTCTCAATCTCAGCATGTGGTCGCAATCTCACATATTTAGCAGCCACTGGTGTTAATCCAGTTTCATCAGACCACTCAGCAACCTGTAGGGTAAAATCAAAATTACTTTTTCAAACTCAAAAAATTTAATCATTGAAATAGCATAACTTTCAAATTATTTTTTATCAATGAGAAAATTTATTACAATGTTTTACTCTGCATGAGACATATTGATAATTTAACTGATTGCATGAGAAATAAGGGGATATTGTAAAAGACAATTCATATAGAAATTGAAATATTGCACTTTTTGGGCTATAAGACACTTTTTTCCCAGAAAAACGACTGTCTACATTTTGTAGACTGAAGGAAAGATTATTAATGTATTCAGTACCAACATTCAGGAACCCACTGATCCTCAAAATGGAATAATTGTCAGTCATTCATCACAAAATAATTAAAATATACATTAATAATGATTAATAGTGAAAAAATTGTTAATATATACAGTAAAACCTTATACAATGTGAATTCCAATGACACATTTTCATTATTGCCCTTTATTACTGTCTGCTCCCAGTAGTTACAATTTTGGTGCATTTCCGATGTTTGTTACGATGTTTAATTCCTACTGAACCCATTGAATAGAGTGATTAATTCCACATAACATTAGAAATCTAATAGATGTCATAAAAATGTTATTAATATCTAGGATAAATAGCGTTATGTTTATTGAGATTGCAATGGTTACAGGAGTAAAAAGATATGCCTACACTATTACCTATAAGCTTCAGGTGATTCAATATGCAAAAACGCTCAGATACCAAGCAGCAGAACATCATTTTGGCCCATGTCCCACAGAAAAATGATCCGTGAATGGAGAAAATAGGAGGAAGTACTATTGATAAGGGATGTCTATACGTGCGACGTGTGTTGCATTCTGACTGCCTAATTAACAGGACTGCTGAGTACATGCAGGGCACATTTAACAATACAAGTTTCAAAGCAATTATTTATGTTTTAGATCATCCCTATTTACTTTCACAAATTAAAGTTTATCTAAACCTCATATTTAACTGATATCATGCCATAATATTTTCTTCAAATTATGCCAGATATGGACTTAACCATGGCTAGAAATGATGCATTCCCTCCCTAATTGCTTTGGTGAACAAAAAAACGTTTTTATAGAAAAATCTTCTAAAATATCAGAGTTGTCTCATAGACCAGTGCATCTCATAGGCCGAAAAATATGGTAATCTGTTTTGCACAAGAATGAATAGTTTTATTCAAACATTACATTTATAAATTTATTTTCGCATTATAAGACTCATTTTAATACTGTTTACTTGATACATAATAAAATATTCCCAAAAAATGCTATTGAAAAAGAAGTGAGGAAAAGGAAATGAAAAGTTTGAATAAAAATGCACTCATACTTTACTGGATTATTTCTTTCATTACACATGGAAAAAATTGACCAATTCCATAAAATGTATAACTTTAAAATGTGTGATCAAATGAAAATATTGTGACTTTTTTGGACCTGATCTTTATGAATTTTGAGAAGTGAAAAAACTATACCAGTAACAAATTCTGCAAATAATTCATAAATTTTAAATGCTCAAGAAGAACACACCTTCACCATTGCACTGTTGACAGTCATCTCTACCACATGAAGAGTGTAATTCTGTCTGTGTCCATCATCATTAAACCTCACTTCTCCAGTAAGGCCTTCCAGTTCCACCTGTTTCATAAATATAATATTAAAGATTATAGTTAAATGAAAAATTCAAATATATTATAGAAGATCATTTCATAATAGATTACATGAAGTCTATTATTTGTAATGTCAATCAGAGAAATCATATTAGTGAGGTGCATTGACAAAAACATCAAGTGATTCATTACAATATCACTGACTCCCTGAAGCATCTTACAAATTTCAACTTAACTAATTGATTTACACATCACTTAAACCCACCTTTCTTAGAAATCTAGATATCTTGTCTCCATGCTCCCATGGCGTTACCCAACCACGAGAGATGTTGCAGTCAAGTCCGCGGCTTCCATTGTTAAAGATTTGTCCTCTTCGGAAATTCCCTCGGAAAAGCTCAGGCTTCTTCCTCAGCAGTTTGTGAAAAGCTTCCACCAAAACAAACACTGCATCATACATCAATGCAGCTTGTGCCTGAAGTAACAAGAATGCAATAAATCAGAGAAAATTTGGCAGGATAGATAGCAACTCGGTGAGAATTTTATTAATTTTTTTTGTTAATACTGAAATAATTTCCTTCTCTTAACCTTTACGAGCTGAGCAATTCTGTTCGGCATCACAAAAGATATGCCCCGATCTGTTGAGTGTGTTTAAATGAACACGTGTGTACATGGAATCGTTCAAACACACCTATAATATATTCGGCATACTTATGCTAGTTCTTTTTATGATATTCTTCCACAGTAGGTTTTAAGGTGAATTTGATCGTATTTTTATGTGACTTATTTTTACCTTTCAACTTTGAGTCTTGCCTGAGTGGTCCAGTATTTATATGTAATTCGAAAAGCCTCTTGATTTTCAGGTCAAAAAATAATTGGAGTGGTGAGCCACCTTCTTGCTTTACGTTTCACTTGGAATTCCGCAGAGAGGTTTATTCTTTTTCTGACCAATTGTGTATCCTCTTTTATTTGCTCCTTATCCCTCAAGTGTTGATTAGGTCTTTGCCATTGAAAATACGTATACTGCTATATTAGGGTCTCTTCTTTTTCTTTCTTCTCTTTTATGGCCTTTGGCATACTGCATAGATGTTTGCATGTTCTCGTTTAAGCATCAGTCTTATTCTTCTATTGGTGGAATAAGTTATATCTTACAAGAGTGTTGGAGTGGCAGTGGTCTTTATCTAAGTCATTTTACTTAACTTCAATTTCCATCTTCATAGTGCTTACACTCATCCTAATTATTTCTTATATTTATCCTAATTATTCCTTACATTTATCCCAATTATTCCTTATACATATATATCTTTATCATTGTCTATGTTTTCCTAATTTTGGATTGATAAATTCATTTTAAAAACATTTTTTGAAGGAACAGACTAAAAAAATTATCATTTCATAGAACAATTACAGATTTCCCTTGCATAACTCGAAAACTATAAATGATAAAACATACAGACAAAAAGCTTTTTAAAGAAAAAACAACAAAGTATGCTTTTATGAAATTTCTTAATATTCAAATGATATTTTTTGATGAAGAAGCGTAAATGAACTGAAAGAAAAACAAAAGTTCATTAGTACAAAACTAGTCGAGGTGATTAAGTAATAATAGACATGAACACTGGAATAGAAGTTGTAATAAAGATTTACTATTTCATTTAATATGACTCTCCTCTTTTTATATCATCTAATAAGTTCCATTTGGTGTGATATAGGCAGAAACATGGGTTGACAAATAAGCCAACACGAACGGAAGGTGTTCCATCTTCAGTCTCACTCTCGCTTGATTCTGACGTAGTTTTTCCCGCCTCGGAATCCCTATCCAAAAACAAGTCCATAAGCTTTTTAGCTATTATATGATGGGTACAAAAATGAACTACAAGTTATAAAACTGGCAAAAATCCTAAATTGAAAGATTGGCTTTGAAAGAAAGTATAGGATGCTCTCACAGTGGCTCTAACCTCCAAACTGAATGCAAAAGACTCTCCAATACTCACGAGGTACTTGAGACTGTTTACTGTAAAGAAAATGTGATCCACATTGGGCTGGCTTTGAAAGTACTGAGACTGTTTACTTTAAAGATAATGTGCTCAGACAAAAGGGAAAATAGAGTGACTTGGGGCTGATTTTGAATGAGTTGGCAGACATAACTCAAACACAAAGTGTGGTCTGTTACAATAATCATAAAGCAAAAGCATTTTGAAGTGCCTCCTAAAAATTTCTATCTCATTATTACCTTCGAAGTGAAACTAATCTGCCTGAAAACAAAAGAAGACGACGACCATTCGCAAATACATTTTGGGGTTCCTTCTGGAATCGCATGGGGTTAAATGTAAGAATGGACCTTATGGTTTAAATTTCACCTGAATAAAGATGATTATCTATCTATCTAAAGGTTAATTTGGTTACTAAACTTTGATATTATGCACATGGTTGATGGTAAAAGATTCAAACCATACCAATTTCTGTTTCACACTGTTGTTTTTCAAAGTGATTCTCAACTTCGAGTTTTATTTATAGGGAAATAGCCTGTTTCCCCATAGATGCAATTTGAAACTTCTTTTCCGACATGATGATTATTTTTTAATACATAAAAATAATGATCAGAAATAATATAAGGAAAAACCCATGGATGCGAAGATTACAAGAGAAACACTGCAATTGAATTAGCTTTAGCAGTCTATAGCCCCTTCAGCATGCACGATGTACTGTTTGCATCCATGTTTTCATTATGAGCTCTAATCCTTCAGGCTCTGATTCATTAGCTCTCCTGCAGTTGGTTTATGAATTCATTTTTTCTGCTTAAGTTCTGTTGTTCTTTGTTGTCTGTGTTTACATCTTAGATATTTTTTTCTTCCTCGGTAGTAGTATTAATTGATTTTCAAGTGCATTGACTGCTATGGTCATTTTGCACTGTCATCAACTGGACACACACACAGAAGGGAAGAGGGAAACCCAGTGCCAGCATTAGCCTACTCTTTACGAAAAACACCAAGGGGGCCAATTGCTTACTGTCCCTTCCAAAGGATGGGGTGCTGACTTTGCACAGTCTCCTCAAACCACACAAACAGGGGGCTAGGCGACCTCAGAAAAAATCCTGCTTTCGAAAAATTTGTGCCCACTGACCCTCGAGCAGCAAGTGAGTAGCAGCCAGTGTCCTAACCACTACACCACCAGCACCCCTTCTTCCTTGGGTCTGCCCTTTAGTACAGTCCTCAATCAGTTCAAAATGGTTTCTAGCTCTAATGCATTAGATGGCAATGATGTATTAAATACATATGTATATCTGCTTAGAAATTGATATAGTAAAAAAAGACATGTTTAGGAGTTTAAATTCCACGGAAAAAGTCATGCTTGAGGAGCTAATCTTTGTTATGGAGAAAATTAATGTGAGTCATATCATCAAGAGAAACAACAAGTTATAACAATGAAATATTTAACCCCTCAAGCATGTACGACGACATGTCGTCCAATGCAGCATCCTCTGTTTCAGCTCCTATCTCCTTTGTTCGTTGAGTCACTGCAACAAATGGTGTATCCATGTAAACATTATGAGTCAGGAAACATTCCTAAATAAACAGTATCTCTCTCTTACTACTTGAAAATGTTTCACAAATAGATTTCCCGTCGTTCAGTCCGTGACCATGGCGTCAAAAAGTAAGTCGCTCACTGACACAGAAGCACTGAATTTAATTGATAATGATGAAACTGACAACTAAAGTATAGTTTCTTTTGGGAATGAGACTTCATAAGGATATTTGTTAACTTCAAAAAGTGAAATTGAAGATTTTGAAGATTGAAATGAACTGACTGCCCGTGTTTTTCATTGGAACGATATTGATAGTGCAAATGTAGTTTCTCCTTTTGATTGTGAATGTGAAAGTGCTGTGAACCCTAAAATTTTGAGTGATAGCGCACTAGAGTACTTCGAAAGATTTTTGATGATGATCTTATAAAACTAATTGTTGAAGAGACCAAGCGGTATGCAATCTGGTATTTGGTGAAAGAGAAAAAGAAAATTTTTCATTACGTTAAGTCTAGGTTTTCGAAGTGGTATCCCACCTCTTCTAATGAAATAAGACTTCTGTTGGGAATATACGTATCTTCTAATGGCATCATTTCTAAAACAAACATAAATTGTATTTCACCTGTAAATATCTTTTTGCAATCCCATTTTTACTGGGTGTCTGAGGAAAGATTTTCTCTTCTATCGCAGTTTTTGTATAATCTGTAGTTATATTAATAATATTTAGGGAATGGAGTCGAAAAGAAAAAGGCAAGGCCAACTCAAATTGACACAGCGGCAACTGGGCGTCACTTCCCAGTAGAGAATCCTCTTCAGGCAAGAGAAGAGTTGGACTGATAGTCCAACTCTTCTAGGAAGAGCATTGTTTGCACAAGGAACGGAATAGTGAAGGAGACAGCCTACTGATGTAAAAACTGCCTTGGAAATCCTCCTCTGTGTGTGTGATACCATGTTTTGAAATGCATCACTCATTATCCAATAATGCAGAATAAAATTGTAAATACGAGATATTTGAAATTATAAAGTAGAAATCTAAAAAAATTAATAAAAAGTGAACCATTCGTGCTAAATATTACTTATTTTTTCGGATTCAAATCTGTTAACTGCAATGCAAGGCAGGTAGAAGAGCAAAGCAAGCAGGTCCCAGACATTGTACTATATGAGGCTATCTGTTATTGGTTTAGTAAACAGTATGAATTTTTAGCCTACTTTCCAGAATGGAAATAAGCTTATAGTTTTGTAATTGTGTCTGTCTGTCTCTCTATATCCTTTGTTAACTTTTGAACCAATACACCGATTTTAATGAAACTAGATGGAAATCTCTTGCTACATGGGCCAAGCTCCCAAGGATAGTTTTTGTTGCAAAGATTGAAGTTCCAGGTTTGATTTCAGGAACTATCATTCTCATTTGATTTACATGGGAAATCTGAAATCCATCGTGGAGGGTAATTTTCTCTTGCACATTAAAATATCTTAGAATTGTAATATCAAAGCGAGTTTTGTACTATTCTCTGAGGAAAGGAATGAAGATTCTAATTTTGATCGTAGAATTTTGTTTATTGATTGTATTTCTTAGAATTTCATGTAAATACTGGCGATTTTGCAGTTTTTATCACTCATTATGAGTGTGTTGCCATTTCAACGACTATTGTTGGACTCAGATTCGGCTTAGTTTAGTATGTACATACACACATTATTTTTGCCACACAAATGCACATGATCAATATAATATTCTGCTCGAATGTATTGTAGTATTCTATAATGCTAAATTATGAAATTTGGAAACACAAAGAGCTACATATCCACGATTACTTTAAAGCTATTAAAGCCAATATAAGTATTAAATAAATGATTAAATGGAAAGTAGGCATCATAAGTTCTGTTTGGATCATCTTGTTTTCATTGACAAAAACTCAGTGACTTAAACTCAAACCAAGTATCTTTGAGCACCAAATCAAAATTAAAGGGAAAAGCAGAATTTATCAACCAAATGTTTACATACCATTCTAGATTCCTTATATCCTAATCATAATGCACTGCAGTGGGAAATAAAAGTGTGGATATGGGACAAAACAAGTATTATATTCAGAGGCGTAGCGAGAGTATGGCCAATGGGGCCGCTGCCATAGGTGCCAAATCCAAGATTTTTTATGTATTGACTGACAGTAAGAAAAAATTGTTATTTTGAAAGGAGTCACTTGAAATGAAATATTTCTGTTTTTCTTTCTTTCTATTATTTTCACGAATAAAAACACAAGCACATTCAAGCGATGGGAGTCGCGAAGTTAGTCTTACAGGCTGACCATATTTCCTTGGTGCCAAAAGGGACGATGATGTATTACCTTGGTGCCAAAACAGGACCGTGATGTTGGTTCAGTAAAAAATTACACAAATTACTCTAAGTTATTTTACTTTCCAAAATTTAGATACAAAACAACTTTTATAAGTACTTATAATATGAAACACAATTTTTAGGTTAATGTAGAGGGATTATGCAAGTCATCGGGCTTAAACCTGGACATTCCCTCAATCTTGTTGGAGTACAAGCAGCAAGCAATAATATTGAAATGGTTTAATTTTTCGGCACAATTCAGAAGATTTTTAATTTTTTTGTTTTCTCTACTCAGAAATGGGAAAAAATTTCATCAAAATTGAAATTAACATTAAAAGGAGACAGTGAAACTCGATGGTGCTACAAGTTGCAATCTGTATTATCACTGAAAAACCAGATTAACGAAGTTATCAAAATAATTGAAGAGATTGCTTCGGATTCATCATTTGGACCAGACAGTATCAGCACAGCAAAAGCCCTTCTTTACCAGATTAGATCATTTAAATTTGTGTTCCAACTTTTAATGTGGGAAAAATTTTAAAACAAATAACAATGGTAAATACGCAACTACAAAGTAAAGATCAACATGTTTGTCGTGCCTCTAAATTGTTAAATGGTCTTTGGAGTTTTTTTCAAGACTTTAGAATTAATTCGTTCGATGTCATTATATCTGAATGTGTATCAACTTGTGGCAAATTAAATGTTAATCATGAACTACCTCAAGAACGGAAAAGGAAAATAAAATTATTATCAGGAGAGACAGATAATGAAATTACATTTTCTAATGAAGAAAAATTAAAATATTTATTTTTTGAAGTAATAGATATAATTATTGTACAGCTTTCAGAACGTTTTAAAAGTCTTCAAGAAATACCATCTCTTTTTTCCTTTATATGGAAAAAATTGGCTTTTATGCCATTAGAAGCACTGAAACAGGCAGCAAAAGAGTGTTGTGAAGTATACAAAGATTTAGATCTAATACCATTTCTAAATGAACTGGAATGTTTCAAACAGCAATCTAAGATATTATTTGTCAATTTAGAGTCATTGGAATATTTTGAAATTTTGGAAGGAATGGTGAAATGGGATTTGTGCAAATCCTATCCAAATATTATCGTGGCCTTATGGCATATTTTAACATTGCCAGTGTCAGTAGCCTCAGGAGAATGAAGTTTTAGTAAGTCAAAAATAATTATAAATTATTTGCGTTCAATAATGGGCCAAAATCATCTTTCCAACTTAGGTTTACTTTCAATAGAAAGTAAATTATTTTGCGAAACAGATTTTGAAAAGATCATTGACAATTTTGCAAGTGTGCAAAAAGAAGTTGACCTGTAAATAAGACAAATAATAAATTTTATATTAATTTTCTTTGCCTTTCAATATTTTCCTTGTGAATATAACCCTATAGCGTCTTCTGTTTCCTTATGGTAACATTGCAGATAATTCTTGAATAATTGCACATAATTACTGTTCCCGTGCAATTAAAAGAATTTCACAACATAAAAGGGTTCAAAAGAGCTACGAAAAACAATCAAAAATACAAATAGGCATGTGTAGATGTATGATTATATTATCCGAAGGTGCATTTTATGGCTCGCCATAGGCACCATATTTTGTCGCTACACCTCTGATTATATTCTACCTCTACCAACAACCAGGTATGATATTCCTCATGCAACTTGAGTTATTTCTATACTATGTTCAGCCAGCACACTCCAATTAATAGATAGGCTGGGATGGCTTGGTTTTGATTACCTAATTTTTAATCCAAAAAAAGTTTACTCAAAGGGGTGTTTGTTCTTTATAATTCTATTTTAAGGAAGCCTCAACATGTTTCAATATTTTTACTGACATTTCAGAATAAGAATTGAAATAAAAGCTGTAAAAAATTTATTCATGCTTGGTTAAAGCATTTAACCATTTATCATCCTCATGCTTACTGAAATAGTATCCCTTGTTGGAGTTCCAGGAAGAGCATTGGGATCAGGTTTCCGCCAATTCTCAAGAAAGTCTCGAACGAGGCGCTTGGATGAATCAACAATTCGAAAACCAGTGATGTTGACAGCACCATACTCTATTACTTCTGATTCCCAACGATCGTCCATTATCTATAAAAGATAATGATATATCATTATAAATAGCTGCTTCTTAGATATATAGGATATATCATATAAAATGTAAGGTACTTCTAGAAGTGCTACAGAGCTGAAATTTGGCATGAATATAGGTTTTTGGGTACAATCTCAGGAAAAAATCAGAAATTGCAGAAATTGTTATATATTATATATATATATTATAAAACGGTGCAGGGCTATATAAAATTGCTTTTTAAAATTGTTTACAATTAAGTTACAAAATTGGGACATGCACCTTACTGTGGATGAAAGAATGAAGTTTATTCTTCTTGAAAACAGAATTCAAATCCATGCTGAATTTGCATAAGAATTCGATTTTAATCATAAAATTATGAAAAGTTTTTTGGTTTTCAACAATGTAAAATATGAGCTAGCATAGCAACAACTCCAATGCCTTTCAATGGGAATTGATTTTCCATACTCTAAGAGGATTGATTTAATGCTTAGATTGCATTATAATCCATTTGATTTCAGCTAACGATGTATACATGTGACGGCGTGATAATTTTAAATTAATTTTTTATCTGGATACGTACTAAAAGGCATGGATGATGACACCATAATCATAACACACTAAATATCCTAATTTTTACATACATTTTAGTGTAACATATAGGCCAGTGATGGCGAACCTATGGCACACGTGCCAAGGGTGGCACGCGTAACTATTTTGGTTGCCACGCCACAAGATGGAATACGAAATAAAATGTGCCACTCCCTAATACAGCAACATGACAAAAATGACTCCAGAAATATAATAAATGTAGGTATTAAGACGATGCGAAAGAGAGGCATTGTATACGAGAGGTACCATCTGTTATATTATAATTATTAGCCGTGACCCAATCTGCCCCTGGCATCAGCACAAAATTTAGTATTTGACATTTTAATTAGTATGTCAGTAATATCTGATAATTTTTTAACTCGAATTTGTCAAATGGAAGTTGTTGCCTTGGATCACTCTGTTCATGTCATTTATCTTCTTCATTACTTAATTGACCATTTATTAAATCATTTTTACGTATAACGATTTTTCAAGAGATACCTAATTTGTTTCTTTTAAGAGAGTGCCACCTCCACCAAAGATAGCTCCATTAACATTATCCACTAATGCAACCTATTTTCCTTAGCGTTTAATATTATTTGTCAAGTCTTGATGATGCGAGATTCGTACAAAGAATTCGATAAAATTGAAAAAATATATTTCTTACTTTGTTGTCAATATATCATTTAGTATATATGTCTTCCTGTGTGTAAAAAGACATACTATGCACTATATTATACGAATATACACAAATTTTTATGATAGGTACTGGCCCGCCAACAGGCAAATTTTCTCTTATTAAGGTAATTTTGGCACGCGTGCTAGAAAAGGTTCGCCATCACTGATATAGGCTATTGTCTTAATGATGATTATAGATATTGCTTAAAATGGGCGATCTGAGCCATGAAACTTGAAATTCAAAACTTGGATGCCAGCTGATTGCCAGAGAATTTAGAAATTCTGGATAGATGCCTAAATTTCTGGGAAAATGAAAACTATTATCTTATTTAAATGGGTTCTGTGTAGTTCAAATGATGTTGTGTTGGTTTATTTATGAGTTTAGATCTTGGTATATGGTGATTTTAAGTTCTTGCAGTAGGCAAGCACCAACAACTCATAGAATTAAAAACCAATAGATTAATTCATCATCAGAAGCCAAGGCCATAAAATAAAATATGTACATGACTAAGCTCCAGCTGAAACTAGTTTTTGGATAAGAACTTAAAATGTTTTCTTACTTAGAGATTATCTTTTTATATTATTTTGTCTCAAAACTCCAGAGAGGGAAGAGATCAACATTAAAAATTTTATTTATCCCTAACATGTCAAGATAAAATCAATTTTCTTCTGAAATATAATCAACTAGTTTTAAAAAATGAAATATTCTATTTTAAAATGCTATATTTTAGAGAGACTGATAGAAAAACAGCATTTCAAATGTAACTCACAAGACCGCTGAGCAAGTAATGGTATGTCCGTTTTCCAAGAGTTATATCTCGAACATGTGTGACTATTATCTCTTTAGCCATGTCTGTAGGGCAGTCCAGCACTACATACTTGTGTGACCACCTATATGGGAAAAGAGAAGCAATTAGTATAGATTCATTTATTACAAAAATATATCAATGCATCAACTTTAGAATGAAGGAAAACAAGGCAATTTTAGTTGCTCAATGACCAAACAGGAAAACAGATTTGGATTCTCTTCTTCAGTTGCCTTATAAAAAAAATTATGTTTGGCAAAAACAGTACACAGTTTTACAAAACTATCTTCTTTTCATACAATAATTTATCTGAAATTGTATATATCAAATTTTTAACCATAAAGATGAAAAAAACTCTGACAATGCATTCCAAATTCACCTATAAGGTAAGATCTTAGAAATTAGACATTTTTGTAAGATGCCCAAGGTGATATTGTTCTGATATAGCTCCTGGAGCTATTATTAGGTGCGATTCCTTCCAGCATAAGCACCTATTAGTGGTGGTTTGTCCGTCCGCATGTTTGTTCTTGGCTTCTACCAAATGGATTTTTAGGAAATTTTATATTAAAGACTTACAGTCAAAGACAATAAGAAAAATCACAAAAATAAATCATGTAAGACAATCAGGGGTACCACTTTACTCGTGACAAAATTTTAACTTACTGTTATATCTTGTAAATGTTTGGTCAAATTAAAATAGTTTTCAAATAAACTTGTAGAACTAGTAACTTATAGTATTTCTTTTGCTATACATTTTTATCATAGACATAGTCATTATCAAGAAAGTTGTCATTCGCTTTAAACTTAGAAAATTCATGCATAGTTACCTAATTGTTGTCAACGTAAATAATCTTATTGGTTACTGAGGTAAATAAGACCTGCTATAATTATAAAATACACTTAATTCCCTACGCGTGCATGACAGATTTTGTAAGTGGAAGGAAATGGATTATCTATGGCGAAGAAAGATACATAAACGTAAATATTACAACTAATGAACTCAAGTGAGGTATGTTTTAAATAATTTTTGATTGTTTGGTTAATTAAAACTGATTAGAAAATAAATCACTAAATATAAATTGAATATTTCCCTGAAATCATTTCTAATATCGTTTTGCAGTATTTAGTCATTAAAATTACATAATATGTTTATTGATGCACCAACTAAGGGAAAAGGAGTAATTTTTAACAGACCAAGATATAATCAGGTCATGGTGTTTTGCTATTTTATGGTGTGTTTGGTAAAATTATATCATATAGTTTCAAATACTCCATTGCACTAATTTGTGATACACTGTAAACTCTCCTAACTTGCATTGATTTATATACATCCAGGATTTAAAAAAAAATCCTTTGCCTTCCACCTCTGTCGTCACACACAAACTACACATCAGCTAACCATGATTTCCGCTAATGTAAAGTTACCGCTATACATGTCAATTTATAAAAGAGGGTGGTAATTTGATAAGTACAGAAAATTATAAAATTACTATTCTTCATTTGTTAATCAATATTTTGTTTGATTGTTCAATTTTAGCACAACAATATTTTATAAGTTAGGCATTCTTCTAAGTTTTCTAAAGTTAAGCCATTTGATCAACTTTGGTGATCAAAATCTGGAATATTACAACTGGCAACTTCCTAATCCTGTAGATACCAAGTTTGATAAATTTTATAAATAAAATCTTTTGTAATTTCCACTCAAAAAAACTATTTTATTTCTATTATGGAGTCTTTCCTTTGCTAGTGGATTTGATATATTTTATTTTTTGCTCACTATCAATAAATTAATTTTAAATAAAATTCTGTAGAAACAACAGATATAATTTAAAATTTACACTGCATATAAAAAGATAAAAAATATAGATACTTTTCGAAATTGCTAGAAAGACAAGCTGCACACACTCCAATCTACTCTACCTTTTAATGCTTCACTGCATATTGTTTATCAATTAACAGAAAATTATGAATATTACACAACAGATCGCATATTGGATAAATACTTCGGATTAATAATTTTGGATGATAAGAAGATATGAATTATAGGCCTTATTTGTTCATAGACCTATCAATCAATAAACAGATGCTGAGCAAGACAACCTCTTCCTGCTTTTCCAACCATATCATCTAGTGAACAAGCATTTGAACGTTAAGGCCCTTCATCATCTTTATCAGCATGTTAATGCAGTGTTAATATTTACGTTAATTGTTTTTTGAGAATCTTACATGGATTATCATCTATTGCTGCATTCAAATGAACCTGTGTATAAAGAAAACATTTATAATGAGAAAAATAAATAAAAGCGAAATATTTTACAAATAAAATATGAACTTCTGAAATATGATCCGAATAATTTGAGTTCAGATAATCGGGACTATTGCATTTACAGAAAAGATATTTAAAAAATATTTATTTACGGCGCTCTACTACACAGACTGATTGATAAGGGGCTATCGATGACAACCCGCCACACAAACGTGTAATGCTGTTCACGTCTATGTACGGCGTTGAAAAAATGAGGAAAGAAAATCAAATGAAGCTTCACGAAAACATTTCATGTTTCGGTATTTAACTGCATTTTTATGCTAAATATTTAAAGAAAACTCGGATAAATTAAAACTACAATTATGTTAGACGTTGTTATTTAATAATAGTAAAAGATACAATTCATTTAGATCAAAGAAGCTCATTATTAACTTTATTGTATTTTTAAGGTAATAGTTATTGCGAATCATAAAATAGATCGAGCATCAAATAAATATTATTTTATATTAGTGCATCAGTGTTTATTAAAAACGAAAAATACTGGAATATTTTTTATGTTTATTAAATACTTTCGTTTAATTGAGAAACGGAGGTAAACTCCTATTACTGAAGTTTTCATTTGCTGAGTCAAGTCCGTAGATATGTTGAAAGAAAATGAGCAGGAGAGATTAATTTTCACAGACAATATCTACGCTCATACACACAACAATATATGTAATATTCTTAAAATTACTTTATATTAAAAGAGAAAAGGCATTTCATTACGAATTTTTCTTTCTAAACAAACTTAATTAAGTATTTTATCTCGAATCATCAAGAAAATTTGAACTGTACAATGTATTGTGACGAAAGATTTAGTAAAAATGTTTTGATGAAAAACTACTTGAAAAGCATGAGTTTAGCATAAGAGAGAGCCACGAATTCCCGACTTTTTCGACTTTTTGCGACCTGTTGCTAAACATGCTTTAATTAGAGAAGAGTGAAGTAATAAAACGTAAAATGAAGTAGGAGAGTCCTTTGTATGATGAAATTCGTGGGATAAAAATGGTTTAAGCGAGATAACAATATATCTTTAGAAACATATGAGTGCTTGAATAATTTGAATTGAAGAGAAAAGCAATGAGAATTAGATTGCGAAGAAAGTTGCGAGAAACACTTTGAGAGTGATTTTAATGACGACGCTATATCATGTCTTATAAGGCTAAAAATCTAATACTGATTACTTTTTCCGGTTAAAAAAAGAATTTATAACAGAAAAATATCGCAATTATGTGATTTTTCTGCAAAACAAATGCCTCAAGTTATGAATTTTCTCAGAAACATTTCTCTAACTTTAAAGAGTAATAATTTTACCTGCTGAGCTCTTCTAGGCTGTGCAAGAAGTCGATCGCCTCTGAAACATTTTGAATGCGCCTAACGGCTTCTACCTGGACCGAATCGTTTCCCGGTTTCAACGACTGGTAGATCTGCTGCAGCCGTAGAAGACCTAAGTCACAGGTATGGGAAAATAATCATTAATATTACGTACATCATTTGGACTAAAATTATTTTTTCACGTAATAATCCTTTCAGCGATAAACAACATTTTTTCTTCGTATGCCCAGGCTTTTATAAGATTTTCCAAGAAATATTATTTATGGCGGTAAACTTTTATTTATTATAAATGTAATATTTAGAAATAAAATAGATGAATTACGTCCATCGACCAGATAAAATAATTTCTTACATGAAAAATAATTATTCTGAAATTTATGGATTAATTTTTAAAACTTATTAGGTGAATTGGTTTGAAAGCTAAGGTTAAGTTAAATTATGTTTATAAAAAATTAGATGGGTAAAATAAAAACTTTTTTACGAAGAAAATTGGTATTTATCTTAGAACATTTTCTATTTAAATTTAGGATCAACATATAATTCTGTTACTCAACATAAGAGAGGAGGAAAAAAGCGAAAATCGTTTGTGACAAAATATTCGACTAGAAATTATTCATTTAAACAGTTACGTCGTGCACTCAGGTGTATGATATAAACATGCAATTTCACAGAATGGCCTGCCTCCATATCTTCGCATCTCGATTACAATTCCTTAATAAATATCCAAAATAATCCCAGAAATATATGGCGAAATACTACTATGGTTCTCATGAATTGTAGATCTTAACGCTTCAAGTCATAAATATTTAATAATGGCGCGCCCTACAGAAGATTTTTGGGAAATATATAAGGGAAACCAAGCTTGTTACGTAGCATGAGGGTTAGCAAAAAGAGAAAACTCATCGGCACAAATCGCATTTATTTATTTTCCTGGCTGTGTGACACTGGCCTGTCACTAAAATTTACCATTCCCAATTTTCCTATTGGGATAAAAGGCGGGGCGAGAAAAGGGGCTGCGCTGAAACCGCCCAAGCGTAAGTAGCGAAATTACGTCGCCTCCGAACGATATGGGATGTAAGAGCGGAGAAAAGAAGTGTGACGCGAGTAGATGGCGAGTAAAAGGGATCCGAGCCAAAGGATGTCTAACGGGACAATAGAAAAGTTCCCCTCCCCTCCCGCCGTCTAGTAAACCCAATAAAGCATCCAAGTGAATGGCGTTTTTTTCACCCGAGAGGAAATTTATTGAGAGGCGACGAGGGGCGGTAGAAATAAAAGAGAGATTTTGTAGCCAACCCGGAATTAAATATAACTCAGTTACTTCGCGGTCTCGATCATAACCTTTGCAGGTACTTGGCTTCCGCTCCTGCGACATTTAGAACCATAACGCCACCATGTAGGTCGCCGCGCGGTCTTCGTATTTCTTTATTGGTTTCGATAAGTTACCTTTAAAAATTGCCACTGGGCATTTATTTCTTAAAAAAACAAAAATGTTCAAATATTCCGGCTAGTAATAAAAAGTATAATGACTAACTTCTACTATGAATTCTCATATGATCGTTCTGCAATGAAATGCATTTTTCATCAAGACGTTACTGAGATTTAATCAATTTCAACTATACTAAATTTTGAATATTTAAATCATTGTAAAAAATTCATTTGGTAAAGATCTGGGCTGAGTTATAAAAGAGTGTGCTAAAATTTTTCACACCCAAATTCGCAAGGTTCTAATGTTTACCGAGCACAAATAAATTACCCGCATCTATAATGTTTCCCTGACAAATCAAATGAATAATTAATCTAGCAATTATTTATGTTACCTTTTGGTAAATCTCTCTTATAT